>JBBMKD010000013.1:4810843-4848384 GCA_037834095.1 Argya squamiceps | reverse complement strand
CTCTCCTCTCTCCTCTCTCCTCTCTCCTCTCTCCTCTCTCCTCTCTCCTCTCTCCTCTCTCCTCTCTCCTCTCTCCCACATCCACACAATCCCCAAATATATTGAAGTGTTACATTTGTGTTACATTTGTTAACCCATTGTTGCTCACAGGAGATGAGCAGTTCCAGTTTTATATTTGATTTAAGGCAATCCAGCTGCTGCCAAAAGGGCTGGTCCCATCCTTTCTCCTGCTCCCTTGCCTGCCTTGGGGTATCAGTGAGGTGGTGACATGGCTGAAATTTAGTGTTTCTCAGGTTCTGAGCTGGTGCAGCAAGATCATGCTGAGGCTTCCACCACAAGAAAGGTGCCAGGGAAGAGCAGGCATCAGGATGGGCAGGGCTGTCCTTTGAGTGGCAAGGCTCTCCTAGAGAAGAGTTGGCCAACCACATCTTCTGCCAGGAGTATTAGTACAGACTGCTAAGATATGATAGATTTTTTTTTTTTTTTTAATATTTGGAGAGAGGAAAAGAAGAAATTTATTTGTGAGAACTTTGGACAAGACCAGCTCTTTGCCAGCAAAAAGTGCAGTCCTGAGACGTTACAAATAACAAGCCAATAGGCTGATTAGGCAGATTGACCAACAGGGAATCTGTCTGATAAATGCTTGGCAAAAAACCTGCCCGTGTCTGATAAATAATTAGGACTGTTGCCTTTGTGCCCTGATGTAGAAATTATCTCTTCCAGGTTTGTGGATTCTTGGAAAGAGTGGTCTATTCTAGGAGAAACAGGCATGAAAGAGCATGGTAGGCTGCAGATGGCCAGGGTGCTCTGTGATTTGAAGAACAGAGCAAAACACTTCTTGGTAAACACCACTAACTAGCCTTGAAAACAAAACATTCCCGATTCCAGGGAACATGTGGTAATCTTGTCTACAAAGAATGCAAACTAAAGTGGGAGAGAACAAAAATGAGATGTCTATTGCAGCACAGTCAGGCTAAATAAAATCTACAAAAACATTATTTTCTTTAGCAGTATTGCTAGAACTGCTTCCCAGTGGTTACCTCCCCTGGGAACTTCCAAAGGGCACAGAGAGGATCAGACCTTTATGTGGTTACATCGGTGGCAGCCCAACAATTTGTGTGCCACATTATTAATAGATGTATTGCTCTTCAGATTTCAAACCAGTCCTGGGGTCTCCTGTGGGAATTTTAAGTAATGGTGGGAATAAAACATGGCCTGAAATTCAGAGATACAAACAGCCTTGTGAATTCAGCATTTCTTCCTGCTGGGTGGATATTTTATGTTTCTTCTCCCAGAGAAAAGACTTGCACTGTGAAGAAATGATATCCCATCCAAAAATCAGCAAACATTTTAAAACTTGTATTCTTACCAAACCATCTCAGCAGGGTGATGTTACCACAAATTAAAGCAAGAAAAGAAAGGAATTTTTTAAAATTCTTGTTTTGGAAGTGGATTGCTCTCCCAGATCACATAACAGCCCATTGTATTTGGTGTAAATGTTGGGGTGTTTATAAATATCAAACTTGTCCTTTTTTCTACAGCAGTCTGCAGTGGGAGCTGTGCAGGGCCTTTTCTGTACAGAACCTGGATGAAAGCAAATATTTCAATTCTTTTAAAATTCAAACTAATTAGGACAGAGAAAAAAACTACATGTAAGGATTGTGGCTGTAAGATCTTTGGAAGAGAGAATGCTGAGTGCTTCAAACCTTGCTTTTATTCTGGAGGGGGGGTGTGTGCAGATTTTGTACAGATTAAACTGGCAACCATCTGTTCTTCAGCAGGTGAATGTGGTTAGACCAGTACCTGGGTGACTCTGCTCACCCTGTGTCAGCATCTGGAATTCTTTGTAGCAGGCTGCACTGCACTAGTGGGGCTGGCAGAATTCACACTGCAAAGTGGGTGTGTGTAGAAAAGCCCTATGCAAGAGGATACCTCTTGTTCCAAGTATTTGGTACCTGGACATAAAACAAAAGGTCCCAGCTGACAGTCTTCCTAGTGGTAGTGTTCCTACAGGTATATGTTAAGTATATGTGTTAATTTTATCTCCCAACTCCATTGGGAGGTAAAATTCTCCTTGGCTGAGAAAGTTGTACAAAAGGCTTTGCTGGTTATCCAGTTTCTGAGCTTAAAGGAGAAGGACCTCCACTTCTTTTTCTTTTAAATGGTCAGTTTGGACACTTCAGTCCCTGTGGTCCTTTGGCTGCCCTTTGCCACCCCTGGTGCCCCATCCAGGGCATGGGAACAGGTATGCACTGCAAATAGTGAGCAGGTCATGTGTGGGGAGCAGGTCGTGACCACTTCAGGTGGAGGAGTGCCTTGAATCCCAATAGTGTTTGCTAAGAGAAAGAGGTTTCTAATTGAGTCAGGGCAAAATTTTAAAAATAAACTCGAAAATAAAAGTCCTGGATAGCTACAGGGGATAAAATCTGTCCCCTTCTACCATAAGGAGACAGAAGGATCAGATCATTCTTCAGTTTCACAGTGTTTTAATCACGTAAAAAAGTAACACATTTGAGTGTCTGGGGTTGGAAAAAAGTGTCATTAACCTACTGTTGTTCTTGACTAGTGTTTCAGATCCCTCCCAGTTTAGCAGGTAAACACGGGACAAGCCAGAAACCATTATATTCCTTTAAGATTATTCCTGTTTCCAAATTTCTTTGCAGTCCTTGGGAAGTTTCCTTAATTTGGAAGTAGAAGGACTTATGCTTTGCGGTGGAACAAGAGAAATAATCTGCATTTTTGATTCTTTTCCACCAAAAAACATTGTCTGTGTAGTATTGCCCTCTGCTGGCACCAGTCTGAGGAGCTTCACAGGTCCCCTAGTGGAACATGAGGTTTGTCCCCTTCCAAAGCATCTTTCAAAGGATCTGAGTACACGTTCATGGTTGTGATCCACAAAGTGCTCATGGTTTAATTCCATTTTTCCACAGAAAATCTTTTATGGGCGATGTTTTTTTTTAAATACAGCTTTAAAAGCATTAGAGGTTCTTGAGAAAATTTCATTTTCCAGTGAATATTGTAAGAATCATGCAGGACCTGCCCTTTGAAGGCAGTTTATTACACACCAATGTGGTATCGCACGATATGCTCTGAAGTAACAAAAATTTCTTTCCTTCTTCTTTTCCCCCACTAGTGTCACCTGATTCATTATCTGAGGCTCAGCCATCACTTGATAGTTCTGAATTATTTGATTTGCACCTTTGACAAGCTGAAGTCTGTGTCCTCTGAAGACATTAAAATCACAGATGCGGTTTTTGACGGCGTGGAAGTGCGAGTGTTTGAACCTCCTGCCAAGGGAGATGAAAGCCTCAAGCGCAGCGTTGTTTACATCCACGGAGGCGGCTGGGCCTTGGCAAGTGCAAGTAGGTGTCTGCCTGTAATTAAATGGGATTCCAGGCTGCTTTTCTCCTGGCAGGAAAAGGCCAAAGCTCTTCTTCCTGCCACTTTTGCTAAGATGTACCTGGATTCAGCAGTGACTGTCTCCACTCTGGTGGATGAAGTCTAAGGAGAGGGGGAGGAAAATATCATGAACACACAGCAGAAGTGCATATCTTACCTGCATGTGAGCTGTAAAAGGACCAAAAGGTTAATTTTGTTACATCCTGAGAGGGAAAAATAGCTTATTGATTAAATTCCTGTGATGCTGCTTGGGCCAGTCCCCCACTTTCTGAGGTAATGTGCAAAAGTCAGTCCTTGGTGATCAGGTTCCAGCTACATATAAGGAAATTATGTGGGTTTGCCCCATTTTCAGAAAATAATTAGCAGAAGACTGAGCTGATCGACATTGCATGCAACAGCCTTACTAATGTTTGGTTCTTAAATAAAACCTACCTGGGAATACACACAGCTGAGCACAGACAGGAGGAGTGTGGGGGAAACAGGTTGGCTCCTCTTTGGGTTGCTCCTTAGGGACTACAACCACCACTAGCATAATTACCTTGAAATTTAATGCTGATTACTCCATTAACTTGGAAACCACAAACATGATCAGAGGAAGTGAGGTGCAGCTATAGGCAATGATAAGGTAACCACTGATTGCTTCCAAATTGTGCAGGAGGAAAACAGCCTTGGGAGACAAAGGGCATGTGGTTCCTGTGGCTGCTCTGAGATCCAGATTGGAGAAGAGTCTTTCCCTTTTCCTTCTCCATTGTTCCATACAGCCCTGATGCATTCTACAGCTTCCTCTGCAGAAAAAGAACATCAGGGGATTTTTACAAAATGATACAAAACACAGGCTGTATTGATTGCATTTGGACTCTGGATGTACAAGTCATTTAGACCATGATTTGAGTGAGATTTAGGTTTCTAAATAACTTTAAAATGTGGCCTTCACATGCCTTTGGAAATTCCAGTCTCTTTGTCCTGTAGTTAAACATTTTACTCCTCTTCCTACAGAGGATTTGTGCTTGTGGTATTATTTGAGATGGGTTTTCTTAGCCCTGCCTACGGGATATTTGTTAACCTCCTGCCTGCATCCTTTGTTCTGTAATAGTTTGCATATGACTCTTGTGCAAAAGTTTATATTGAATTGCTGCACTTTGTCAGGATGATTATAGCTTGGCTTTGTCAGATGGATCCCTGAGTCCAAGGTGCAGAAGTTAATGACACAATTGCTACACCTAAATATTAACTCCTAAGGGTGGATACTTTAGAAAACATATAGTGTCCTGTATTTTATAGTACTGGGAACCAACAATTAAGTAACTGGAAAGGAACAAAATTAAAGGCAATCAGTCCTCTGATAAATAGGATAGCTGTGATTAATCCTCCCTTAAATGGGTAGCTCAGCTGACATTAATAGGGCAACTCATTTGAATGAAAGCAATGCATGCTATAATAAAATGAACCACAGGCAGTGACTCATACAGCAGTAACTCTCTCTGGATGTTAATGCCCCCAAAACCACTGGGTGCCTTAGATTTTGGCCAACAGAGAAAATTGTGATAGGTGGGTAAAATGATGTGTCTGAAGTCACCAAGAACCAGATGAGGAAGGAGGCATTAGATTGCAGGATTCTGAAGGCATGAATTATGTTCCTTCTGCTGTACTATGGATTTGGCACTTGATCAGTTGCAGGCTGATCTCATTTACTTTGCTTGTACCTGTGTGATGGCTGTGTGTTTTCTGAGAAGGCTTAGGGACAGCTTTGTGACTATTGACTCACATGTCCCTAACACCGTGTCCTTCCCTTCCAGGAACAAGCCTTTACAACAATCTCTGCAGAATCATGGCTGAATCTCTGAATGCTGTTGTTGTCTCTGTTGAGTGAGTAATCTAAAACTGATCAAGTAGTTTTAAGGTATTGAAAATATGTAAACAGTTCTTTTCGCTTCTCCTTCCCTAGTGGCTTCTCTACAAGGCTTTAACTTGGACAGTAATTTTCTATACCAGTCTGGTACCTTTATCCTTTTAAAATTGCAACAAGTTGGAATGCTATCAGAAATTCATTTGGGTTTCTAATTATTTAAGAATACACTGTGGGGTCTGCCAGTTTCCTGCTGCTCTTGCAATCTCCCACTGTTGCAGTCCTCTCTTTTAAGCCTTGTGCTTCCCTCCAGAGCAGAAGACTGCCAGACAACACAGAAGCAGGGCTGCTTTTTTAACATGTTGAATAATTCCAAGGCAAACAAACCTCTTGACTAGCTAAATATATTACCTAGACGACTCCAACCTGATTGGTACTGTTCCCATCTTTATTGTCAACTTCAATATTTTCTTTTGCAAACCCAACCACTTGATAAAATTACTCAATTTTCCCACCTGCAGTTCATTACATACCAAGCTTTGGGATCTAATTGCAACTTAATTATATGGAGTTGATGTTACTCATTTAATGCTTACTATAATGCACTTTAAAGGGTTGGAGGGTTTGGTTGTTTTGGTTTTTTTTTACTGTTTTGGTTTTTATTACTAGAAACAAGGAAAAGTACAAAAGCAGCTGTTGGTTATTCCAGACAAGCAGCAATCACAATATTGAAAAGTTCCTTATTATTCCTTTTCTGATTTATGCTGATATCATTCTGCCTATTGCTCTGAGTTACTATTACCTTTTCTCCTTAATCATTATATCCTTCATTCCAGGTGTTTGTATTCAATTAGTCAAGTCTAATTAGATTCCTTGTTGGTCTAATTGCACATCTCACTTTTCACAATCTATGCACAGTTTACTGTTACACAGTTTTGCAAGGAGCTCCCAAAGGACACTCTGAGATTCCTGTATATACAAGATACAGATTGCTTTCTGACAGCAGGTCACAATTGGAGTTTGAAAGTTGTAATCTTAAGTTTAAAATTTATTCTGCATATGAAACTTCTTTAGCTTACAGTTTAAAGATGTTTTGAGTCAGAGAACTGAATTTTGGTTCTCTAGGCTGTAGTGAGAAAGTGTAAAATCTGCAGTTTGAAAAGCTGAAAACTTTGCTTTGTACCATAAGGCCCAATAACTCTTGGATGTCAAATTATTCAGTAAATACAGATTTCTCCTGTACTGTTACTTAGAAGCTGAGAAAGCCTCATGTCTGGGATTCAGCTGCTGGCTCTTCCTGGCAGACTGTTTGCTCTCTCTGTGCCTCCATCCCCACCCTGCCCAATGGGGGCATTTCTGCTCCTCTCCTTGATAAAGCGAAGGAGTCATTATTGGAGACAATTGGAATTATTTAATTTCTTGGCTATTGCCCATTTCATGGCACAGAGGGTTAGCAAGGTTTATTCTCTCCTGACATCAGTAAAAATTTGGGAAGCAGAAGTGTTGGGTGTTTGGCTCAGCCAAACAGGGCCATGTTGGGTGTGTACAATTTGTTCACCCTCCTGTTTGTTAAGGTGGGAATTTGGATCAAAACCAGGCAGAGTGTAACGACTCCCTTGCCAAGGGTGTTCCAACTATTGATTTTTATAATGCGTGATGAAATCCTCCATTGGGAAATCCCAGGAAAGTGCTGCACAATTTTATACTATCTTGGTATTATTCCTGTCTGGTAGGTTCATTTTAATTTTTTCAAATTAGAACATTAATTATAAGATTAAGTCTTACACACATATTACACATCTCCTACTTCTTCTGTACTACTTATCCTAAGAAAATATTTATTTCTAGTAAGGGTTATCTGATATCGCCTGTAAATCCTAAAGGAGAGGATTTATAAATATAAAATTATTTATAAATTTATAAATGATTTATAAATTATTTAGAAATATAAAACATCAGTACAAAAAAGCAGAGGTAAGAATTGTTTCTCACCCCTTTTCTTTTGCAGATACAGGCTGGTGCCTGAGGTGTGCTTCCCTGAGCAGTACCACGATGCTCTTCGTGCAACAAAGCATTTCCTGCAGCCTGATGTCCTGGCTGAGTATTCAGTGGACCCCAGTCGAATTGCAATCTCTGGGGACAGTGCAGGAGGGAATTTGGCAGCTGCTGTGTGCCAGCAGGTAACACCCACTGAGTGTTCTGTATTGCACTGGCAGGTTCTTTGTGCTGCACCATCATGAGGTGATGTGCCACCCCTAAAAACAGAATTGTATAAAGCCAGAATCTATTCATTTTCCTTCTGTAAAGTGACTCAGTCACTATATGAGTCACATAGGTTGTGATGTGTTGTTACAGTCATAAGTTGTTGTGGACCAGAGTTTAAGAGCAAATAGCTAAATGACTTTTTTTTAACCTATTTTGGTGGTGAACTCCTTATTTTTCCAAGTATACATAATTTTTTAATATGGTTGCCTATTTTTAGATAATTGTCTCTGGAAATACGCTTTTATTTCTTTCAAATACAAATGAAGGACAAAATATATAGTAAATGGGGCTTAATTCTTCTGTTAAATTGTCTTCCTGTAGCATTTTGCAATTTTAAGGAAATTTCTTTTGTGTATCTGCAGTTTAAATGTAATCTGAATTTGATCTAGTAAAGAATTTAAAGGAAACCCGAGGCAAGTAATATTTTTCACGGTTGAATGAAATATTATTATTACTAACTTATTTTCATAACCATTAGTGATAAGAAAGCAGATACCATGTCCAGACAACTAATTATCATGACAACCTTGCAATATTGAATTAGGGTGGAAAAATTAATCAGAAACAATTACAATAAAAGCTTCAATACTGAGGACTGATAAAGCATGATAGTACCACGTTTTGGAAAGAGCATTCCTAATTCGATTTCCTGATGCATAATTCTTTTTAAACAAGATGAGACACAATAGGGCACTGGGTATCTTGTGTAGAATATGAAACAAAGAGTTTGCTGACTCTTCCAATAAGGCAGTCAGGGGGTACCAAATGTGTAACTGATAGACTCAAATCAAATGCAGGTTGAGTCAGACACAGGGAGGTGTTTCTGCACCAAGTGAGTCTTTGCTAGAAGAAATTGTGGATGCCAGCAATCTGCATTGGCTGAAAAAAAGAACTAATTAGATCAATTCATGGAAGAAAAATCCATGAAAAGCTCTTAAGAGCAGGAGTAGCTCCTTTGATTCAGGAAATCCTTCTGGTGTCACTTGTTCAGCTGGGCACTGTGTTAGAGAAATGTCACTCTATATGTTTTTTTCTTCTCCCACCCCTCAATAAAATTATGTTCGTAATTTCCGTTGGGAATGGGATGCTGGGTCTGCCTGAATGGCTGTCTCAGGAGAGGAGAAAAAGATCAGACTGCTGATACTTCAGAAAAAAACACATTACCTGTATAAGAGCAGAATTCACTCTACAACTGTCAAATGAACGTTTGCATTTCTAAAGTTCCACATTGACAAGTTTACCTCCTTTACAATCTTGATTCTGCCCTGTGCTTTTCACACAGCTTAGCAAAGATGAGGACTTGACCGTCAGGCCGAAACTGCAGGCCTTGATTTACCCCGTCCTGCAGGCCTTCGACTTCAACACTCCCTCCTACCAGCAGAACATGAACATGCCCGTGCTGCCTCGCTACGTCATGGTCAACTACTGGATCGACTACCTCAACGGCGACTACGGCCTGGCCCACCAGCTGCTGGTCAACAACCACACCGCGCTCAACGTCGGCCGCACCCTGTCCTTCCGCGCCCGCCTCAACTGGACCTCCCTGCTGCCTCCCTCCTTCAAGAAGAGCTACAAGCCCGTGGTGCAGGCCACGGGCACGGCGGCCATCGTGGAGCGGCTGCCGGCGCTGCTGGACGTGCGGGCGGTGCCGCTGCTGGCGGACGACGCCACGCTGGCACGGCAGCCACGCACCTACGTGCTGACCTGCGAGAACGACGTGCTGCGCGACGACGGCGCCATGTACGCGCGGCGCCTGGAGCGGGCCGGCGTGCCCGTCACCCTCGACCACTTCCACGACTGCTTCCACGGCTGCATGATCTTCACCGTGTGGCCCACGGATTTCTCGGCCGGCGTCAAGACCAGGGAGAGCTACATCAAGTGGTTGGATGAGAATCTCTGAGGGGAGGGCACCCCCTGCCTCCTGCGCCTTCCGGCCTGTTCTGGCAGAGGAGCAAACAATCAAAAAGTGCACTTTTCCAAATTCTGACTTTGTCCTTCGGCTGGTGGGGGTACAGACCACTAACTGCAGTGTTTTCTAGCTCCATTGGCCTTGCCCAGGAAAGCATTTTGAGAAGTTGTTTGGTTTTCTTCCACTTTCTCCCAGATGACTATTTGTGTTGAGCAGGGAGATCAGGATTCCTGCAGGATTCTCAACCTGGCTGCAGCTTTCAAGCTTTGACTCTTAATTAGGTACAAAAGCCCTGGCTTTCAAGTGATGTGAGATAAATCCTAATACCTACATCTGCTTCTGAATATGTAAGAATGTGAGCTGTTTTACAGCAGTGTTGAGTATCTGATGCCACAGTGAGAACACTCACCTTGGGCAGCAGGGCCATGCATTTGAATGACAAGCATGGATTTAGGTGTTGGCTTTTTGCCATAGACAAAGGGCTCATTTAAATTTTAAAAAATATTTTTCACAAAAGCTCTTCTAGACAGTTAAAATGATGCTAGATGAGTGTCTTGGCCAAACCTGTAATTCAGCTTTGGAATTTGGTCTTTACCGCCTTTTAATAAATACATTTTTAAAAGGTACAGGACTAAATACATTTTCAGTAAAAAGTATGATAGCATACACACAAATAGGTAAGATAAAATATTATGTGTAGCAGCACAATCCAGGTTTCCTGTGTGAGTGACCTTCAAAGCTGACTACTTATTTGGCTAAAGAATGTGACTTCACCTGTGTTCAAAGCCTCAGTTGTACAACCTCCTTACAGAAAATACTGACATTACTACAGATAGTCTGCTGTGTGGTTTGCACTAATATTTGTAATTAATAGTAGAAGTTTTTGTTCATTGACTTTTCTTTTGTGTTTGTAGTTTTTACTGTATTTCCTGCTTTGTGAAAGGAGGAAAGCAACGGACTAGAAGTGAGCTCCAATCTATGAAATCTATTTCATTCTGAGCTTTGCAGCTGAGCTTTGTCTGTCTTGTAGACTGCTCTAGGTAAGGTGATCTCACTACTGGGCAGCAAATCTGTGCAGTTTGAGCCAGTGTGTGAAGTTCAGACAGGCAGGACAGGGGAGTGGAACCACTCTGTGACTGTCTATGGTCCAGGCTGCTCACAGCTTGCAGAAATGAAGATGGTATCAAAAGCCCATAGGCACAGAGGAGAGAGTGGGAGATTTTCATCCTCAGTTTACCACAGGCTTCCTGTGGGTCCCCAGGAGAACAACATCATCTCCTTACACCCCACTTCTGCAAGGGAGGGAGTAATTTCCTACCTCACAAAGAAGTAGTGAAGCTGAATTCTCAGGCGTGGGTGAAGCACAGGGATGTGAATGTGATTGCAGGCACTCAGCAAAAGCTCCCATGGCTTTTGACTTTCCATTCTTCTCCCAGAGCTGGCTCAGAGCAGCCTGTCCCACATCAGGGATGCTGCTGGGCTCAGGTCCTGCTGAGCAGTTTGCTCCCCTCTGTCCTGGTTCCTGTCAGGAACCCTAAGGTGAGGTTTCTTAGCCCTTGGAGATCATGACAAAGGCAATTTTATTAAAGCATTCCTTATAGTAGGATTCTGAAAAGTTCCTCAAAAAACCCCATCAGGTACTGGTAGATCAAACTGCCTTCTGACATTTAAAATATATACAGAGCAGTCCCCTTTCACTGGGAATTAAATGAAATAGGAGAATGGCTTTGCTGAATCACTGCTTCCTGGAAATACCAGATTGTTAACATGGTTGTGTGTATTAAGAAAAGCCATTAACGAGACAAGGCCTGGATGTCAGCTCAGCCATGCAGGCCAAAACTCATTCCCAACATAGTTCACACTGAGATCACAAGGCAAAGCTTTTTCAACAGTGCCCCAGATTCTTCCTCCACTTAGCATTTACAAAGACTTGGTGGAATTAGAGCAACCAAGTGACAGTCTGAATCAGCATAAATTTTGATCAAGAAACCCAATTAACATTGCAGAAGAATTCAAACTTTTTATCTGGATTTAAACCCTTTCCTCCTTTTCCCCATCAACACAACTTCATAGATTGTATGCTTTAAACAGACAGCAACCAAAGCTATGTCCATTCAGAAGACAAGTTACTAATCTGCTCCGGAATCCTTTCCCTTTATAGGGAGACAGCTGCATTTACCTGACTTTAACTATGACTAAAATAGTAAAAAAAAAAAAAAATCACTATACTGAGTTATAACAACAGGCTTCTTCCTGAATTTCCTGCTTAAAAGAGTAAACCCATATCAGAAAAGATACAATTTATATCTACTCACTTTCATTAGCATAATATGTAGATGTACTATGATTATATGTCATAGTATAACTGTAGTACTGGAATTATGGTTAATATTCCTATAAATCTTAAAATAATTAAGTTTTCCTGAGAGCTTTCTGCAAAGCTTTAGGTCAGCATTTGTTTATAGCTAAGTTATAAATATCTGTTATGAACCTAAAATATAATTGCTGCTGTTTTTTTTTTTTAACTGAAATGAAAAGGAGAGCTGGAATATATATATACATATATATGTATATATATATGTGTTCATGGAGTTGGTTGTAAATTTCCTTCATGCACTGAAGCACATTAAAGTCTTGGCACAAGAAATGGTAGTAAGTTTATAACTGGAGTGAACGTGTTTACGAAGCCGTCAGCAGCCTGGTGTGACAGCTGAGATCACAGCACCACATGGATGTGATGTGCAGTATTAACTACTTCTGTCAAAGCATCTGGACTACTTTGATCTTGCAGCCACGTGGTTTAATACCTGACAGGCTGCAGAGATACCTGAGGGATCCTACAACATGGGAAAAAAAGAGGTCTGAGTTCCAGCTCTAAAATGACCTTTTAGTGCACAGCCCCCCAAGGCACTGATGAAATTCAGTGTGAACCTTGAAGTGAGTGTTAGTCCCAGCCCAGCTTTCCTGCTCCTGTGCTTTGTTCTCCTTTGCATGCAGTCCCCTTGCCCCACATTGAAAGTTTAGGGTTGTTTCCTGCTGTTGTTGCTACAAGCTCCTAGGGACTGACTCAGGGTTACAGAAAAAGAGGATGCCTGATAGCAGGGGATTAAGATTAATCCATTTCACAACACCTGGATTTGTTTCCTGGGTTTCCCACGTCTCCAAGTGTTTCCTCAGGCACATCTTGCACCTTCATCCCTTGCTTATTTCACAAAGCAGTTTAGGGCACTTTGCACGATGGTAGGATCAGAGCAAATGTTTGTAGCAGTATTTCACCTGTGCAAGGTAGAGTCTTTTCAGAGGAGATGTTCAAGAAGTTTGTTTTCTTATCATGATTTTGGTTAGATACCTTTTGTAGACAGCTTTTCTCCCCCTCCTACAATTAGACTCTATCCCTCTATTGCAAAAATATCTTGTTCCTGATGGCTATCGAAGCATTCAGATGACAGCTTAAAAAAAAAAAGCAAAATCAACTTGCATAACAGAACCTGTAGTCATTCTTATCCTGCTTCCATAGATCTGAGAACTATATTAATGTGTCCCCAGTATTTTGGCTGATATTTGCAGGAGTAGGTGGAGATTTTGTCTCCCTAGCTGAGGACCTCTTAAAGGATGGGTGTTCAACACTGCTGGAAGCCCAGACCTCTTTCAAGAGGTTTCATGATGCATAAAAATCACAAATAAGTTGAATTTCCTAACCTCCATCTAAGTAATTCCAGAATGGCATTCCCAGTCAAAGCAGAAAGGCCATTGTGAGTTTTAAGCCCTATAAACTAAATAGAAATACTTCATCTTTAAAGCATTATTTTGTGGTATTTGGACCTCTATATTTTTTAATCTCTTAGCAAACTTTACTAGAAACTTTTAAAAGTAAAAATATTGGAAGCAGGTAAACTTGACTTAAATGTTTTAAGCTGCTATGATCTGTAACAATGATATTGTTTAAAATAAATCTAAACCCAGCTGGTTTAATGTTCTCATATTTATGATGTTCAAAAGCCCAAACTACAACATACTTGATATGAATGCATTCAATACCTTATGCATGACTGGTTTTTGCTTTTTGTCACAGAGCAGGGGAAAGATTTGTAAGATCTCATTACCAAGTGTGATTTGAGATGTGCTATCAAAATGAAGAACAAATAAATAAAGTGAAATATACCTGTGATTTATTTTATTTTTCCCAGGACCACTGGTTTTGTATTTCTGAGCATTTCCAATCTGATTTTTGATTGTTTTCAAAGCAGGAGACTTTTGTGAGGGTAACCTCCTTGTACTTCATTTCTGCCAAATGTTTAATGGTGACCACATCTGCTGGTGCTGCGGAGTGGACAAACCTGCACTGGTGCTGTTATTCTTCTTCAAGATAAACAGCAGAACTCTTCATTCTGGTGTATAAACACATTTTTATGTATCTATAGGTTATGTGTATGTTTGAAATTTGGTTTAGCCAGCAGAAGTCCAGGTTCCTTTTTCATTGCTGTTTGCCTTCCTTTCTCATTCTTTTTTTCTGACCTGTCACCCATTTTCCACCCCTGCTCTCTCATTTATTGATCACAGCAGCATTGCTTTGGAAATGCCCTAATGTGAGGGGCTTCCCATTTTGCCCAGCAGGCTCCTGTGCCTTTCACAGAATACAAAGCTTTTCTCCTGCTGAAAAAAAAAAAAAAAGAGGTGGGGAAAAAATGCTTCAAAGGACTTACAACCCTATTTCTTTAAGCCAGTAAGAGTCATATTCCTACTTGCATGAAATTGAGTGCATTAAAAAACAGGCTGGGCCACATAGAACATTTTTTTCCAGTGATGTTTTCTCAGATGTCATAAAACATCTGACTCTGCAGGGCTTTGGCAAGGCAGGGCAGTGAGTGTGGCTGTGCTCACATCCCCTGCCTGGCTGTCCCTGTGCCCTATTTCCCATGTCCAGCTGAGCAGCAGCAAGTGCCCCATGGGGCTGTGCCTGACCCAGGTGTGCCTGACACAGCTGGATCCCAAAATCCTCCTGCATCCTGCCTGGCTGGGTTCTGCTCCCTGACTCACACTGAGGAAACTCTTTGGAGCTGGGCCATGTTTTATTTTGTTCATCCTCAGGGGAGACACACGTTTTCTCCTCGCTCTTACTTCCAGTTTTTCTGGCACTAATCCAATAGCATTTACTTATTTTGTAAATGTCCTCTAAATAGCTGACAGCACATCAATAACATGAGACTAAATTCATCCCTAGCATAAATCTAGTATTTTTTTCCAAATTATTTTCTACGGCATTTTATCAACTATTCAACAGGAACACAGGCAAAATAAAATAGAAAAAAACCCAACAACAACAAAAACCCCACACCAAAACCAACCAACCAAAAAAACCTACCCTGCAATGGCTCCTTTAAAGCTGTTTTTACAGAAACAGTATTTTAAATAAACAACTTCTTCTGATTTTATAAAATATAGACAACACTAAATACTTCCATTACAACAACTATTCCTTTCTGAAGCAGAGTCTCAAACCCCAACACTTCCCATCACAGGACAGTCTAGGGATATAGGAGAGGCAAAGTTTGTTAAAGGAGAGAATAAATTTTATATTAAGAGACCTAAATCAGCAATAATAATTGGAGTTATAGAAAAGTCCCTCTCTCACAAACACTGTTGCAGTGTCAGGACAGATGCAGTACGCTCAGTTGGGAGTGTGGGATTCAGGGTGAGGTGAAGGAATAATGGGAATTCTTACTGTTAACCTAGTGATTTCCCCACAATCTAATTCCACTCCGAGGTTTTTAGTTCAAAGACAATCATTTGCAGTACAGCCAGCAGAGGGAGCGTTTAAAGCAATGTCTGGTGCAGCAATTTCTAACAGGACATTGTTATTGTGGGAACTGCACCGGAACGTTTGGGCAGCCCGGCCGTGACTTGTGAATTCATGCACAGACAAGGCAGGAAAGGAAAGTCATGCCAATGAGGAGTTATTTAGAGTTCTCACAGAAAAAAATAAAAAAACCCAACCCAAACAAACAAGCATGTCATAACCATTCCATCCCAGGGATATCCCATCCCTGGAAGTGTCCAAGGCCACCTTGGCCATGGCTTTGAGAAACCCGATCCAGTGGAAGGTGTCCCTGCCCATGGCACGGGGTGAAACGAGACGAGCTTTAACGTCCCTTCCAACCCAAACATTCTGTGGTTCCTCAGCGTGAATGATTCAGCCCTTGGCAGGCTGTGAGGGTGTTTTTCAGGTGATCTGGCTGTTAGTTCAGACCCTGGGACCCAGCTGGGGTGTGTGCAGTGACCCGGGTTTGCTGCAGCTGCCTGAGCATGTCTGCAGAGCCAGGAGGGTCAGGGAGTGCACCCCGGGGAAATCTGCTTCTCTGTGCCCAGGGCATGGGGTATGCTCATGGAGAGCTGCATTTTCAGGGCTATCTCCCTCTCAGGATGATATCCATGCTTTGGACAGCTGTATTTTCAGAGCTATCTTCATTTCAGGGCTATCTCCATGCTCATGGAAAGCTGTATTTTCAGGGTTATCTCCATCACCTGCACAGACATCTGTCTGTGTCAGGGAGGGCTGCCTGGAGGCATAAGCAGCATGTCCAAAAACCTACAGAGTGCCCCTGGAATTGGTGCAGGGTAATACCTGAAAAAGTGGGGCTATTTCTGCCCTCCTGCTGTGGCATCTCTGCTCTTTTAATGGTGCAAAAGACAATTCATTGTAGGAAAGAAAGGCAGCTTTTACAGCCCTTGTACGCCTTGCTCCTGATGCTGGGAGGAGATGACCTTTCCAAGAACCCCACTGGCAAAGCAGCCCTGACACTCTGCTCTGGGGCCAGGGAGGGTTCCATGGCACAGCCAGCATCTGGGGTTTGAGTTATTTTAGCTTTCTTTGGAGTTGTCTTCGGTGTTTTTCACACCCAGCCCACGTGAACTGCTCCATGCTGCATTAGCAGCCATCACATCCACAAATGCACTGTGGTTCATGGAGCACTGCAAAGCCAGAACAGCTCAGCAAAGCAGCAGGGCACATTTGGTGTGATTGCATCCATTCATGAGGGTTTTTTCCCTCCTCCAAAAAATCCTGTGCTGAGGAGCATGCAAAGGCTGGAGTCAGACATGCTTCCTCATCTCACTGTGCAGCTGGAGAGGCTCAGCATGAGGGGTCAGATCCTGCACCCAGTGCTGGAGCTCCAAAAACCCCTGCAACAAAACCCCTCCAAAACTCCCAATTTCCTTTTGCACTCTTATTTTTTCATAACCAGTTCCCCTGCACAAGTGCAACAGAACTTCCCAAATACCATACCATTGCAAATCTTGGTTTTGGTGGTCTGTTTGGACAGTCAAGGGAAGGAAGATGCCACTTGTTATTTCACAGTCACAGCAATGCCCCAGAGTCTAAGCCTGGATTTGAGCACAAAGAAACAACTCAACTGTTTAGTTGAGGTCCTGTGTGAGCTGCTGAAATACCAGGTGATTAATCAGAGATCAGGTATTGTACATTTGTATTTCATGTTCAGCCCCAGAGTAGTGGCCTACAAGACAGGATATCTGGAATGCAAGGAGTCTCTTTGGACACAGAGATTGAATTGGGTGTTGGCCAACTCCACAGCAGAATTATGAAAAATCAAAGACAGGTACAAATGTGAGGAGGGCCCATGGAATTAATTACATGTCTCACCATGAGTGGCATGGTGAAAGTGGCGAAACAGAAGCTTTCAGCCTGAGCCAATGTATATTTTTAAGCACACTCTCAGAAACTACTTGCTATAAATTATACTTGTGTATATGTATATATACACACACACATATACATATAAAGTGCCATAGTACAAACCTAGAACCACTTCATTAAGGATTATAGGCTGGCTCTAGATTTATAATGGTCCTTTTAGTCAGGCTAAAATGATGATATTGGAATGAATTTGAGCTCAGACCTTTTATTTTTATAAGCATGATCATCTTGGCTTCTTGGGCTGGTGATCTTCTCACCTGAGTTTCCAAGGGAGAGTCTGAGTTTAAGCAAGATCTAAACAAGTCTGCTGAGCTGTCACCTTGAGGCAGATTCATACATTCACTTCATCAGCCACTGATGCAATCTCTTTGGGCCTTCACTCTAAAATGCAAATCCCAATTCTGACTTACTCTTTAGTGTCACTTTGAAATGCAACGTTAGCTTGAATAGAGTTTATTTTTATCACTGGGCTGTAGGTACTTATATCTCCTGAGCTGTAACAAGCCATTTGCTGTTTGCATGTTAATGCAGCAGAGCCAACACAGCTGTGTGCTCTTCCTCCTAAAACTTCCTCAACAGGTTTGTTTGCTAAGCTGCAGTCGGTTAAGGGCAGTGGGGTTAACTCAGCACCGCCTTGTCCCAGCTGACAGCAGACACTCACCACACTGTTCTTGCAAACATCCAAGCAACTCACCTTGACCCAGACTCAGTTCCAAAGCTGGAGCTGGGAGTAAAACCAGCTATCTTTCCACTTCCAAATCAATCAGGAGTCATTAAAAGCTAATCTGTGCCAGGACCCATAACAAAGTGCTGAAGTCATTTATTTTCCAGATAAATAACAAGTTAAAGCAGAAGGTGATTTTCCTGTTAATACTTCATCCTTTCCCGAAGGGCTGTCTCAGGAACCAGGGGATCTTTACTGGGTGGGTGTAAAGGTTTTGGCTTCTTTTCCAGTCAGGATGAATAACATGGGAAATGAAGATGTTGAGTTTGGATTTGGAATGTTTATTATATCTTATCTATTTACAGACTCACGAGCCGTGAACTTAACTAGCAAGTTACAAAAATGAAGTAAAATTGAGTGCTTCTGACTCTTTCTAAGGTCTTTTAAGTGATAATTACCCAATATCAAGGTGGCACCTGTATTATTTATGTTTTTCACCTAATAATGCCCACCCAAGGCCTGCAATGTGGACCTTTTCCACCCAATTACAGAAAACCACCCAGACCCATGAAGAAGAAGAAAGAAGAAGGTGAAGAAGAAGGACAAAAACAACACCCAAAATCTCTATCTTGACTCATATGCATTACCATACACTAAAACCCCAAATTCTAAGTTTCTAGGAATCCAACAGGTGGGAAGGAGGACATTGAGCTTGGGGAGAGGAGAGTTTCCAAAGGAGCCAAGCCAGCAAGGGTTGAAGCTCAGCTGGATTCAATTTTTGTGCCTCCAGTAGGTCTGGGAGCAGTTCTCCCACGGGCAGGGGCGGCTGTTTGCTCCAGGTGGGGCAGGGGAATTCCACCCCTGCTGTCCCCGCTTCCCTAAGGCCTGGACACGGGCCAGCTCTTCAGAAACTGGCGAGGCAAAAACAATGGAGGCGTTTCCTTGTTTAGGCTTGAAGGAAGAGATTGGGAATTCAGTCGGCAGAGATGGGGGCGCCCTTTGTGCTCCCCGAGAGAGCAGTCTGAGGCTGGGATTCAGCCACAAGGCTTGCACACATTCCTTATGATTCCTTGTGATTCCTGTCTCCTGTGCAAGGCATTGCAGAATGCCTTCACCACGGTGTCAGCAGTGTTCATTCAGGCGAGGATTTTAGGACACAAACACACCAGCAGACAGTGGGCTGGCACCAGGGCTGGCACTTGCTCTAACAGAGCAGCTTTGCTCTTTTCTTCCTTGACAATGCTCCTACAACACCAAATTGCTGCAGGCTTGGGAGCATGGAGAGTCCTCTGAAAAATACTACACTCCTCACAGCCGAGGAGACTTAGCTATTTATTAAGGAAGGAATTAGATGACTGACAAATTGTCATTTTAGGACATTAACAACAGTCTGCTAAACCCAGCAGAGAGACTGACATTGTCCTGAGGAGCTCTGGGGCCACAGCTGACAGAGAGGGAACCCCAAGAGCCAGAGGGGTCTGTAAGCTGTGTCAGTGAGGTTTGAATACACCTAACTCAGATTAGAAAACTTTTGCCCACATTATTTGTAGCTGCTTCATCTAATGTGCTGGTGAAGGAAGCTCTGAGACCAGAGCAAAGAGAGCAGTGACTGGCACAAACAAGCAGGGTATAAGTGGGATTTTACCTTAGTTTTCTCAACAGTCTAATTGCAACACACATAGGTAAGGTCAAAACTTTTAGAGCTGGTGCTTTCCACAGTATCAATAAAATACTCAGCCAAGGAGAGAAAAACAGGGCTGCTTATCTGCTCCACCCCTCCACTCAGCTTGTTTCCCTTTCCCTGAAATGTTTGGAAATAAATGAGCCAGTGTGGTTTCAGCAGAGTGCTTCAAATATTAAACAATCTGCTGCTCACAGCTAATAAGGAAGGCGGCTGGCCAAAAAGCCCTGCCTGTTTACTGACTCAGCCCTGCCCTCCTGGAGGCAGGAGGTAGCAGCACTGAACAGGGATCTTGAGAAATGCTGGGAAATGTTGGGAATTGTGCAAATCAGACAGTTCTGCCCTCTAGCAAAACCTTCTTGGAATCATTCAGACCTAATCAGCCAAAACCAAACCCCTTAAGATTGAGGAAAAGACTACTTGAACGTGCTCTGAAGGATCTCGTGAATCTGAAGTTTTGTTTGCCATGGGTGTAGAGAGTTTCATTTCTGTTTTCTCTCTGGTCTACCTTGAGCAGTAATCGTTAAATGAAACAAGTCCAGCTGGGCAAGGTTGCCTGGTTTATGCACTCCTTTACAGCCTTTATCAGGACTAACAAGAAACGATAAAATGTTGCAACCAGCACACAGACAGAGATATCTTGCTCCTGGCATTACCATTCTTTAAAAAACTGTTCTTCCACTAAATGCCTGTAATTTCAGCTATCTTTTTTTTTATAGCTGGGATTTAATGTCTCAGGCATTTAGCATGTTTGCATGCAGCACAGCATGCAGGGCTGGAAATGCAGGCCCTGGGTAAGGAAAACATCACCTTTCTCCAGCCTGGTTTGTTTTTAACTCTGCAGAGGTTAAAAATCTGACACATCTGCATCTCACCTCACTGGAGATGCAGATGTGACACCACTCAGTTGGACTTGTCCAGATTTGTCTTTCTTCCTCACCCTTTTGTTTCTCCCACCCTTGTTTCTTTAGACATTTGTTTTCTTTGGAAATAGTTTCTTGGTGGCAAGCACAGAGAGAGAGGAGGTTCAAACTGAGGGTGACAGGGATTTCTGTGAGGTCTTTGCAATAAAGCCTTCTTGCAATGGCATGTTTCTACTAGAGGTTAAGAGGTATGTATTTAAACTGTTTTGTGAAGTATTTATATGAGTAATAATGTATTCTCACCATAAAGAAGGCCATAAGTGAATTGAGGCACAAGTATAAGGCATTAGTGGATTCTCAATTTCATGATAAAGCAAATAACCTGCATTTGCACTGTTAATACCATTTCAGGTTTTTTTATCTTATCAGGAACTTTTTTCCCCCAAAATATTTTCACACAGAAAGAACTACAGAAATTTCAGTGCTGTGCTCAGCAGCAGTGCTTTCCAACTTGCTGTAGCTACTTCCTGTGTAAGAATTTTGCTTTTCTTTGATCATGTATTTTAATTTGGGAATGAAGACTGAGGGACATTTGTGCTCTCAGTACTTAGGTTTGCTCCTTGCAATCTATCACCAGCGTGGCTCTCCAGCCCATGCTCCCTGCTGACGTGTGCAGGGAGGAAGGATCCACATGTCCAGATCCCATCTGAGCTGCCTCTCTCTGCTTTTCATCACAGACCAACTTTGTTTCTCTAAAAATCTGTGTTTACACAACAATTTGAGTTTACACACAAATATTTTCCACGGTGCAGCAAGCCAAACACATTACCTAACAACACTGTCCAGCTATCTGCAAACATTTGGAAGCCTGAATAATATTTGCTCAATTCAAGTTTACACCATACTCACCAAGAAAAGTCAGGTGAGGCTTTCCAGCAAGGTGTCATCTTCCTTTTCTTTCCTTATACAAAGAGGAATGCTCATTCCAATTAATGTAGTCTTCTGAGAAAAATAAAATCTGTATATGAAATCTAATAGCACAGGTAGATCTGCAGGGATTAACGATATGAAGGAGAACATTGTCAAGCATGTAATGATATTTTTTTGTATGCCTGCTACAGCTAATGCTTTTAATTGTATTTTCCAGTTTAATTCTAGTAGCCAAAGGCACGATGCACAAGGCAAATAAATGACAGGATAATTGGCATGCCCAAGTGCTTCTTCTCCACATAAATAAGGCAGACAGCAAATATGAGGAAGGAGATCGCTGTACTGCAGTTTAATTCACTCAAGGTTTCATCAAAATTAATTTTACACTGCAGGATGGAAAAACAGGCCTAGGAAATGCATTGAAAATGTCAGGAGGGACGGGAATCCCCCTCCAACATCAGCATTTCACACAAGAGTGAGAAAGCTTTGTCAGCAGAGTGACTGGGGAGGAATAGGATCAGACAGAGAACCCTGTTGGGTGCAGCTCTCCATTCCCTGCGTGCCTTGGGTGCTTTACTGAGAGATTCTTCTGTGATTACAGGTGCAATTGGTGAAAGGCTTTTGAAAGAGAAAGGCATTCCTACTAACCTGATAGCAGCAACAGATTAAATTATCCATGCCCAGCTGGGTTTTTTCTAAGACATCAGCCCAGCAAGTACAGTGGAGGTGAACTATCACAATATTTCCATCGGTGCTGCTCAGCTTGTTTTAATGTACCCAAGGAGCTGCAAAGAAATGATTTTGACTGTAAGCCCTTGAGGGCTAAGGTTATCTTTATGGGCTTAGACAAATACACAAACACATTACCAGAGCTTTGTTTTTAAGTCCATCAGAGCTGAAAGGTGAAATATATAAAAAAGACAAGTACTTTTCCTTGACTTTTAAATCAAGGTAGGTTTTCTCCTGTTTGATCCACAAATCCAGCCAGAGTAAATAATTTCTACAGTGCAAATATTCCTTAAACTTAAAACTCAAGGAACCCTTGGCAACTCTTCACCTGGTTTCTTTTAAGCATTTTTTACTAACTTTAAAGGAAAGCATGTCTGTATTTGGCTTCTTCACAGATTATTTGGCCATCTAACCTAACAAAACACTGCAGTGATACTGTTGATCACATCCAGTTTTGGAAAGCCACGCTGTGTTGAGAAGAGTATTTCCAGGCTGTGAGCCATAAAACGAGCTGTTCCTGCTGCAGTTCATGTGGCTTTTGCTGTGAATTGGAACCAGGGCAGGCCCACATCCAATGCAAGGTCCCAAAGACACTCACACATAAATCAACCCAAAAACCATCAGCTGTGAAAACAAAACATTTGGGGAAACTCCAGTCAGGGAGGAAACTGCCAAAAGAAATTATTCCCTGTTTACGTGGAGCTGTTGCCATTTCTTGTTTTGCTCTGTGGGCTGGCCCAGGGCAGGGACAGGTGAATGCTGATTCCTGGGAGGCTGTGGGAGCAGCTGAGTGACAGGACAGTCCCTGTGCAGCACTCATTGCCATTTCCTTGCCTTTGCTGCAGGGTAAGGTTGTACCCTAACATTGTTCCAGTAGACCCCTCACTGTATTTCTGAAGGGCACAACCTTTTCCCCCAATAATCCCAATTATCTGGGTGAGTCCCCAGCACAATTTGTGCCTCTGGGATTCCTGCAGGGATCACTCCTGTCCCTGATGTCTCTCAGTGCAGAGCTCTGTGGTGTCTTCAGTCACCTGCAAATTTACAATTTTCAGTTCAGGTCAGTGCTACACCAAGCACTTATTTGCAGTCAGAAAGGAGGTGTTAAAAGGGATGGAAGGCAGATGTCCTGTGTTATCCAGTACCAGTGATTTCATAACAAGAGAGTCACAGCAAGTTGTGACTAGATTATCTCAGCTGGCAGCAGCACAGCCCAAGTTGTGTTCCCTCCACTCAGCACTGAACTGAGCCACAGCAATGTTAAACTGCCACAGCTAGGAAGAAATGCTTCAGATATATAGATATACAGATATATAGGTATATAGAGATATATAAATATATAGGTATATAGATATATAGGTATATAGATATACACATACAGGGGTTTGGTTTTTTGTTGTTGTTGTTTTGGTTTTGGTGGGTTTTTGTGGGTTTTTTTTTTTTTTTAAACTGGATTTCAAAAGTAAATACCACATACCTTAAAAACCTGTGTGCTGCTTGGGGCACAAAGGTTCAGTCTGTGAAAGCATTCAGCCCCACGATGTGACCACTGGCTGACCTTTTTGCTGGTGCTGCCTTTGTGTCAGGATAAAGCACAAACCCTTCTGCAGCTACACAGATCTGTCAGCATTGATACTGCTGGGTGAATCAATAGTGCCTTAATCTGAACACAACCTAAAGCCTTTATATTGAATTCAGCTAAAGCTTCCTGCACCTGAACATTTCTGCTCAGAAGATTAATATCTTGTCTAGGATCACCTAACTCTTACACTCTGCTCACTTTTTCTTACCCTTACAAGACTTTTGCACTCTGCTGCAACGGCTGAGACTCCACCAAAATGCAGAAATTAGGTGAGAAACTTGGGAAGTCAGGTTGGGTATTGTGCCTTCTACCAACATAAAGCTGAGAAAGTGGTGAATACAAGGTGTTTTACAAGAACTGCAAATTCTCCAGGTCAGTGTAAATACACACTAAACATACATCAAACCTCTGCTCCAGGCTGTCAGAAACAACAAAATAACCTGACAAGAATTTTGGAGAGCTACACGCTTCCCAAACAGTGAACAGTATTTGCTTGAAAAATGAACATTCTCCAGGTTAAGAAAGTGTAACAGCAAGTGTCCTACAGCCAAAACATGTATTTGTCTCAACTACAGCAAGAAGTCCATCTGGGGATGAATGTCATCAAGAGTAGTTAAAGCACAGTAAATCAAAGTTTTGCTCAGTTTTCACAGAATAGACCTCTACATCCATACAGGTCTGGAGCAGCACCATGTCCAAGGATTATCTGATATGGGGGGTTTTTAAGCAATCAGTTTCTCATGACATTCCTTCCCTGTGAAAAGAAAGCAGAGGTTTGTCAATGCATCAATAACTCGGTCTTAAAAGTCAACTCCCACAAAGTGCTGTTGAGGCATGAATTCTTCACAATCCCCCCGGGAGGGATTGGGTTCTGGGATTTCTTCCACCTGATGGTCTCCTTGAAGACAGGGACACAGCGTGGAAGAAAAGCTGCATAATCTGGCTGAAGTCAGAGGAGAAGTCTGACACAGAGCCCAGGGTAGCTCTCAGGAGCTCTGAGCTGGCAGATCTCCCCTTGGTTCACATCTCCATCACTTTGGTGCTGTCTACAGAAACACCTCCTCAGAAACAGGAGATTAATCAAAGACAGATTCACAAATGCTTGCTTCTTAAAGTAAACAAAGGTAAGTTTCCAGCCCTAAAAACTCCAGTAAGAAGCTCAGAGCTTCTTACTCAGAAAAACACAAGCTCAGAAAAACACAAAATGTTTTCTCTCCAGACCTGTGGGAACCTGTCAGCCTGTCGCTCTGAGGAGGGTGCAGCCACTCAGCCTTCAGCCAGATTTAGCCAAGAAGTCATGAGGTCAGAGAGAATTTTTTTTCTCTCTCCATGCACTCCATCATGAGCAGTGACAAGAGCTCTGGGCCTGTGGAGGCTGTTACAAAAGCACTGGCTCTAAGGAGGGGCATGAAGAGAACCAATAACTCACCAATAAACCAATAAATTTATATCTAGTGATATATCTAGTGCAGGCGAGCACCAGCAGCTGAAGGGTCACACTGCAGGCACATTCTCCAATTGTTGCATGCTTGCAAGTCATGCCTAAACATAGAGCATCACTGAACTGCTTTGTTCACGTGCAAATCTGGAGTTAAAACCAGTCTGTGACCTCAAGGATCAGACACAGCCTGAGTCAGACCCACAGCAAGCCAGGATTACAAACGAGGAATGCAGCCTACCCTTCAGGCGCCTCTTTTGATTTGCAAAGTGCAAATTAAGCAGAAGTTGTTGGGTTTTTCCTACAAATCTTGCCTCTGGAACATTTTTTAAATTTGGGGAATTTCCTGTATTGCATTTTAAGAACCACACTCTGATTGGAGACCCAATGTTGCCACTCTGATTGAAGGAGAGACTTGCGAGAGAATGAAAGAGGTTAATAAACCTATTTTGATGTGCAACAAGTTCTTTTCTTAGTTAAGGCAATGACGGCTCTGTGAATCACTGCCTCTAACCTTCAAAAAGATTCAGTCTTGAAGAAAACTGACTCTTAACACAAACAAAGTTAAAATCTAAAGCAACTTGCTGAGTGGTTGCACCCAGCTTCTCCCGGGTCTTTTTCCTTGTGGCAGACTCAGGGTTAAAATTACCAAAGGCAACAATCTGATTCCTGCAACTCTGGTGTTGCTCTTGCTCTTCCTGCAATGTTGTTTTTGATCCTGGGAATCAGAGAGCAGCCTCAGGGGAGTATTTAGCAGAGGTGGAGCACTGCTGATCCACACTCAGACTTGACTTGCATCTGGGCTGGCACCAGGACTGGTCCTGTCTGGATGGGAGCCTGTTCCTGCACAGCCCTCAGTGGGGCTGGCACTGCTTTGGCGGAGAGAAGGAGACTCCTCTGTGAGCTCAGGCAGAGGCAGCATCAAAATCCGCCTCAGGAGCTTGGATTCTGCAATACTGGGGCTTGACTCAGCTCTTTCAAAGCACAAATGTGCCTCTTCGGCAGGCAGGAAGCGGTGCTTGGAAAGGGAGTTTGGCCAAACCCTGTGTTCGCATTTGCTTCTCTTCATACCAAAAATCATCTCCTGCCAGCTCCCACCTCCTGCTGCCGCAGCCCTCCCCCAGACCCCGACCCCAGCCCTTCCCCTGGCTGACTCAGATAAGCCGAATTCTTTGTGGGAAGCTTCAAAGGGCTTTGGTGCTTTGTCCTGCCAAAGCCAATGAGTTGCAAATACATTATCACAGCAATCTCTGCTATCCACATCCAGCCATTGTGCTCCCTAGAGAGCAAATGCCTGTGTGGCTGAGAAAGGAAAGCACAAATAAACAAACAGATTACTACTATAAATATTCGGGACATATCTGATTTGCCGTACCTGCACACTAACGTTTTCAGGACGGTGTGTAATTCTTTCTGAAAGAATCTGATTCATTCTGAATGCGGCCACAGGTGGCAAATGTGAACCTGCAGGAGGCACGGCAGTCCGGGGAGAGCTGCTGTGCATCTCCAGTAATAGCCTCAAGTGACCCTGGGACAATTTTCTGAGCAAGGAAATAGGAAACGAGCATAATAAATAGACTATGTACTTATAAAATATTTCTAACTTCCTCCCTATTAATATCTTGCAAGGCCAATGCTGTTTCATAACCAGTTGCAAAAACAGGGCTCTCTAAAGAAGCCTCCATTGCTTGTGGACACTTTACCAGTTTTAAATGATAGAAACTAAACAGCACCTCTTCCATGTAACAGGGGGGGCAGTGGTGGTAAATGTTTCTGAAGAATGCACATTGAAGTAAAGAAAATAAAGTTATGTATAGAGCTGTGCACTCTTTGGGTATTCACTCCCAACAACTCTTGGGCAATCCTAATAACCCCTCTGTCTGGATTTGTGACAGCACCTCATTGTTTTCTGCTATCCTGAATTTAAATAAAACCTGCTTATCTATCAGGAATCAGCAGAACAAAAGCACTTGCAAAAGTGATGAGCTCTATAGTAGTCTCACTGCTCAGATAAAGATTGCAATTTCACTCTGCATTCTCCAGTTTCAGTCGATGACAGTGAGTTCAAAGGTCTCAGGTTAAAAATGCACATCTACCCCATGACATTCCAGCCAAGAGGTGCTTCCCCAGGTCCACTCTGAATTTTGTAAAAGGTGCAAGAAGGATCTGTGTTTCCCTGCACAAGGCAGATATCCTTTACACAGCTGGCTGCTGGCAGGGAGTAACATCAGTAACATTTTTGACATCTGGGTGGGAAGCTGAGGTGGAGGGAGGTGTGTGAGGGACTGACCCACCCGTGTGAGGGACTGACCCATTTTCCCAGCCTGTTCACTCAAGGGCGGATCAGGCCACAGCTTGGATGGGGTTTCTCACCCTGCCCTGCACCTCCTCACCTCTGAGGGAAGTCAGCAAAACCCTCTGTGTGACCACACTACAAACCTGTCTGGAGAACTGAATTTTTCTTTCAGTGAAAAGAAGTGGGAGCTGTAAATGGATATTGCCACTGGGATGGTCAAAGCACCAGTTCAGGGAAGCTGCTGGTGATTTCTCTGGAGCTGTGCCTGACCGGGGTCTCACAACCTGGCACAGGTTGTCCTCATGCCTGGATGTGGTGGTGACAGAAACACAAAGGTTGAACTGGGGCTCTGTTGGACCACTCCCTTGAGAGAACGTTGAATCTAAATATGAAACTGCTAATAACAAAGAAAAGGAAAGTAAAACCAATGGTATTCTCACTGGAGGAAATAAGCACTGTGTTTCTCATAAGAACTGTTTTTTCCCCAAAATGAGTGTTACACAACAGGTAGGATTTTTCCCCCCTAATCTCTTTGACAGGAGAGTTTCAGCAGCCTGAAAGCAGTTATTAAAAATTCAAGGCAGGGGTGATGAGAAACCTATTTGCTGACCCTTTTCCTTTAAACTATCAACTCATCAAAAACCAGTGCCCGAAGATAAGCCTGATCCAATCTCTGCACTGACAAAAACACTCTGGAGTGGCCAAGGCTGATGCTGGATGGGCAGCTGAGCCCTCCTCATGGCCAGGGAAGGGTCATGCTCACCCTGGCACTGGCTCCCACCTCTCCTTGCACTGCCCTGGGCTTGTGGGCTCTTCACTGAGCCAGTCCTGGTTGCCAGCCCAGTAGAGAACTTCCTGGTGTTTTGTGGGGATAATGAGCTGTACTGACTCTGATGAGTACCAAAGCTGATCCAAGGTAAGCAGCAAGACCATGGAGTCAGGAACAAGATGGGAAAAAGACAGAAGTGGAGCTTTTTTCCCTTTGAGAAGGGATGAGCACCTCTAACACCTGGCTGCATCTCCTGATCACAGCTCCCCATTTGTGCCTTGTGAGGATAGATGGGTATCAGATCCTATCCAATTATCACATCCTGCTCCTGCCACCGACACCAACGACACCAGCAGAGGGGGGGAAGTTATTTTTGTGAAGCCATACCATCATCTCCTGGTGTTTTCCTATCACAAAATTGCATCTGCATCATTAAGGTCCATTTTTTAAAATCAAGCCCTTGAGTCACACACCAGAACAATCCCTGTGCTGGGAACAGCTTCTGCTGCCAGGGTGAGTGATAGTTCTTCATTAGGTGATTAAGGACCTAATTGTCCAAATACGTTACCGGACAGGAGCCTTAGAGAAGACAAGGAGATCAAGTTCACCTGCCTCCAAAAGTCATAAAAAGGGACATATTATTTTAAGCCAAGGCAAGTCCCTTGGTAATTGTTTTAATTAAGTCAGTCATGGAGGTATTTTTACAATCTAACTGTGCTGAAGAACTATTTTAGTGGCTGATTGCAGTCATCAATTATTTTTCAAGTGCTCTTTGGTGATAATTCTTCCTACTTATACAGAGATTGCTTTTGCATTCATTCTTTTAATGTAAACATTCTGTTGCAACAGTTCCAATTTTTTCTTATCCCAAACTCCACAAATCTTTAACCAGCTTAACGAGTATATACCAAAACCCCAAAATTATCCAGGAGACTAAAGAAGAGCAGAATCTTACCCAGTCAGGTAATATTGGCATGAAACATAGACCTCAAGTATATCTATTTATGTCCATGTAGCTTTAATAAGGGCCCAAATCTTCCCCACCCTTGTCCACGGGCAATCCCATGCACTGATTCTGCCAAGACAAGTTTCCAACACTCATCATTTAAAAGTTTGGAAGATATTTTACTATTGCAAAATATTTTACAGGCAAGTCTGGATTCCTTTAACATCTGGCTTATGGTTGAACCCCCAGCACATACTTCCTCTATTTCCAATCTTTCCTCCTTCACCGTAAAATCTGATTTTTTTTTTCCTTATTACATCTACAAATCAAATTTATAAACTTAAAAAGGTCACCTATATCAAGATGATGTCATTATATTGCCATTTTCTTTGGCAGAAAAACTGTTTGTTTCCTTCCATTCTTCTCTGTCCTTAGGCAGTTTGTTGTGATTTTGGCTGTGCCCTTGTAGAGCTTTCGTGTTGCTGCTGTGAAAAAAACTCCCAGAAAACCCAGAATCAACACAAACCTTTTAAAAAGTGGGGGTTTTACCCTTGCTGTGTGAGCTGTCTTTGCACAGTGACCATTGTCCTGGTCCAGCACAGCTCAGGAAGGGCAGGCCATGCTCTGCAAAGGACACTTGGGGACAAATGGCTGCAGGGGCTCAGGGAGGCTCAAGGCTTGCCTGGCTCCTCTGCAGACGTGGGGACAGAGGGGATTTGCAAAGCCTCAGACCCTCTGCAGACCCTTGAGCTCACCCTTGGTGCCCCCTCCCACAGCCTCTCCCTCCCTGGAAGGAGTTGGTGGTGTCTCCTTTTCCCAGTTCAGAAACTGTGGCTAAACCAAGGAGAGAGCAGGATTTGAGGGGCTCCTGTTTCCAGATGTAGAAAGACCCAACAACCCTAGAAGTCCACCTGGAATCCCCATTAGAAATGAAAGAGATTCCTGAATCCTGTGCCCTCAGATCTGAGGAGACACCTGGAACAATGAAGGATGATACTTTGCACCTCTGTGCAATCTCTTTCTTTCCCAGTGTTGACATCTTACATTTTGTTTTCAGATGGCTTTTATTTGCATTGCCTGAATCACCTTTCTGGTTAATGGATTACTTAAAAACTCTGTGACCAGAGCAGCAGATAATCTGCTGATATTGTCGTGGCATTCAGACAAATAAGAGTAATGACTGAACAAAGTTGGAAACACGAGCTGGGAATGTTTTGCCTGCTGAGATACGAAAAAGTCTCCAGGGTTTGTTTGGTGGAGTACTCCTGTATTAAGTTACATCTCAGGGCTGGCTAAAAATTAATGGAAAAAGACAAGTGCTGTGGGCTACCCGGAGCAAGCAAATTGATTGCTGTGTAGCAATCACTAGCTCTTAAACCAGTGGGGGTTTTTTAAAAAAATGTTATGTTCTCTAAGATTTTTTGCATTAGATGTGTACTGTCAGGAGCCTTTTCCAAATTCCTTTCCAAGTAAATAAGGAAATCCTGCTTCAAAGAGCCCAGGGAAGTGGTTTTTTTATATGAGTTTTATTCCCAGATGCTTGAGGTTTTGTTTTGACAATCAATGTTAGTTTGAGTTTAAGTTGAAAATTAGTGAGGAAAAGCAAAAATATCTTGGTCCAAGAGTAAATATACTGCAGCTCAATGAAGTACACTGCAGTTTGCTTTTAGTTAAATATTGTTATAGTTATAAATGTCTTTTTTCAGTTAAATATTACCCAAGTTTGGAGTAGGAATGATGAAATTGAAATGCTGACCCAGGAGACTGCTTCGGTTTCTATTCTTCCTTGAGCTCTTTCTGTTTCCTGAGTTTCAGTGCTGTGCAAGCCCAATGAAGCATCTTGCATCTGGCAAAATTTGCCATCTGTTATTATCTCCAGATCAATTCAGTCTCTGTTCTGTGGCAAACTGGCCCTGGAGCTGTTTCAATGCTCCCTTTGGCAGCAGCTATGGGGAATTTCTGCTCCCTGCCCTACAATGACCCATTTTCAGGACAGAAGCCAAATGCCTTCGCACTTAGGTGTCACTGACAATACCAGCTGGTCACCAAAGATGCAGATACACAGAATTCTAATATAATGTCTGCAACTGACATTTATAAGTACCTTTATAACATAAAGCACGTGCACTGTTTATCAGCACCGTGATGTGATTGGCATACTCACCCCAGCCAAGGTTTCCTTTCAGCTTTGCCCCAATCCACTGATAACCCAGCAATCTCCACCAGTAATTCAAGTTCCTCCTGTCTTGCAGGGCTTCCAGTGACTCGTGTTTCCAGCTCACCTGGACAGTCTGGCCAACCCTGACTGTCCTGGCTAGTCCCTGAGCCAGCCCCACTGAACTCACAGCTGTCAATCTGAAAAGAACCACATTCCAGGTGGTGCAGGTACCCCCACACTGAAGGATTTAAGAGTGTTTTTTGTGTGAGAGTCACTGCATGCCACTCCCAGAAATTCCCCCCCATGTCCCTCACTCAGGCTAAAAGAGCCACAATATTCATGGCTGTATTTTCTTCTTGTTATTCCCTACTTTTTATACTAATCATGGAGGATGGAAGACTGAGCAGAGGGGGTTTTCTAGCTTTCAATAGACATGAATGAAACAGTGGAAGAATCTTTGTGTCTTAAAGTAGTATGTAGTGAAATATGTAGCACTTGTTCAATCATCCAGGAGCTGGATCTACATGCTATGGATCAGAGCAGTCCAGGATGTTTCCCAGGGTCTGTGTCACTCCTCAGAACAAAGCAGCCACCAGGCAGTCCCAAAGCCTCCACAGCAGCAGGACACAGAGTAAATAAGTCCAGGAAATGCACACACAGCAATGGGCATCACCTTCTATGTCACGGTGATGCTCTTGCTGCAGATGAGTAACTGCAGATACAAACAAACCTCTTCCCCACTCCCGTTAGTGAGTTCTCATGAGGGCTGTGCTGGTATAAATGCAAAATCCAATCCACACATCCTCAACACAGATCAAACATGTTGTAGATGAAACCAAACTACGACAGCAGGAAAACAGATTCTCCAGGACATAACCAAGAATTTAATTCACTCCGTGGTTTTTTCAATGACAAGAAAAGACACAACTCATCCAATTAATCCATCATGTCCAGGTTTCCCAGGAAGAGGGAAGAGGCTTCATGGAAGTACAAAACATCCCCACCTGCTTCTCCCCAGTTCCTCTGCACCCACAGGATTTTGCTGCCAGCTGGGAGAGCACATCTGAGCAGAGCTCTGGACGTGATGCCAACAGCACAGAGGACTGTGCATGGCAGATTCCCTCAGCAAGGAAACAGAAATCCCCTTCATTTCTCTACCAACAGCCTTGTTACTATCTGTCCCAGGAGGAATCTGTAGCCCAGATGAAGATAGACAGCTGTGTGACAGATGCTTTGCTGAGAAGAAGCCTCAAAAAAAACCATAATTTCTCTGCATACACAACTGGCGCCTTAAAGAGAAATATTTGTCTTCCATTTTCAGTGGAGTTTAAAAGCACTCACCTATGGTAAAGAAAATCAAATTTCGTGCTTCAAGGCTTAAGCTGATTGCATAGCAAGGCTTTGCTGTGTGCCAGGGCCAATTCTTCCTCTTCCTGAAATGTTGTGGAGGCGGATGGATGTGTTATGGATCTTCTCCCAGCTCTCTCCAGAGCTGAGACTGCAATGAACCTATTTCAACATTATCACTTTGTTAGTGTAACACAGAAAAAGCCTTAAGAGCATCTATAAACATTCTCTTTGCTCCCCTAGCCAGGGAGCATCATCTAGTGCTTCACACTAGACTGGTTGTGTAATGAGGGAACAGCCACATGGCCAGGTCCAGCTTTGGAATCTGCAGTTGAAAGGAGCTGCTGCTACTTCAGGGATCCCTGGGGAATACAGGGAAGCAGAGCCATGTATCCCTTACAATGAATGCATACATTATTGCAATGATAAAGTCGTTTCAATTATTCCAAAATGACGTGTTTAGAAACTTTTCTTTAAAGAAAATCTTTCACTCCAAGGCAAACAGAAATGCTGAAATATGAGACCTTTCTGTCAAACAGAAACTCCCTGTTTCTCTTCCTCTATAAATCATAATTAAAACAATGAAACAAATCATGGAAATGATTTGTGTTAAAAAACCCCCACTGTGAGAAGGAACCTTGAGTCAGGGCACCTTAGAGAAACCAACTGTATTCCTTCAGTGAGTAACATATGGGTGCTTTCCTGGGATGTGCTTTGTGACAATCCCTGGTGCTTGAAAGCTGAAGAAGGACTAGTGTTGAGACAAGGGGGGATGGCTTCAAACTGAAAGAGGAGATTTAGATGGGATATTGGAAAGAAATTCTTCCCTGTGAGGGTGGTGAAACTGGCACAGGTTGCCCAGAGAAGTTGTGGCTGCCCCTGGATCCCTGGAAGTGTCCAAGACCAGGCTGGATGGGAACCTGGAGCAGCCTGGGACAGTGGAAGGTGCCCCTGCCCATGGCAGGGAGGTTGGAACTGGATGAGCTTTATGGTCCCTTCCAACCCAAACCATTCAATGATTTTATGATACTAAATCTCTCAACAAGAGATTTCATGATGGGCACTCATAAAGGACAATATACTTTTGGAAGTGTCCCTATATAACTGACAAAAGTTAAGAACTAGCTTTAAATTTATACAGTATATTAACAGGCAGAAGGTATTTATTTTTAGTTATGTATTTTCTTAGCCAAAATGGAGAGATCCAAAGTTAGATCTGGAGTATTGTTTCTACAGCACTTTTGGACATGATTCTGGCATGTCCATGCACAGATATTGCCTGCTCCTTTTATCAAATCCACTGCTTGGGGCATTAAAAAAGAGATGTCAGGTCTGACTAATTGAATTCACAGGTGTCTTTTGGGCAGTTGTTTGTGTAACACCATAGGCCAAAAGGGTATTGCACTGATAAACAGCTCCTGATCCCACGACAGCACAAATCACAATGAACTCATGGACTGGAGATAGTTTACAACTGACAGTAACACATGAGGTCGGGATCTGGAATGAATGAAGGAATGAACAAACCCCAGGAGGCAGATGTGATCTGTGCAGCACATGTTGATGTGCAGGGCTAAGGATCACACTGCAGGGTTAACCCTGTGCAGGCTCCTTCACTGGGGGGGCTTGGCAGGATGAGGCTGGTCATGACCTGTGTCCTGAAGCTGAGTGTAGCAGTGCCCCAGAGACGAACTGGGAGGCTGCAGAAGTGGGCAGGGACTTCCCTTTCCCTTCAGGAAGGACAGGAGACAGGAATTTCCCACTGTGCTCTCAGAGCCAAAGTCAGTGTCTTCCCTGCGGGAACTGATAGCTGGAGTAGCAAAGCCCAAACCAAAGCAGCATTCAGGTGTCTGCTGGGGGGAGGAGGGACAGCTTCATTTCCTCTCTGAAGCTACAGGACTGTAATTACATGCTGGGATGAAAAACACAACCCCCTTTTGCTGCTCAGCAGAGAAATCAAAGTCAAGAACTGCTATGTACCCGAAAGCTCTGCTTTGTCTGCCTTGGAAAACATCCTCTCTGAAAACATCTTCATCACCCCCATCACTGCAATAGCTGAGGAATGGGAACTGAAGGACTTTTTCAAGTCACTCTTCTTTCATTTTCACACATTTTCAGAGCCCTTTTACATTCCTACAGGTCACACTGCTGAGGGACAAGCATGGCAGGTCCCCTACCAGGTGTTTCCCTGACATACCAAGTGACACATCCTAAGTCCACAGGACAGATTAAGGTTTATCTCTAATTAAATGGCTCACTGAGTAAGCTTTAATAGGATGAAGGAGCCAGGAAGTATCAGAGGTTTTACTGGGGAGATCCCTTGGTCTAGCACTACACAAACACACATGACTTGGTTCTGTTTAAAAGCATGCTAACACCATTCCTTCCCACTGGTGTCAATGCCCCAGCTTTACTGCAGCAAAATTTCATCAAAACACCCATTTTCAACTCTTGGAACTTTTAAAACAAATTATTTTCAGTATAAATTTATGCTTACTAGAGACAAAAATTAATTCCAGAAAAGTGAGCATTGAATGTAGCAAAGATTTTCAAGTGCATTCAATGCTGGAAATGGTTGGAGTTTCGCTTTTGGAGTATCCTGTGTCAGTGTGGACACTCATAAACTGTTTATCATTGTGTAATGAAATTTTCAGATCTTAAATCTTCAGAAAGACATGAACTCATAATTTTTTGAAGAGATGGATTTGAGTGTGCTTTTTCCCATTGCTCTTTTAAAATCTTACTTCATTAATTTTGCCTTGCAAGACTGGTACTAATTAAACAAGCATTAATTCAGAAATACCCATGGAGGATTTAAAATGATGGGTCAGGGGGACACAGACCTTGACTGGTAGAGGGCAACAGATTGAGTAGATGGGTCTTGAAAAAATCTTTCCTCACTTGGTATGTTAACCCACAGAATAATTCTGTTAAAGTTTGTAGGGTGAGGAGAAAGCCATGAAGGGGCTGGAAAAACACAGAATCCAAAACAGCTCCTGATTGTGAACAAGAGTGCTCTGTAGTGCCCGGGCTCTTTCACTTTTGTTTCTGTTCTTTTTGAAAGGAAACTCCCTGAAATGAGCTAGGACCTCCCTAAACAACTAGAATGAATAGCCACAAAAACTCCCTTGAGCAGGCAGGAGTCTTTATCCAAGTTAGACTGCCACTTTTTAACTGATTCTTCAGTTGAAAAATTACTCTCAGACGAAATTTCGTTCTTAGGAATTTATGAACTGTGACAAACAAAGCAGAAGGAGTCCAAAGTGTCACACTGACTTTCCTGAGAAGTCATAGGAGGGGACCATGAGCTCACTTTTGAGAAGATGTTAATCTTCTCCATCTGACATTTGTGTTGGAATTACAGATCTGAACTTTTTTGGCACACAGATTGAATGTCTCAAAGAGCCAGATAAATAAACTGTCTGCTGCCACGTTGAACAGGGATTGGGGGATTATTATTTTGCTACATTATGATGGAAGAAAAAACAATTAATTTTCCTCTAAATGGTTGAATACAATGGAGTTACGCCTTCTGAAGATGACCTCAATAGTCAGGGGAGATTAAGAGATCTTGATTTTAATTTTCCCCTGTAATTATACGGAGAACTCCCACCTATATCCTGACATTCAGGCTGAGCAGGAGCCAAAACATCATCCCATCCTGCAGCCAACAGCATGGGCCTGACTCAAATGTCTGCACTTGGATTTGAAATCCCAGTTTTCCATGGCTGCACAGTCAGCTACCTCTTATTTAAAAGTATCAGCAGATAATTATGGATCTGTTAGTAACCCAGTCTGTGTGAGGTGAAGGTGTCAGAACCCCAGGGAAAGTTAATGGACACACCCTAAAGCATGGACATGCCTTTGCAAAACTTCTGTCTGGGGGGAACAGTTTGGAGAAAAGCTTACAGGAAGGAGCCTTAGAGGTTTGAAAACCAACCAACCAAACCCCAAAGTGCCATCAGATAAAGAAAGCTCAAAATGTACCTGATATCCATGTACTGTGGCAATAATGATGTCGTGACCAGGGTGCAGAAGCACTGGTGGCACTGGGAAGGAGCTCTTGGCACTGGTTACTGGCTCACGAGCACATTTCTGTGGTGTGTCAGCTCTACAGGAGAAGTTGCAGAGGAAAGGACATGAATATGACAGCTCAGGATGCACATGGACCTATTGGAGTGAATCCAGATGATGCTCAGAGGGCTGGAGCAGCTCTCCTGTGAAGAAAGGCTAAGAAAACTGGCTTTGTTCAGCTAAAGAAGACTCCAGGGAGTCTTCAGTGCAGCCTTTCAGTACTTGAAGGGGGCTTATGAAAAACAAGGGGACAGACAATTTACCAGGGCCTGTTTCAATAGAACAAGGGGCAATGGTTTAAAACTAAAGGACCTTCAATTCAGATTAGGTATAAGAAATAAGTTATTTACAATGAAAAGATTTTTACACTTAGGGTGATGAAAAACTGGCACACGTTGCCCAGAGCAGCTCTGGATGCTCCATCCCTGGAAGCGTCCAAGGCCAGGCTGCACCTGGGACAGTGGAAGGTGTTCCTGCCCATGGCAGGGGGTTGGACGAGCTGAACTTTAAGGTCCCTTCCAACCCAAACCAATCTGCGATTCTAAGATTCTATTACACAACTTGAATTCAGGAAACTCCGTGCCTCTCTGCGCACACAACCAGAGCCTTAATGTCTTTACAAAACCATCTTCCACCGTTCTCCGGTGGAAGAGTTTGCTGTCGAGAGAGTTTGCTCGGAGATGCTCCAGCAGCGCTGAGCAGCGAGCGCGCATTTTAGCAGCGATCCCGCACTTGGGGGAGGCGGAGAAAGCGGCGGCAGCGGGGAGGAAAACCCGGGAGGGCAGGGCGGGAACACACGGAGAGAAAGCAAGAAGAGAACGGAGAAAAAGCAAGGAGGGGAGGGCTGGAACCGAGAGGAGGGAGGGTCCGGCCGAGGGTGTGTCCCTCTGCTCTGCGCCCCGCCCGCTCCATCCCCCGGCGGGCCGGGCTGAGC
>JBBMKD010000013.1:4796821-4810092 GCA_037834095.1 Argya squamiceps | reverse complement strand
GGCCGTCAACTTCCTCTACTTCACCAGCGAGCTCCGACCGGTCTGTGCGGGGGCTCGGCGGCGGGGGGGACCCCGCTGTCCCCGTTCTGTCCCCCGGGACGGGCCGGCTCGGCGGGCGGGGGCGATGGATGGAGTGGCGTCCCCGGGCCGGGCTGAGGGGACAAAGAGCTCCGCTCCCCTTTGTCTGCAGCGCGGCCGGGCCGGGGGCGAGCGCGGGGAAAGGAGCACGGAGCCGGGGCAGATGCAGAGTGTGAGACCCGAGAGGACAAAGTTATGCGCTTTTGCAGGAAATGTGTTTCCCATTAGAGCGCGAATTCGCCGCCTCATCACTTTTGCGGGGCGGGAGGGCCGGGTGCAACAGGCGCTGTCAGCTGGACAGGGCAGCACCGCCGAGAAAAGCTCAAATGCCTCCTAGATGCTTGCTCTAGGACAATACATAGTTTTAAGGCTGTGACTAACCCTAAAGGAACTGCACCAGACGGCAGACACCGCTGAATTCCGCAGAATGTCTTGTAAAATAGCCATTGTATAGTCTAGATGCTTTGGTCTCCTTGCAGCCACCCTTGAGGCCCGCCAGCTGCTGCTTAACTCTTCCCTCTCCTTGCAAAAGATCATTTACACTCTGAGAAAGTTGAATTTAGTTGATAGCCCTGTGTGTGTGGCCCTGTTTTTCAAGGACCCTTGTTGCTCAGCGTTTCCATGAGTGTCTCACCCCAAATTGTCCTGCTGTAAGTTGTGCCTGGATGTTGCTACTCCTGGCACACAGGTAAACCTACCTGCAGGTAAGTGTTCTGTACCTCTGCAACTGCAGAAAGTATTGCATGAGTGTGAATTACTATGGCATATATGCACTCAGTAATGCATAACTACATTATAATATTATTATTAATAATGCAGATATGCATATTATGCTATATATGCATTTATTCCACATTAGATTTAGTAGGTGGAGTCTTCTGATATGTCACAGTTCTCTGTGAGGCAGAGGGTGTGCAGTGTTCTGCAATAGGAGCCAATGCTCATAGTCTTGAAATATATAAAACAGATTTTTCTGCGGAATTTACAGCTGTGGCTGTCCAGTGGGGGAGTCACAGAAATGTGCTGACTTTATGAAATCATGTTTACATGATTGCTAATGAAGAAAAATATATAAAGGTATCTCCATTTCCTCAATGCACACAGTTCAGAGTTCTTTGCTAACAAACACGCCAATTTAAGTAATTAGTAACCATACTTATCTTTTCCTTCCTTCTATTTAAACATGTACACCTGGGACACAACCACATCCTAGGGACTTGCCCAAAATACAGCTCACAGTTTCTGAAGAATAGCAGGCCTGCTTTTGTTGTGAAGCTGTCCAAACAGAAATTGTGCTGGGCTGCAAACAAAGCCTGCTGGCTCTGGAGGGGGTACCTTAACCACACATTCCTGCATGTGCCATTTGGTGCACAATAAACAGGAAAAACCTCATCTAGACACAGCCTGCTACCCCACATCCACATGTGCATGTGGAATAAATCTGTGTAGAGGAACTGTTTATTTTGCCTGCACATTTTTTTCCCCTTTGTTTGTTCACAATACCTGCCTGCATTTCTGCACCTTCACCAACTTACTGTGGCTGCACAGACTGCAGGTATTTCTGTCTTTACAAAAAGCATGCTGGTAACTAGCAGGGCTTGTCCACTACAGCTGTAGTAACCTGATTAGGACTAGGAGTATGGAATTGTTTAACTGTTTTACTCTGAGAGGAAGTACTGAGACAATAAAGTTACTCTGCTTCAGGATACAGGGCTGCAAGGAAAACAACCTCAGGCTTCCTTCTGTTTCAAAAACACTCCAGTAACCACTCCTAGCATAGGAGAGAGGCTCTGCAAGATAGCATTCCTGCAGGAGTTGTGTCCTCAAAGGGCTCAGTGCTGCAGATAAACCTGATTTGAGTAAATCTTGCAAGAGAAATTCCAGTCCCTCAGTTCCATAATGTGCTGCTGCAAGGTTGCACTCCCTGAGGATTTCAAACTGCATACAAAGCAAGGTTCAGTGCCAGGAGAGTAAAGCTGTTTTGGGGGAAAAGTGGGCAGGAAGGTGGAGGCAGAAGCACATCTGTTTACTCTCAGATGGGAGGGCAAAGCTGGGAGCTGAGCTGTGACAGGTCTGCAAGAGAATAAACAGTAACCACACAACTTGCCTGTGTTTGGCTTTTTTTTCTTAAACTCGTCAAACTACTTTTTGGTAGAAGCTCATTGTATAATTAAATGGGTCAGAGCCTGTAGTTTTACCTCAGTGAGCACATAATATTAATCACTGTGAGTTCTTGAAAGCTGATTTAAAAATACCACTGTACTCCTTGGCAAAGACACAGAAACCCTCACAAACACTTGCAGTGGGGGCCCCTTTTCCTTCTGCTGCCTACAAAATACATCATTTCAAGTACTAGCTGAAGCTCAGTGGAATCTGCTGCTGCAAACTGAAGGTGAGACTTGAAGGAGGTGAAATCTCCTTCCCATGTAGCAGGAAATCTCTTTGTCTTGTAACAGCCAGGAAAAGCTTGGAGCCTGAAGGAGGAAATCCATTTGTTGCTTTCAATACCCCAGTTTCAAGGACAGCTAAAAACTGATACTTGAAGAAAAAAAAAGCATCTGTTTAGCAAACCTAACCAAGCTTCTTTAACACAACAAAAAAAGTGAAATTTAAATGCTACTACCAGGACTCCATCTGAATGCTTTGCATGTTTCTTGCTGTTTCCTCCAAGTTCCCCTAGTGCTCTGCTGGCTCCACAAGCCTGCCCAGTGTGCAGCTGATGCAGCAGGAGCCCAGTTCAGAGCAAACAAGGGCTGCTCTCAGGTTCTGTGCTCCCACATTGACCAACAGCGCCAGCTGGAGTCACATCTGCAGGGAGCTTGGAGAGAGATTTCCACTAGGAAAACTCTCCCAGTCAGGTTCCCTTGGAGCCAGAAGGAGTTTTGCCAATCTCTTCAATCTTAACAGAAAAATGTTTTCTCCGTGACTCAAGAATACAGATAGATATTTGATATTTTCATGTCAAAATCATCTAGCATTATAATTTTATTTGGGCTCAAATGTTGTTTCAGTTGTCTGGACTATTGGAACAAATGCTGTTAGGAGAGACCATAAACTGGGTATGGGGAGGATATGGTACAGATATATATAACAGCAAAGGTCTGGATTATAAATGCAATTGGCTGAAAAGACAGCATAGAAAATGCTTTTAACTTCTAGTATTTGATTTCATCCTCAATAATTTGTTTAAAAAACAATCTTGTGCAAAATAAATGTTTCTAATACAGAACTAGAGAACCTAAATTTGCAACATCAGGGATTTGGATGTTGAATTTTCACAAAACCTTTTTAAGTTGAATACTGGGTACCAGATTTATGTCCATGGAGATACTGCAAGCATCTTTTTGCATGTGAGGCATGCCCTCATGCTTAAATACCTCAGAATCAGGATGAATTATATTCTCTCGTCGTTCATACAGCCCTACTTACCCCATACTGGCTTTAGAGAAAAGAAAGTGTGTTTCTTAGCACTTAATGGATATGGTGACATAGCACAGATGCAAACAGATGGATGAGAGGTCCTGGCTTTTCCCTGTGCTGCAGCTCCAGGACTCGTACTCCAAGAGCGGCATCGCTTGTCTCACCGGGGAGGAGATCGGAAATTCCATCCAGAGCCTGGAGCTCCTCGAGAGCAGTGAGGACAGAGGAGCTGATCCCTGCTGGCAAGTAAAGTGGCACCTGGGAAAGTTAATTAAAAAGGTATTTGGGAACAGTGATGTTACAGCTGAAGGAATCCTAATGGCAGAATAAAGGAGGCTCAGTGTTTTATTGCAAAGGAATTGTCGGGCCGCAGCTCCAGCTGCAGAGTGCTTGCACTGAGGCAGAAATAAAAAACAACCCATAAAAGTGGTTTCACTGCAGTCAGGAAATAATAAAGCAAAGACTATCAGCTTGTGCTAAGCAAATTCCAGTGATGGGTTGGCTTGTCTGAAATACCTCAGGGCAAAGGGTTTCTACCTGACCATACAGATCATGGTGCTATCAGAGCTGTTTCCTTCTTTGGAAATACAGGCAGACTGGGGAGAGAAAATGAGATTAAATGTAACACAGGGGGAGGTACAGAAGTGCCTAGGGAGTGGTCCACTCATGAGCTGTGTGATGCAGTGATGGAGGAAAGAGCAAGTGAGCACACAGCAATCAGGCACAGCACCTTCCCAAGGAGCACCTCCTGCATGACTTACACACCATACACAGAATTTTGGCTACAGAGAACAGAATCAGTCTGGCTGAAAAATCAGAGACTAAAATCTTCTGGAATGGCTTTCAAAATCCCATCTCCAGCACATAAACAAGCTCATGCATAGAAATTCTCTTCTGGCTGAAATTTCCTGCCAAAACCAGATCTTGCAGTCCAAAACAGATTTTCTGTTTGTGTTCAGAGATCTCGGCTCCTTTGGTGGAAGCTTTGCCAGTGAAGTCCTGAACTTCTGCACAGAGAAAGCATTGCTTTAGTTGGTGGATGTTTACACATCTAATACACCTATTAGCTCCCTGATTGCCTAGAAAGAGGTAGCCTGGGTGCCAGAAATTAGTCAAAATTATGATAATACTGTTATTACTCACCAGGTAAATCATCACCACACTTGCTACTGCTGCATCACTGTCCATACCAAACTGGTTTGCTTCAGCAGTCAGCAGTTATGAAGAATGGGAATGCACAAAGTAAAATATGCTGGATTAAGAGCTTAGATAGATAGGTGGAGGTATAAAAATAAATTTAATTTAATTTCTCAGATCTAAGACCCTGTAGTTCACACTGCCAAGTATTCTGCAAATGGAAGGTGGTGCTTCTCTTGTTTGTGAGAAGCAGGAGATTCAGATTTTTCAATAGACTTATGCCTGAGCTCTTGAAAATGTTTTCCCATGTCTTCCATTACCTAAAAGATGTAAACATAGAAATTCTTTATTACAACAAACTAATAGGTACTTTTCTCCCCTATTTGCTTGTTGATCGAATCCAGACTCTCCTTTATTCATGAGTAAAAAAAGGTGTGTCTTTTTGTGCACCTGTCAGCCCCAGCTGACAAGCTAATTCATTTTCATTGTGTTTGTTGACAGATGATGTCAAGAAGCTACGAGGAAAACATATCTGCAATCAACGGTATTGTAATAATTCTATTATCTGTGGTAAAAAAGAGCTGCTTAGTGGCACTTGATGTGTAATGACTTGATTTTTTAAAAGTGCAGCAAACTGACTAAGATCTTGTACTAGCATCAAGTCATAGAAAAATGGTTACATATTTCTAGAAGGTAAATTTTCAGGAGCCAGAATTACTATCAAGTGGGCAGAGCAAGGTAACCAAGGTGGATGCAGAGGAAGCAGCCTCTAGATCTCAGTCCCATGTGTTATGGGGGATGTTTAAAAAGCCCTCCCAGTACCCCAGCTCCTGGAACATGCAGCACAGAGCTGCAGAGATCAGTTAAGGAATGGCTCTGCTGAAGCTCTCACTAAAGAGGCTGGGGGAAAGCATTGCAACCTCCAAGTGGAAATTCACAGGGAGATTAGGAATATTTAACCATAAAATTGAGTACTATGAGTTGTTTTGTCTGTTGATAACTTGAAGGCAGAGGGAGGAGAAAAAGGAGAACATAAAGACATTTCATGAGCAAGAATGAAAACGGAATTTGAGCCTTATCAGCCAACAATAATTACCCATCAGCCTATGATCCAGTCAATTAAAAAAGTGACATACCTATCCCTTAAAATCGAGTCAGATGGAGCAGATGTGCTTTCTGAAGTCCTTGCACCTGATGTGGGGTTTCTTTTCCCCTCTAGTGGAGAGGACTCTGACGCTGCCACACGCGGAGGGGCAGCAGCCGCGCAGCCCCGGCCGCAGGATCGCGGCGCACCTGACGGGCAGCAGCAGCAGGAGGAGCTCCCTGTCCTCACGCAGTAAGGACAGACCTTTAACAGCACCTAAACACCACAGAATTAATTGAATTGCTCTCCCATGGCTAGCCTTGTGCTCACAAACACATTTGAATAGTAGGAAACAAATCGTCTTGTCCCAGACATCGATTTTTTTCTGCTAATTCTCACAAAACAGAGGGAAAGTCCATTTCCTCTGGGTACCTCCCCAGTTCCTGTTCTGGAACCTTCGTTAGGAGCAAAAAGAAATGTAAATGTCCTTCCTAGTGCTAAGTTTTCCTCTTTCATTTCCTTCTGTTGGTTGTGCGAGTCCCAGCTGCTATGGTGACAGACCTATTAGAAATGTGAGACGGACAGGAGAGACTTGACATTCAGACCATGTTAATGAAGGGCTTGCCTGGCTTTCTGCAGCTTCAGAGGGTTTCAGACACTAATGGATGTTTTAACTTCATTATTAAGTAAAAACATAATTTCTTTCCCCTTATTTGGGAGCACAAATATTAAAAATAAAGGCAGTTCATGTTAATTCCCACATAAAGCCTACTTATGGACCATCAAATTGTTGTGAGAATGGACCTAATGAACTGCTGGGAAGAGCAGGTTTCCTTACCTTGTTATTAAAAACCAGGCTCCTCAGCTAGAAGACACTTGGCTTCACTACCTGGTTTTTAAGTTAACATTTCTCTCTGTCTTTTTTTTTTTTCCCCAAGTAAATACTTTGCCCAGAAGAGGAATTGGACACAAAATAAACAACTGGGAATCATCAAGAAAAGGCCACTCCTTCCTTTACAACGTGGAGCTGAGAAATGGCGAGTTGGTGATACCCCAGACAGGCTTTTATTACATCTACTCACAAATCTACTTCCGCTTCCGTGAGAACGAGAACGAGGACTCAGATTTGCTGGGACAAATCAGAAACCCCAAGCAGCTGGTCCAATATGTTTACAAACTGACTAATTACCCCGAGCCCATTTTGCTGATGAAAAGTGCAAGGACAAGCTGCTGGTCCAAAAAGGCGGAGTATGGACTTTACTCCATCTATCAAGGTGGTGTGTTTCAGCTGAAGAGAGAGGACAGGATTTTTGTCTCTGTCAGCAACAGTGACATAGTTGACACGGACAAAGAAGCAAGTTTTTTTGGAGCCTTTATGATTGGTTAGAACATGAAAATCATGATCCCCAACGGCCCAGTTTTGCTAGTCAGGAACAGCTTAAATTCCTGTAAAATAGGAGATAGTGAGCAAAAGCTGCAGACTGCCCTTTCTCAGCTCACTCACCAGTTCTGTCCCAGCAGCAGCTGGCTGTGGGTGGCAATGCTCTGTGCAGGCACAGGCAGCCAGGCTGGGAATGTGTGAGGGATTCACATCCCTCAGGTGATACCTTTGGGGCAGGTGAGCACTCACCAGCAGCAGAGAGGCTCCAGGCTGCCTCAGCTGTGGCACGAGGGATGACGGATGCTCCAGGTCTGGTTACTCAAGGCTGAGGCTGGATATCAAATTTTATTTGTGGTCTCCATTGGGACCCTGTCTTGAATGTGTCAGCTCCTGTAAGGAGCCTTGTACATACTGTGCCCAAGTGCCTGTGGAATTTCTCCAGAAGTTTTTTGAACAGGAGTTCTGCAGAAGCTGCACGCCTTCATCTCATCTAACAAAGCACTTAAGCACCTAATTAATTTTAAGCACACAAGCAGTCTGACTACATCAGGGTATCCACATGCTTGAAGTTAAGTATGTGCTTAAGCATTCTGCAGGATTGTGTCTTGAGTAAACACATTTGTCTTGTGTGGGACATTGTACATAACAGCTGCTGAAGAGCTTTTGAAATTAATCTGTGTTTTGATCAACATTTTGTAACAGTGCCTATTTACTTAATTGCTGTGCTGCAGACATCTCACCAGGCTCCCAGTGAGTTCAGTAATGCAGTTGCTGTTACATTTGTTGACAACAAGAACTGGATCCAGAAAAAAAAGGTGCGTCTCTGTAAATACTGAATTCTGTCAGAAAATCTGCAGCAATTTAGGCATGACAAAATTCTTCCATGTTTATTTGTACTGGTCTGTGTTTGGTAGGATGTAATGTAGAATAACACACCCCAATGACTAACATTTTAAGGAAAACAGGCACAACTATGTGTACTTAAGATGCTGCTTATTTAGGTAATTCTGTAATTATTTGATTTTATTTTTAGGAATGGGGGGCAAATTTTCACAATTTTTTTTGTAAAATACATTTTTTTAACAAATGAACAGTATATTTTTTAACTCAATGAAATGACTATTTTGTATTAAAAGGATTTGAAAGTTTAGACTGTATGGGCTTGCTGCACAGCAAAAGTAGGTAGTGTAAATCAGCACATCTGTAGCATTGTCAGTGGGGGAATAGCAAATTGCACCATGAATGCATTTTGCCCAGATTTGGAGGAAACAGTGGGAAAGGTGAAAAAAAAAAAATATTGGAGGGAAAAGAAGTCAGTTCTGTAAATGTTACTTTAATCAACAGAGTGATGGCAGGATAAAGTCTGGCTATTTTTTGAATACACTGGGGTTGCCGTGGGAACCCTCCCATTCACCTGCACGTCCTGGTAATTAAATCACAGCAGCCCCTGCACATGGGCCTCAGCAGTAAACAGGCCTGGCTCCTCTCCCTGCCCAGCCAACAACAGGGGATTAACAGCCACCAGCCCCTGTGTTTATCTGGCCATGCAGACAAGCAGGTACCACTGAAATACCTGTGTTGGAGCAGCAAGAGAAGAATTTCAGGAATACCCTTCTTTTTGGCAGGTTAGGGCAAAGAAACACACCAGTGTAAGCTGGAAATAATGAGTTTTAACCTCTGCCTGCTGTTTAACACTGTCACACACACTGTTTTCAGTGGCAATCAAAACCGTGAAATTCTTCACCATTTACTGGAGCACTTTGGTTTGCCTCCTTCTCAAATCATCTGTTTTGACAGAGAACAGAAAACATTTCTACAGTTTTCCTTCTGATTTCAATATTTAATTCAGAAATTTTCTCCCTGCCAGAAAGGCTGGAGACCAGAGCCATTCCTGTATATCTTTTACCTTGGAGAAATGACTTTTGTAGGTTCTCCTTGCAGATGGACTGGGCTTGGTGATTTCAGCACAGGACTGACCCCTGCTATCAGGTTTGGTCTCTGCATGCAGAGCATATTGCAACAGGAATCACACCAAAGAGTAATTTTCTGAGTGATCTGAAGGCATGTTTGCCAGATCTTATCTTGGGGGAAGATTATCAAGGGATATCAGGCAGGACACCTTTGAAGAAGAATGTAAAAATATAGCGAGTTCTGTCTGTGCTGTGTCCTGACTCACACTTCTCATCTCACTTTATGCTGAATGAAATATGTAGCAAATTTTTATAGATTGTATTAACGTGTGAATATTGTAAATTTTCTACGTGCCTTTTATATAAAATGTTTTTACTAAATAGTTATTTAGTCTCACAGTGATTATTGGTGTCATCCTATGGCTTCCATAACAGCCCTGTGTTAAATCATTTCCCTAACATTGATTGGTATCAGATATAATCCACTAAATGCCAGAAATGGTTGCAATGCAAACCACTGAGCAATGCCATATTGTGTAATTCCATATAACTGCCTTCCAGATCCCAGTTGCTGAACAGCATCTGGAAGCAGTAGGCTGAAGAAATCATCCCTGGAAATGATCTTGTGACCAGAGGACAAAATTTTGAGCATTTCCCTTGAGGTAATTCTCATGTTTCAGGGCTTAAGCAATTATTTAAGCACTGGGAATTCTTATTTAGTAGCAAAACATCTGATCTTTACCCATTACCAAACTACAATAGAAGGAGTTTGTTCAGCCTGGAGAAGAGAAGGCTCTGGGAGACCTTACAGCATCTTGCAGGACCTAAAGAGGCTCCAAGAGAGCTGGAAAGGGACTTTTCACAAGGGCACAGAATGACAGGGCAAAGGGGAATGCACTCACACTGCCAGAGGGCAGGGATAGATGGAATATTGGGAAGGAATTGTTCCCTGTGAGGGTGGGGAGGCCCTGGCACAGGGTGCCCAGAGCAGCTGTGGCTGCCCCTGGATCCCTGGAAGTGTCCAAGGGCAGGCTGGATGGGCAGCTGGGGTAGGGGAAGGTGTCCCTGCCTTGGCAGGGGTGGAACCACAACACCAAGGGATCAATCATCCTGTTCTCTCTGAATTCAGGGAGTGAGTCTGAGCAAGAGGGACAGGGTGCCCGGGTGTGACCCAGTGACACAGTGAGCTGCAGCACAGCCAAAAGCTGAGTCTAAACCTCTGAATTAGTGACTGCAGAGCACAGCTTTGCTGATTAATAAACTAGCAGTGCTTTGAAGTCTGCTGGCAAATATTACTGCCATATAAACAACTATAAAGTAATTTGAGCTCATCCTGTGCTTTACATTATTAAGCTGGATTATTGCTATTCCATCAGCACTCCTCAGTGAGGAGAGTTGCTAAACCATAACCTTTGAAAGTATACACCAGGTGCTACTTCCTGCTGTAAGCCACATTTATAACAGCAGTCAAAACACCTTCTGTCCCTGGATATAACAGAAAAACTGAATTTGCTTTTCTCTTTTTCTTTTTTGAGTTCTGGAGGTGCATCATTTTAAAATTAATCTGTACCTTGAAGTCTGTTTTCCAGTTTCTTCTCTTCACAATAAACACATAATGATTGTAGATTCAAAGCCTTCAGATATTTCCATGACAACAAACACTGATATAAACAAGAATTAGAACTTTGCTGGATGAGAAGAAAATTGAAAGGATGGAACATAGGAGAAAGATCTCAAAACTCCACAAATAGGAACTGTTCTACCTCATCTCCACTGCTCAATGCAGTTTTGAAGCTACTGAAGAGAAACAAGAATAATTTAGGAGTTCCATGAAAGGTAAAATGTGTTTTCTAAATTATCTTTTTAATATCTGGTTTGCTCATACATCCAGCTAGTGGATAAATAGAATAAAAAGTACTTAACTTCAGCCCCTTTCTCTCATTGCAGTAAAACCAATGACTTCATTCTTGTCTTGTTGGCAACATGCACCTAATGTTCTTGCAGCTGAGGGCTGGTAGATAACTTCTGGGGGCCTAAAGACATCTTCTCTCACAGTTTTACCTCTTTTATCACCACTGTCTGCACCACTGTCCTTTAGCACATGGCAAAGCTGAAGCAGGAATCCATGCAACGTTTGTGGGATGACAAATCTTTATATTCCATCCAAATTTGACCTGCAATTGCCAAAGAAATCAAAAGGAAAACTAAAGCTGCTATTTTGTCTCTCAACTGACTTTTTTTTTTCTGGCCCTTACCCAGCCCCATGCAGGAAGAGCAGCCAGAGGAGCCCTTGACTCATGATACCCTTTGAAGAAGGAGATCAATGTTGCTGGATTTGAAGTACAACTGCCAGTTCTGATCCAACTGGCTCACAACACATCAGACTCCCAAGGAATTCAGGGTTAAATCATTGCCTGGCAATCTCAGGTTGTCTGGACTGTACAGATCTGGTGCTAACTCATCTTGGGTACTTGATTTTGGTATACACACCACAATTCAGTTATTATTCTAGAAAAGAATGAATTATTTTCCTGGGGAAAAAAAATTACTTTTCTCTCCCTGAGAAAAGATAAATGGTCATTTTTGATAAGACACAGTTCAAAAACTGAAAGAATTTCATGAAGGTCCCTCTCTACATAGAAAGTCGCATTTATAGCTTTGGGCCATTTTCTCAGGTAAATATCAACATCCTGCAGCTAACACCACTGGCCTGAGAATGGATTAGGGAAAAGAAATTTTAAAAATGAGTGAGATAATTCCTTAATATAATGCAAAGTACTTGGCAGACAAACCACAGGAGCAGTTGCCATCTCCTCCATAATATAAAGCAATGTCATGTAAATTAGATTGGGGACACAATTCTAATATGAAATAACTGTATCTTAGTGGTATAAAGGCCATGATTTTTATTCAGAAACATATAACAAACTATACAGGCAGCTGGGCAGACTAAGTGAGAAGCACATTAGGCTCTTCCTCCTTTTCAACTGCAGTAATGTGCAGCCATCCCTCATAAAATTTAACAACTGTTGAGTAACTTGCTGCAAAACTGTCTCACAGTTCATGAGCAGGAATGAGAATACTGATTGCATTGAAACTGCAAAAATATATCATCCAAATTAGGATATGGACAATGCACTGAAGCTAATGCTTGCATGATTACAAAAGGCACAAATTACAGACAATAGACACATTCAGGGGCACAGAGTAACTCAGCATCGGGGCACACCACACTTGTGCTCTATCTGCCCTCCAGCAAAGCCCTGCAGTCATGAAATGGGAATGCCAGTGCTGGAGTGCACTCAGGGAAGCAGCACAAACCTGCTTCCCTGCTGGGCTTGGAGCAGCCAGGGCTGCTGGAAGGTGTCCCACGGCAGGGGATAGGAATGGGATAAGCTTTAAGATCCCTTCCTACCCAAACCATTCCATGATTCCATGATTAAGGTAGATGCCAACATAGATTCAGAGCACTGGTTGCCCCCTGAGAGATGGGACACGAGAGATCCAGCCCCTCTAGATAGACAGGAGTGAAAAGAGATTGTGCTGCAGCACACATAACCCTTACAATTTGTGAGGACAAGCTGGAAAGGTGGAGAGATACACACCCTCTAGAAATGTGTGGGAAGTTACTTTACTACCTCTGATCTCACCTTGTTCTGCTCACATCTTGCTTCTTGGGTACCACATTATCCTTTGGTACAATAGGAGTCTGGGGAAGCACGGCTCTGTCTTTGCCTGCAAAGGGCAGAGCAGAGGACAGCAGTAACACGCCGAATCGAAATTTAATTGCAGGTAAATCATGTAGAAGCGGCTGACTGCTGCAGCTTCACTCAACTGGAGCCTGGCCGGGCTCCTGCCAAGATCCAAGGGCAGAGCAAAGATACGGAGCGAGGAGGCAGCGATCGCACCCGCGGCTGCGGGACCGGCCGCGTGTGCCGAGCGCCGCGGGGCCAAGCGTGCGGGGAGGGAGCGCAGACAGCGCCGGGGAACGGAGCCCTGCTCCGGGAGCACGGACACCTCCACGGCACCCGGGGACAGCACCGGGGGTCCGGGGGCACCGACACCCGCACTTGGGGACAGCACCGGGGCTGCAGGAGCACCGAGCGGCGACACCCGCACTTGGGGACAGCACCGGGGCTCCGGGAGCACCGAGCGGCGACACCCGCACCTGCCCAAGCGGGCGGGCGGCGGGGCAGGGACCGGGACCGGACAAGGGCTGAGTCGTGCTGCGTCGGGGGCTCGGGAAGAAAGTTTGCAGCTG
>JBBMKD010000013.1:4669064-4787076 GCA_037834095.1 Argya squamiceps | reverse complement strand
ATACTCCTGTACATAAAAAGACCCTGTGATCATCTGTAAATTGTGCGTATTTGGGAGCTATCCCACACACTGCCCGGAGTCGTAATAAACATACACTTTCCAACTTTAATCTGTTAGAGAGTCTTTGTCAGTCATAGTTGGATATTGATACTGGATCAATATCCATATTTTTAATAAATCACTGCTGTTTAGGAAAAAAAGCAGAAAAGCAAATGTTAGATTAGAATTTGCCTCTTATCTCTAAATTGTGATTGTGCAAGCACAGTGGAGAAAAGGAAAATTTAATCCATCATATATTAATGGAGGCTAACAGGTTTCTGCAGTCACTCACTGTCAAGCCTTAGTCCAGTTGTCATTCCAGCACTATCCTGTGTAAGTAACACACCTTGTGGGTCTTTAACAGGCTTTCTCAGTGCTTTTTCCAGCAGAAAGGTCTCCATTCCCTTCCAAGTCCAGCACTTGTGTGTTGTGGCCCTTCCTGATCTCAGTTGTGGATGGGTGCCAGGACTTCTCCCCTAAAGCCAAAATTCAGAGCCTCTCATTAACCCAATTACCTGGATCTGAACAAAAAGCACCTGGGGGTCATCTTGGAGCTGAGCTGGTAGTGCTGAGTGCTGGTTTCTCTGAGACCTGCAAACACACTGACCAGGCTCTGATGAGGAGGTGGCTGCAGCACAGTTCTGGAGGGCAAACACCTCCAAACCCATGGAGGACACTGATGTGCAATGTCACCTGGATCCCACCCTGCCAAGTCCTCACTGCTGGCCAGGAGTGGGCTGAGAAGGAAACACAGTGTGAGCAGAGCCCCTCAGGTGTGATGAAATATCCCAACAAACCACCCGAAGGAATGGGAGGAACCCCCCGGAGGAGGGGAGGGGTTGGCTCCTCCATCAGCATCCAAACCACCCAATGCCCAGCTGCCAATCTCAGCTCTCATTCCTGTGTACAAACAGACCCTTCTGAGAGCTACAGGATGCTCCTCCCACTGTATTGGAGATAAACCACTTTGTGTTTCTCCAAATAAAGGCGTTTTATGGCTTTCCACACCTGCCCCGATTCTTTCACTGGGAGCAAAATAATGGTTTTGTGACGTGTGTGAATCCATAAGGCAAAATTGCTCTCAGAAGTAAAGTGCCCCACTCTCCCCTTCAGAGGCTGCTCTGAGGGCTCAGGAGATGTTCTCCCAGCACTTGCCCCCAATTTTGATGCTCCCGGATCAAAAGATCCTTTGCTTTTTTCTCACGTTCGGATTGATTTTCACATGATTGCAGCACTGTCTGTGAGAAAGAAAAGGTATGGCTATTTCCAAGCCTCTATCCACACTGCTGTTCCCTGCGCAGCCTCCTTCCACTAATGACCTGGTGCTGCAAATCATGGCTCATTAAGGTGGGCAGGCAGGGAATCTGACACCACGAGCCTGCTCTGCAATGAGACACAGCACGATGAGCTCTGAGGAGCAGGGATTTAAACAGCTTTAACACGGCAGACCGAGAGGAGACAGCAACAATGCATACTACAAATTCTCCCAAAAAGAAGCTAAGATTCATGGTCACACACATCCTGCCCAGTTAATAGCATCTTGGTATCAAGCAGTGAGAATGAGATGGATTTTTCAAAAATTTGCTGTGCCACGCTGGGGGCACCAGCGTGGGGCTGTGAGAGGTGCAATCAGCTGAGTTAGTTTTGATGGAATGTGGGGGTTTGAACCCACTGAACTACTGTTGGTTTGTGAGGAGGGAGGGATGTGGGCAGCCAGCACAAGGGTTTCTGTGTGCCTTGGCTGGTACCCTGGCTCCAGGAGAGGAGTGCTGGTGTGGGGCTCATCCCTGGGATGCCTCAGGATCTCTGGTCTAATGCTGGTTTGTCGGATCATGGAATGGTTTGGGTTGGAAGAGACTAAGGACCATTTAGTCCCCTGCCATGGGCAGAGGCACCTTCCACTATCCCAGGTTGCTCAGAACTCAACCCAACCTGGCCATGAGCACTTCCAGGGATGGGACACCCACAACTTCCCTGGGCAACCTGTGCCAGGGCCTCACCTCCCTCACACAGGGAAGTCACCTCAGACCAGCTGTGGTGTCAAAATCCATGAGAGGTTTGGATTTAGCTGCTTCCTTTCAACCTTTGCTGTGGGCTCGTGCCTGATATCCCACACTGAAGTGGAATCTGGATTCTGCCACGCAGCCAGAGCAGTGCCACTGCCACAGGCTGTGCCCAGATCTGTATCTGTCCCCTCCTGTGAGACAGGCTGATGTGAGCCAGGGGAAGGGGCTGCCACCACCACTGGGGCTCATTCAGAGAATAACCAGAGCTTTGTACAGCTGGGGTGCTCTTGGTTTCAGAACACTGAAGTCAATCACCTGACACTTTAAACAAGACACAGGACAGAGCCATAAAGAGCACAGGGAACTCTGAACCCCCACACAGGAGAGAAGGCAGAACAGGAGCAGCACTGGCTTCAGCACCGTGATCCAGAGCAATCCAGAGCCCCATCCAACAATACAAACTCCACACAGCAGCAGCCCAGGGGATATCTGGCCCTGCTGAGTGCAAAGACCTGATCTCAGCAAACCCTGATGAGCTGCAGCCATGGCTGGGCAGGACTGCAGCCAGGGAACACCAACATCTCCAGTGCTGCACAGCCCCTCAGCCCAGGACACCACAACCAGCTCACAAACCTTTTATGGGAAGAAAGAGCATTTGAACTATAAATTAAAAAAGACAATATTTGCATTGGATTAGGGTGAATTTCTCAACTCTATTCACAAGTTAATCCTCACAAGGCTTCTGCATCCCTACTGTTTGCTCCATTTTATTTGTAGAGAGTAATAGGTTTCATATGACAGAAAGTGAGAGAGATGAGCTAATAAAATTACCAAGAAATGACATCCTCTGAGCACACTGACCCAAGCAGTTATTTATTAACTGTGTCAGGAGACCTAAAAATAGCTTTGATTGCATGCAAGACCATCTATGCCACCAATTAGTGCAGTAAATGTAACTACTCAAACTAATAACAGCACATTCACTTAGATAACAGCAGATCTCAGGCTAATCCACGGTGTTTGAAAGCGTCTTGTGAAATTTCTTTTTATTTCACTGAGCCAAGAATATGGGCATTGTAAGAGCAATTGTCAAGAGCAAAAATAGATGTAATTGTTCAGAATGTAGTACAAATAAAATAGCCCTTTCAGGGGTCTCAGCTGGCTTTTCTGCTCAGCCATAAAAACGGTGAAACAAAATGTCCACATTCATCTCTACTTACTCATGGTTCTCACTCTGAGAAAAATAAAGGTAACATTTGCATCTTTACTCCAGGCCAGGTTAAGGACAGAGAATATAATTCTACACCACTTCAATAAATGACAATACATCATGAAGTCTGTAATAATCCTAGGAAAGGATTTGCAGAGGAAATATAATTTATACTTTGTATTACCACAAAAATTTCTTCTTGTCTCTAACACCTTTGGTTGCAAGACAGGTCTAACAGAACCATCCTGTTGATGTAGATGCCATTAATGCTGGAGAAGAATCACTCCATGTCCACAGGGCACAAATTCACAGAATGGAATCACAGAATTGTTTGGGTTGGAAGGGGCTTTGATGATCATCTGCTTCCAGCCCAAGTATTTAATTTTCAGGGGGATTTTAAATACCTCAGCTATGCTTCAAGATGGACAGGCAGGAGAGCCTTGGTTCTCTGGCACAACACTGGTCCTATGACCCACCCCCCTTCAGCTTTTTAATTTTTTGCTGGATTTGAACATCTCTTAAAACTCAAAGACACAGGAAAAGCTCCACAGGAGGTGAACAACACAGGCTGATGTCACTCCAGATCCTGTTTGCTCCCCAGCTCGTCCCGGGAGCGCATGGCTCAGCTCGTGCCACACGTGGCACTGAGCCCCTGGTTCATCAGAGAAACCCCCCTTCCAACGGGGCTCAGCTCTCCTGCACCACACCAAACGTGCTCTGAGCTGGCAGGAGCGACTGAGGAGAGGAGCAAAACAAATTCCAGGCGCTGGGTTTTGAGCAGCTCTGTGATTACCCAGAGGAGAGAATCGCCGCTGCCATAGAAACGGCAGCGCCAGCCCGGGGACCACGCGCTGCTGGGGCACACCTGGCACTGCTCACGCTGTGACACGTGCCAGGGCCACAGCCCACTGCTGCACCACCCCAAAGGCTGCTGCTAAACACCCAAAAAAGTCTCTGCTCTCTTCCAGAACTTTTCAAAGCTGATAGTTCTCTTGGCAGCAGGCAAAGCGCTGCTGGTAAATACAGCATCGCCCCAGCCCGGTTACAACTCGCTCTGTGCTTCTTCACAAAACAAAATCTGTGGAAAATTTGGTGCTACTTACCCAGCTCTGCACAGTCTGGGTGTGGGAAAGGCACCCAGCATCTCTGCAAAAACCTGTGGGTGATAACAGCACAAGGTAACACCCGGAACTCCAACAGCAAATGTTTAAATCCTGCTGCACTCCCATGGGATCTCACTGCCCTCCAGCATCTCTGCAGACACCCCTGGCAATAAACCAGGGACCACTGAAAATAAAAGATGTCCTCAGATGCCAAAGTGCTGATTATTATTTTATAGACATATTTAGAAGATTTTGTTAAAGAGATTGTCTTGGCAAACACTGCTTAAATAACAAAGCTGAGCAACCAAGTGAAAAAAGTTACTGTACTCCCCCTAGGAAAACCCCACTCATGTTGTAAAGTGCAGTAATTAAAAAAGCAAACAAATCAGTTGTTGTATTTATGCAGTGACTTGAAGAAAAGCATTAAAAAATTAACATGAATGTGTTTGACAAGAAACATGTATGCATACTAGATTAATTCATCATGATGAGGAATTGAATTCATTGCACATAATTAGTAAGTTAAAAGCTCTAGTATTTAAAGTGTTTAATTACTAAGAGAGAACAAAACTAGGTGTTTCTATAAATATAAATTCTTAACTTTTCATGCAAGCTATTTAAAATAAGTGATTGGAACACCTGACTTTCAGATTATCACTATAAACTTACTCTTCACAAAACCACAAAAATCACTCCAATTACAAACCAGAAACAACTTGAGGTAAATTCAGGGCTCCCACCCTTGCTCCAGGATGCACAACAGCACTGACCCTCCAGAAGGGGCCACATGGACCCAAAAGAGCTGTGTTCAATTAAAATAAAGAATTAAAACAGAAAGAATTAAAACATTTATTGGGCATAAATATATTACATATACACTACAGATACAGTTAAGTCTTACATACATAGTGTAGTATTTGCAAAATCTATACATTAAAATTGATATGGCAGTTTTAATATAATGCATATGAAATAGTCTAAAATTTACAATACAAGAAAACTTCTGATTATTTTTTTTTAAAGTTGAAAAGCTTGGAATGTATGTTCCCATAGTGAGGTAAAAACATTTTCTTTTTCTTTTTCAATTTAAAGAACTGTGCAAGGATAAGGTTCATACACATTCAATTAGGGCACTTCTCAATCTGAATACTGAGCTACTGGAGCCAACAAACAGGATTAGAAAACACTTCAAGTTCATAAAGAAAAAGGCAGAACAATATAAAAAACATCTCTCTCCTTCCTTAAGGGTATTAAATACTTAGTGTTTCATTCTACCTTTGTTGTTGGTGGTGATTTCTGTGAGAGCACAGCACCCTGGGGTTGGATCCAACACCTGCCACTGCTGGACCAGGGGCAGGAGGAGGTTTGGGAAGGGCCAAGGCATCAGCAGAGGTGGGTCAGGACAAGGTCCCTCAGAGCAGAGGGGTGTGACATCAATGATCTTTGTCACTGACACACGAGTGACAACCAGATCACTGTGGCAGGAGGTACAGACTGAAAATGCCAAATTCCCTGGGCCTGTCCCAGCTGCTCCAGCACAATCTCCCAACAGCTCAGCCTTGGGCTGGGGGCTCTGGTTAGTGTGGCTCACCAGGGCCCCAACGGATCAGCAGGGACAGAGATGCCTGGAGTGTGACTGACTGCTCTCCCCTCCACTGCTGCTCACTGCTTTTAGTAGCACTCGTATTTCAAACTTTCAAAATTGCTAATCTAGAGCACATTGGGGTGGGTTTTTTTTTTTCCTTTCTTTATTAAAGCAGTTTGTTTTTTTTTTTTTCTTAAAAAAAAGGTGTCAAGCTCGGATTTCATAGCAGCACTGCTCAAACAATATACCAAAAATAAAAAAAGGGAATCTATTCAAATTTCTGGGTTTTTCCAAACTAGGTCTTTTCATCGTTTTAAAAAATACACTCTTCTCCCCTCCAATGAAAACAGCTGTATACTCTTTGCTCACAAACTACAGATGCAAGGTCACAGAGTTTCATATCACAAATAAATTTAAATAAGATGTAAATAAATTTGACAAGCCATGACTTTGGCAAGAAACAAAAAAAATATATATATTTAGCTCAATGCCATTAGTTTGCAAGGCTAAATCGAACTAATTATAGTCAATAACAAAATACAGAACATTTCTAATATTTGCTACATCTAGAGAGGCACACAGAATAATTCATTGATCTTAGCACTTTCTTTCCAGAGATGATTTTGTTTTTGGATACATGTAAACGTTTGAATCACTGATAATGGGTTTTTTTGGCATTTAATGTACTAGATGCTCCCATCTTCAAAAACAACAAGAAAATGCAAGAAGATTAATAATACTAGGAATGCTGCCAGGTAAAAAGTTGACCTAAAGTACAACAGTATAAAACAGACAAAAATGTAACATGCTATGGGGAGGGTGGAGAGGGGGTTTAGATTAGTACATAAGTACACTTTTTATTTTTTATTTTTTTTACAATAAATAAAAAGATTGCACTGTAATTGGTATTTAAAGTACTGTATGCAGTATATAGTATAAATAAACCTAAAAACAAAAATAATGTTGTTTTTTTCCCCATTACTTTGGTTAAGGGAATATTATGCTAGTACAGGACACTGAATCTTAGACGATGGAGACAGAGCACAAAAAAAAGCTAGGACAAAAGCAAAATCAAGTAGCAAAAATATACAAAAACAAGAGGCAGGGAAATACACTGTGTCTGTTGCACCCTTTTGGAATCTATTTGCACCTCCAGCTCATTTATGTCCCTGAGGTACTCGCACAATGTTGACTTAATATAAATAACCCCATGACTCAAGAGTTAAAAATCTAGTGTCTCGATGGATTAAAATGTGTCTGGGAAGGGGCAGGCAGGAGGGGGACACTGCCACCAGAGCAGGGACCATTCCTCTGCAGGACTCTCATCGCAGTTTTGCCAGGTACCAAGTCATTTCAATCAGCCCCGTGGTTAAGAACAGCATAGACACCCTTTTAAGGTATTTAAAACAAACAGATGTGATTTCTGATACCTCCAAGAAAGTTCCATAAAATAGGTACCCCTCCAAAAAAGTAACAATAATATTAATAATAAAAAAAAGATCAACTGTCAGTAAAGTTTGCTTCCATTGAGTGTAAATCTCACCTAATTCAGTAGAGGCAGTAAGCTGTCACCAGCTCGAATCATATAAATCAGACTGAACGTAATAGAATAATATCTAGTATTAGATCAGGAATAGTTATATACAGTGACAAACAGACAAGTTAAAGCAGCTTTTAAATAGCTGAACATGGGAATAACTAACTATTGCACAATGCCCTCTTACTTAAAATTACTGCTAGGAATCAAAATGGTAAAAAAAAAAGATCTATAAGGCTTCATAATTTATATGCGGTTTGGTTATTTGATTTCTTATACAGGCAGTTTATAGTGTTTGTAACTGTAAAAATAACAGGTAACTAAAAAGGTTTTTCAACTGCAGGATGCTGTTCCAATTTAAATGCACTAAACAGTTAAAATAACAACTTAGGTTTTATCTTGAAAAATTGGGGCAAATGTAGTGAATAATTCGTAGGCAACATTGCTAATACTGTTCAAGGAAAAATTGGTACTTGACTAACATTGTATTCTAGTCTCACCACTAACAAACTTGTGACTAATGTTTAGAAGGAAAAAGAAGAGACAAAAAAGTGACCCATGATTAAAATTTCCTAAATAGTAAGATAAAATAAGAGACTGCATGAACTTCAGTGAAAAAAAACCCAAAACAACATTGAAAAGGCAAATTGGTGACAATTTTGAAATCGTGAAGGAAAAACAAAAAAATCTTGCTTTTGGTATCTGGTTTGCTTGTTTCTCCAGTTTGACCACTTCCTAGTTCTGAATTTCAAAAAGGTGCATCAAAACACTGATTTATCTTTCTTCAAGCTAGAACTGTAAAAAACAAGAGCGGTATATAAAAATGCACGGTAGAACGAAGGGTTTTAAAAAAAAAAAGAAGGGGGGAAAAAAGGAGAAGGAGGAGGAATATCTGAATAAATGTGTGGATTATAATGCGTAGCATTAGTTAAAACCTGTGTTTTTAAGCTCCGGTTGGGGATGGTCTACTTCATAAAGAAGTACTGTAATATACAGGCGAAGATGATGGAGAGGCTGGCGAAGCCGAGCACGATGAGGGCGGCGAACTGTTCGTCCGTGGGCACCATGGCCTTGGCCTTGTGGCCGTCGGCGCCGCCCGGCTCCCCCGGCAGCTCCGGGGCCCCGCGCTGCAGCGCGAACGCCGCCGAGGGGCTGAAGGGGCCGCTCAGCTCCTGCGACGTGTCCAGGCACCGGCGGCAGGCGCACACGCGGAACCGATAGTCCGTGTTCCCCTGGAGGCCTGAGACGTGGAATGTGGTTTCTTCTCCCTTGTACACCTTGAAAAACAAAGCAGGGGGGGGCACGGTCAGACACAGACTTCCTCCTCCCGCTTTCGCGGCGGCAAACAGCACTACGATTCGACTGCTCACAAGGATTTCATCAGGGAAAGTTTGGTCTGATGCCTTAAGTTTTTAGTTTTTACACTTTTCAGATCCTGTACTGCATTAGTGTATAATTCTAAACTCCATATAGTGTGTTAGTTTGGTCAGACAAAACAATCCTTCATATATGTTAGTAAGCTCTCTCCACAGTTTCCTCAGACAAAAACCAATCCTTCCAGGCACGAGAACCAAGGTCATCACTGCAGCCTCAGGCCCCAAAAAGTATAAACACAAGTGAACTGGGGAGAAACAACCCGGGGGAATATCACTTCATTACCTGAAGCTGTAATTGGACAATTAACCTCTGATATGCAAACAGGCCAAACTTTTATCTGTCTGAAAAACTCTTGACTGTTGTCCATCTTGGGTGCGGCCTCCACAGGGCATTTGCACTGCCCAAGGTTCATCTATTGAAGGCCTTTAATAAATACCTACCTTATTCTCTAACTGTCCAGCTTCCATTTAAGGTAGCCTTTCCAGGGATCAACTCAAATCTCTAAGGAAATGCTTCTCAAAGGAAGGAACTCACTGGGTCAATGCAGGTTTTGGAACAACAGAGGCACGTGGAGGACTTCCCAACAAGTCTCAACACAGCGCACACAGGGACAGACAACACGTCACTCAATGCAGCAATGATAGCACACACTAACCTTATGTGGGTGTGATAAATGCCACAAATGTATTTCTGCCCTCTGAAAGTGTGACTGTATGCCTAAAACATGTCTAAGACATAATCACCCTGTCTGGCCCCAAAAGGAAGAAAACCTTCAAACGAGGTTATTGGAAGTCATTCAATGTGTAGTTGTAAAATCGCTTACAAATGTAATTTTAATGTATTTTCCCCTCTCTCAAACAGCAATCTTGCCAGAAATTGCACTTTCAGAACTCTGGAAATAATAAAATATTATTAAGTATGAAAAATTTCCTCTTGACTGCATTATATTTGCTTGTTTACGAATCCAAACCCATCACATATTTACGTTAATCAAATGTAGGTACCACATGCCTCAGAGCACAAGTCACAGTATCAGAAAGGAGGGAAAAAACTGAGTATCTGAGACAATTTTGTGACTTAAATGGAAAAAAAAACCACTGGAAACATTCACAAACTCTGAAAACAAATGATTTGTATAATGGATGGTTGTTGAGACTGGTATTTTATGAAATGAAAGAAGTGTCACAGAGTGGCTCTGTCTGCTGGGAAAAAAAACATCCTGAACTTGAGATGCTTCTTCCTCTGCTCATTTACCATTTCCCTTCTCTTTGCTGTGGGAGCAGAAGGCTGAGAGCATCTCTGCCCTCCCAGAGGCAAGAACTCATCTTAGAAAAGGGGAGCAGGTGGGAAACTAGTCTCAAGCCCATAGAGGATTTCCTGTGTGTTACTCTGGAGTAAGAAATGAGGAGGGAAGAGAAGCAACCTGCTTGGCTAAAGACCACTTAAAGAGCTCAGCTTCCCAGCTTTCCTGCCCTGCCTGCCCCTGAGACTCATCCCTTGGTTAAACAGTCACTTGCTGATCTTTTGAGAAGGTCTGTGACAAAAAGATTAAGGTGCTTCTTACATTTGTCTTCTCCTTTCCTTTTCAGCTTTCACAGCTTTTCCCAATGCAGTTTGAGTGATGTGAGTCTGCATTTCCAGACTAACCACAAGTCCTCTAACTGGCTCCTGTTTCTTGGACCCGAGGCACAGATCAAGAAACAACGTTTAAATAAATGTTGCCTTGCTCAAGTATTGCCCAGCATTTGCAGGAAGTTCCCTCCAGGTCAAGTGACAGGAATAAAGCAAATTCATCCCATAAACCCCTGTGAGTGGCCACAGCCACTGCCTTTCCTCTTGTCTTTGTTTGTCTTCCCAGTGCCAGTGAGGAGTGAGTCACTGGGTTACAGGAATTGCAGGGAAAACAAAACTGAAAGTGCTGCAGCAGCCCAAAGAAGTGATGTGAGGGTTGAAAGATCTGTTTACAAAGCACTCCTCATGCCAAGAACACCTCTGCCACTGCTCCCCTACAGCAATTCCATTTCTAATACCCACCTGTTGTGGGCAGCTGTGTCCCATGGGACTGGGTCAGAATTTTTCTACCTAACTCCCATTTCTTCAGTTTCTCAGGGTAACTCAAAACCCCCACAAAAAAAACTGTCCGCAAGATTTGCTTTCTGGTGCTGCTGCAATTAATCATTTCATTTCAAAACATATAGCCAAAAAAGCTCTACATGCCTTTGCCACAAATAAACCTTTGTAGTCAATATGACCACTTCTGAACAACAACAACAAAAAAATCCAATAAAATCCAAATAATGACATTTAATTAAAAAAATTTACAATCTAAACTTCATAAATTACATTTAAGAGATACTAGGCATGGCACATATACAGCTTGTCTTTGCACTGAAAAAAATCCTGTCCAGTAAAAAAAAATTCCTGTTTTTTTTTTACTTGTTTTGTACTCTCAGAGTGGTGAATACTAGTGTAACTGGGGGCCAAGTTTGGCTAAATCAAAGAGCTATATCTTCATTACAGTCTAACAAGTACAGATGGCCAAGTTCACTCAAACCAGCTATTCAACAGCACTTCTCAGAAAAAGGCCAGACAGCCAAGTGAGAGAAGAGTGTTATCTGTAAGGGAAGTTTGAAAAATTACTGAAAATAGATTATGTGAATTAATATTCGCCAATGGTAAAGACAAAACATTCCCTGCAGTAGCACTAACACAGTTATGGAAATGGTCCTGCTTTCAGTGGTTTGAGGAGTTTTACCAGCAGTGGACTGACCTATCAGTAACAGGTAAACAATTATTAAATTGTCTCCCACTCCTGACAGTTGTAACCTCTGCCAGGGGCTGCAGCAGCACCTCAGAGCTGGGGCAGGATGCCCCCAGCACAAACACAGAACAAATATGGGAAAAAGATTGTTTACTCTGTTGAGAGGACTTTACACATACAACAGAAAAAACCCTTGGCAACTATGAGTAAGGTCTTTAAATCTGCTGGACAAATATGAAATCAAATATAACTCTATCAAACAGCAATAGTATTTTATATATAGCACATTATGCTTTGGTGGCCAACAAGCCAAAGTGAAGTGCCTATCCAATTTATCACTTTTGGTTCCTAAAAACAGCTTTTTAGTTTGGACACTTGAGAATAAAATAAAAATGTGATGAGCTTTTTGCCTGGCTCCCTCAATGAAAATATCATCACAAGTAATAAACTGCTGTTGAAGCCTCTCCTGGTATTTGATCCCACTGATGGAGCTGGAGAGACAGAGAATTCCTGCAGGCAAGGATTTCTCAATTTCACTGATCTCATTAAATAACTCCAACTCTCTCTCCCTCCTTTCCAAACAATAACAATGACATCCATAATTGCCCTATAAGCAACACACTGGAAAGTGCAAGGTAACCTCACCTGGTTGTTGCACCCTGATGCAATGGCCAATGTCTTTAATAATTAATAAAAACCTATTATGCTGATAAAAAGACAGAATCATAGAATGGTTTTGGTTGTAAATGACCTTAAAGATCACCCAGTTCCAATCCCCTGCCATGGGCAGGGACATCTTCCACCAGACCAGGCTGCTCCAAGCCCTGTCCAGCCTGGCCTTGGACACTGCCAGGGCTGGGTTTCAATCTATATCAAAAACATGCCCACTTTAAAAGTTTAATTTCTTCTAAGTCACCTGACAGATTTCTTTTTAAGAAACTGGATTGTAATTTCATCAGCTTCACTCAGTGCACTGCTGAGATACTCAAAAACCCTCAGAGTTGTATGACAGCCTTGTCTCCTGAACTGAGGAACAACAGTTCCTCAGAGGACTTGCCCTGAAGTTGTTTGCACTGAAAAAACCCAAGCAAAGGAAATTATTTGCTCCATCTCATGACACAAAATTGGCATCAGGAGGCAGAGGAAATACTCAATGCAAGTGGCACTAAATGCCAACAGGTGCTGTGTCATTCTGTCATGTTCTGGCACACAACCAGCACCAAGTGCCTTTGACTTATTGGAAATAGAGAAGGAAACCCAATTTTTGGCTGAGTAGAGCTTTGCAGAAATTATCAGGTCACTAAAGCATTTCAGATATTGTGTGTCTACACAATCTAATCCAAATAAAAAGCAATAATTCAAGTGAGAGCTTGCTAAGGCCAACTGGGCTCTCCCAGGCACCCACCTCTCAGTGCAGCCCTGAGGACCTCTAGGGGATTTTCACACACCCAGGGTTATCCTACCCCTACTTGTTCTTCTTTTGGAAAGCATTTGGGAACAGTTTTTTTAACAGTTTTTTCCCCCAGAAGAGATGTGGCTGAAGCTGATGAAACACTGCTGCCTCCAAATTCTTGGAAATTTCCAAAGTAGAACATTTTGCTTCAGTGGCAAACAATTTAAGGATAAAGAAGCTTTAAAAAGTTCAGTTTTCACTTCCCATGGTCAGTTCTTGGAAGGACCTGGTTCCTGGGTGATTCCATCCTCAGAACTGCTCAAATGGGAAACCAAACCTTGGGCTGCTGGGCATTGCAGCATTTGTTATCCCAAACTGCAGCTCCTGCAGGGGCTGCACAGCCCAGCCCACTCCCCCAAATCCACATTAAAGCTATGCCAACACAGAGACAATTTAATACACTTCGGAGCTAAATTCTGACTGAGTAAGCTATGCTAGACAGAAGTTCAAGAAACAGAAAAACAAATCCAGGCCACCAATTCCTGGAATCTCCTGTGGCTTACATCCTGATTCATAAACAAGGAAGATTTGATTTCCTAAAATGAACTGTCCCATGCCATTGCTTTTTAAAAATTATCTGTAAAGATAAAGCATACAAATACACAAATAGGAACACACTGTGTGAGAAACAAGGAAAGGAGTAGTTAGCATTTTTTAAAATACACTTTCCAGGGAGCTAAAATGTTATCTGTTTAGCTCCAGCAAATTCAGTTCTTCAGACAATTCCCAGCAGAGAAATATTTACAAAATATTCTCCCAGAGGAGGGAAGGGATGGCTGTAGTCCCAGTCTGGGAAAAAAAGGGCTTTTCAGTACTTTGGTATCACTCTTCTAGATCAAATGGTGGAAAATCAACAGCTTTTAGACTGTGGAGGGCTGCAAACACTGGGGTGCAGGGGAGGGAGACAGCTCAGGTGTGGCAGTCTAGAGAGAAAGGACAGCTTTACCCAAAAGCATATCAGTGGCTGATGTTGCATTCCATTAATAGCCTGAAAATCTAGGGTGCATTTCATTTGTGCCACCCTTCAAACCAATTTGCAAAATGTTTCTAGTATAATATACCCCTTTAGATACATATGCAAAATATATATGTCACGTGCAGGGAACAAAATATATTTTAAAATAAGTTTAGGACTTGCACTTCAAAGGTAATTAGCATATCACTAACATTAATGAACATATTGGTGACAGTGCTTTTCAGTTAAATAGCAGCAGGTGATCACAGGCATGTCAAAGCAGAGGTGAAAATGTATTAGCCAGAAAATCACTGAAAGGTGTTTCTGTATTTTATCTTTTGTGCACATTACAGGAGCTCAGAGCACACAGCCACTGCAGCTCATGGACAGGGACCTGCCCCAGTGCTGAGACACCACCCAATTCCTGATGGAGAAAAAACATCCTGATGGGCAAAGGTGATTTCTGTGAAGGTGAAACAGTGGAAATCTCTCTTTCCCATGGCTGGTTATCAGCTAGCACAACTACACATGTCCCAGTGCCACTTGGAGCATCCCAGCCAGGAACTTCTTGCAGGGAGTTACTGGTGACAACTCACACTAGAACTCCTCACCAGGCTCATGCCTCGTGAGAAATGAAGACCTTCAACACAAGAAGACCCTGAAATTATTTTTTACTTCCTTCACTGCTGTTTTTTTTTTCACACCACAAGTTCTGCACTGTGCAGATTCAGCCATCACTTATGTCCCAGGAACATGAAGCCGTGCCCAGTTCTCCCCAAGAACATTTTAAACACTGAGGCTGTTTATTGGAGGTAACACACCAAAGCTGCTCTGTGCATCAGGCAACAGCAAAAGGGCTCCATTATCCACTTGCCACTGACATTATGAGGCCAACACAGCACACAGGGGTTTCATTACCTACACCAGCACAAAAAATGCTTCCTGACAAAAACAATCATTAGGTTTCTGAATCTTCATCACCCCCATGAACTGTCTTGAATTTTTCTTGTTATTTTTGATAATTCATTAGTTCACAGTAGCATTCAAAAACAGCCTGAACAGGAACAAGGACACACTTGCAAAGAAAGCACTACCTTATACGTATTTTTAAGAGTTTAATTAGCACAGCATAAGAGTTTAATTAGCACAGCATATCTCATTTCCCTAATTTGGATTTGTTAGGAACCCACACGACAACGGAAGAAAGCACAGGAAAAAGAGAGCACACAGATGAAGTGCACTGCAAATCACACAGCCAGAGGTGTGATAGATGAAATAAAAGATCTGTGAATGAGCTGTTCTGTTTCAGGGGCTCTGGGGAGTGTCCACTTGTGATGTCTAATCCAGACAGACAAGGAAAGAAGGATCAGCTGTACTTCACTGCCTCTGCTTCCACAGTGACAGAAAGGATACACAGCAGTTACACGTGCACCAAAACCTCAGACAGGAATGGGACAGATGAACAAACCACCTAAAGTGTACTTGACTGAAAACCTTGATGGACAGTCTTGGAATCAGCTTAGAAAGATTCATCTTTTGACTTCATCTCATCTCCAGATAATGGTTAAGAGCAGCCAGCTCAGAAGCAAGCATGGGTGGACAGAACTGTAAGTTTTTAAAGGTTAGTGCAGTTAAAAATAGTGATTAACCACAGAAAGAACAGAAATCACTCCAATAAAATAACAATGTTCCATATTCTCCCTTAGGGAAGAAAACAGCCCATTACAGCCCTTAATTTTGACTCAGCCTTTACCAAAGTGCACCTGACACATCACCATAGGGTGTAATTCAATACAGGAGAAAGAAGCAGCTCAGTGGATTTTCAAAACCATTTCCATTATGCCATCAATTTAACAGTATTAAATCCAGACCATTTCCCTACCTGCTTGTATTCAGATTCTCTTCCAACCAGGACCTGCAGAACATAACCTACAGGATCTCCCTTCATGGGTGGGACCATTTCCCAGGTAACTTCACAGGAGTTTCCTCCCAGCTGTGTCACTCGAGGGGCTACAACAAAAGGAAATGTGTTAATGTTTAATATAAAGATTGCACTGACATCTTATTTTATGAGCACTGTAACACATACCAGAACATTTTTAAAAGGGTAGAGCACCTCTTACCTGTCAGCTCTGTGAGCTGCTACAAAGGAGGAGTGGATTTAGAGAAAACTTTCAAAACTTAATTGCAGTGCTGTGCACTGATCTTTCCAAAGCCAATGCACAAATCACACAGGCTATTCATAAAAACTGCAATTCTGTGAAGCTCTGAGCAAACACCTGTGCCAGTGGAGGTGCCTGTGCATTCCTCCCATGCTACATGCCATTGAGAGAGAGGAATAATATCAAACATTTCATTCAGGAAAAACAGGAGAAGGAATGTGAGAAGAGAAGCTAAAGAATCTACTGTATCAGAGATGAAGTCCAGCCTGAGAAGCAAAAGGACAAGCATAATTATCAAGACTTGGACTTGAATATAACTCTGAGCCTGACACCCACTGCTATTTCTAGCCAGACTTAAACTAGTGCTCTCACTAGAACTCCAGAGAAATTCAATTTGTCAGGTGTTACAAGGCTGCTGTCCTTGGCAGAGGCTCTCTCACCAGCTGGAAGCCAAGGGATGCTGTGCCTTGACCCACAGCAAGCTCACAGGGGAGCCTAGCAGAGCACAGACAGGGGCAGAACATTTTTATGTACAACAAAGCATCTTCCACTGGAAGGCATGAAAAATACTCCAGGGTCCTCCAACCTCTTGGTCAGGCAGAGCCAGCAAGCACAACACCAAAAAAGAAGAATAAAACATAGGGGAAACAAGAGTGCTGTGCACTTGTATCAGGTGGTTGACATGTGCACGTGCACAGACATGAGCTTGTTAAAGGCAATCCAGATCCCCAACCCTACAAAAACACACAACAGGAGGGTCTACCAAAGAAACAAATGCTGCTGCATACATTACACCAATTTTAGACTGATTTGTTACTTCCCAAGAGGAACACATGAATCATGAAGGCCCAAATGTAATCAATATCCATTTACTTCTCTCTGCACATCTGCTAGTGTTGAGAGACTGTTAATAGACGCCTTCATCTTAGCTGACAACAACAATCTCAATTATTTTTCCTTCTCCTTCCATCCCTCACTTCAATACACGTAAGATTTTTGTCTGACACTTACAAAACACTGCCATTAACAACAAAGCTATTCTAGGGCTGGCATCACTAAGAGAGTAATTAGGAGACCTTATAGGAGAACAAACACTTTCTTCTGATAGATAAAAAGCCAAACTAAGCTTATCACGTAAATTCCTCTGTATTTCTCCGAGCACAGAAGGGAATCAACACCATCATTCTGCATCACCACTCCTCCCCCATGGCATCACTCCCCCTCAGCAGTGTTCATTAGCACAGTTTTGTCATGCCCTTTTCTCTGTCGCAGCCAGTGCTCTGTCAGGTGGCGGAGGTCCCAGCCCACACATGACCTGGTATTTGCACCACTGATACTCAGCTCAGGGGATGAGTCACATTTAACAGGGACTCAACAGGCAGACTGGCAGTTCAAGACAAAAAACCTAGGTGAGGTGAACTGAATAAAATGGATTTTTAGCCAACAAAATGCAAGTGTGACTACAGGGCATGTGGGCATCCTGGGTCATCCCACGCTAGTTCCCTTCCCTTGGCTGGGCAGCACATCTCACACCTGTGTAAAGGTGAGAACCAGCATAACTCACCCCTGGCTAAGTATTCTTACCCTCAATCCCACAGGTATTTTGTGCTGGAGAGTGTTTTTCTCCCTGGGATGGCTCAGAGCAGCTGATTTAACAGGGAAAGCCACCCCCAGCAGTGTTCTCCCCTAAGTATTTGGTTACAAAAGGTGTCAAAATCACCAAGGCCAGATTTTAAATATAGAGAAGCAAACAAAACCTCTCTGACAAATTGACAGTTGTTTCTCTCAGAAAATCACAGGGCTTGACAAGGAAGACTTTACCACCCAGGGGAAAAGGTGCATTTGATTTCAGCTCAGCTGATCTGACAGCCCATAGAGCAAACCCACCACCTTTGTAAGAGGCCAAAGAAGGACTAATTAAGCCTAGAACAAAAGGCCTAATTACATGAAGTTTTATAATGAAACATCTTTCATCGTGGTTTTTACTTTTGCTCCTTCCTTCCTTCCTCCTCCTCAGGAGCGTAATTACTTAGGACAAAATTTACACACAGACATTTCATTATAAAACTTCATTTAATTAGGCCTTTAGTTCTCCTAGTGGAACACATGCTGAGTTCTAAGTCTAATGCTCTGTATGTGAAATATCATCATTAATTTTATACATTAAAGGAAAAATAAATCCTGAAGGTCTACACTGGACATCACAATCACAACAAAAAACATTAAACTTTATTAAAGCTTAAGTTGGTAGGTACACACACACACACTACAGCTGTAAGATCCTTTGTATAAATGCTGTAATAATCCAGAGCAACACCATGGTAAACATTGATAGCAGCAGCATTTTAACACTTTTTTATTACAACAGTGGCTGACATAACCTTTATGTTGCTTGTGTGATTTTTTTGGGTGGTAATTTAGCTTCCCACCATCAAGTAACTTCACAACTCAAGAGAAACCTACAGCCAGCACAAACTGGTTCTTCACATGTGTTATTACTTACTTATGGTAACCCTTCCAACCTCCCCTGATATTTACCAATCACATAAATATTTACAAGTTACTTACACGTAAAAATACCTGCTACATACCTTTGATTGCAGGTGGGACTGACTTAGTTGTGCAGAAGGTACAGATTTCTGAGAAAGGTCCCTCCCCAGCATCATTGACTGCCTGTATTCTGAAGGAGTAACAGGTGGATTCCGTCAGCCTCTGGATCTTGTACGTGTGGCTTGGTCCCCTATAAATTGGGATAAACCTGAAACAATAAAAATGACAGTATGCAGTTACACTGGAGTAGCACTGACATTTCTGGCTATTGCACTCAGCAGCTTGAAGTATCCATCTCTAGAAAATTAGCATCACATGCCCTGCAGGGCTGTAAAACACGTATAAAAATGTCACATTAATAACTGATGATGAGGAGGAGGTCAGGGACAGCAGAAGTTTATTGTCCCTTTTGAAACTACTATTACCTTGCAAAATGATTACATGAATTATCAGGAAGAATATCTGCCAGTGGGTCCCCCACTACCATGGAATCAGAATGGATTCAGCCTGTGTCCTGCTACAATACACCATGTGTGCTGCTGGTTCACGTGTATGATGAAAACACAATTAACGTGTTGACTCTTTAATGGATTTGGACTTCATCTGCACATTAAGACACAAAGACTGTGTCTTGCAGTCATCTGTGTCATCTTCCAAAACACCTCCATTGACAAGACTAAACAGGAGCACACACAAACTTGTCCAACAACGTAATACTGAACAAAATCAATGTCACTTAAAAAAAAAAGTATACAGTTGCTAAAGAGAACCTGACTTTTTCTTCTATTGCTCTGCTCAGATAAAAATGCTTTTCTCTAACAGTTGTATGTCAGCCAGCAATTTCTGTTCAAGCCTCTGACCCCCAGGAGCTGAGCACAGTGGGGATGAGAGCAAATAAAGAGGAAGCACCCAGACTGTGCATCCATCCACAGCCTCCACCAGGGAACAACGCCTTGCACACAACAGTCCTGGCCTTGGAGAACAGAAAATTTGCTGCGTAGGATCACATACTATTTTTTGATTATTTGGTACCCTTATTCAAGTGTCTAAACCATTTCAGAAGGTTTTAAATCACCAGGAAGCCAAGAGATATTTTTCTCTGAACTCCCTATCTAGGTGCTGGCTTTATGCTTTGGCTTTGCATGAGATACAGAGTACAACCAATTTCAGAGAAACTGGGTCTGTCATTAGCTCTCAGAGAGAAAAATCAATTTGTACTACGTTATGATTGCAATCCACGTAAGTACAAACAGAGATCAAGAATCATCTGTAATAAAAGGAAATATCCAGGTAATTAAAATTGCTGGAAATGTACTCTGAGGACGAATGTGACTTGCTACCCCCACTGAGTTTTAGTGAGACCCACACCTTGATAGGAAACTAAAGATCTGTGCCCACAAGTTTTTAAGATAAGAATTTAGAACCATCTTCCAAAAGAAGAACTGTTTTCTTAACCTTAGGCTTGCCCAGTTTAAGAACTCCCTGCTATCCCACATTTCTGAGGCTCACGTAAGCAGCCACAGCACGTTTCAAAAGACTGACCCATGCTCATGGGATAAAATTTTTTGAGATTCACCATGTGATGAGCAGAGAACACACACTCAGGACTAAAGAGTCAAGATGCTCTCCCTCTGCACTTCCTGCAGCTCAATCAGGCAGCTGGCTCAGAAATCACTGCAGACTCACAGAGATTTGTCTCTGACCCTGATCCAAGGGCAACAGAGAGCAAAAAAGGTCCACGCCTATTCTACACTAACGATCTCTTCACAATCAAAGTTAGGTGAGCAAGGGAGGATAAATGTATCTTCCCAACTCCAGGTTGGGCTTAAGGTACATTTCCAGTCATTCATATGGCCAATACCAATGACTCAAATGACATTTTCACCTTTTGGATATGACTAAGGTCACTAACACTTCCCAACACTGAAGAAGTGATGTGGAAAGACATTTGAGCTCCTTCTGTAACTTGGGAACTGGACTAATACTCCCAGTTCAATTAATACCAATACTCCCATCCACTTCCCATCTCCACTCATGTCTACTTCTCTGTCTCAAAAAACACCTGTAAAGAAAGCAAGAACTGTTACAGAGAAGCTTGCACCACAGCACTGTAATGGAAGCACACTTAAAACTTCTGAGATTTGACCATCTTTGAAGAAAGAGGCTTCCAGTTTTGAAAGAAGAAAGGCTCATGGCCAAGCCAATCAAATTCAGTTGTATTGGACTTTACTGTGACACTAATGCTTTGTAATTGTGTTTGAAAATACAGATCATGATGTAAGGCATGTAATGAAGGTGAAAGACTAACTTCAAAATCTTTGTGATTTTTTGATAAGGTAGTGTTTTCCTCATGTGTAAAGTAGGCATTTCATAATGCTCCAGGATTATTTCTGTTATTTTAAAAAATATTGTAGTTAATCAATGTAGGTGGCTACAGATATGGAGCAGTCTTTTTTCACTCTCCTGGGCTTTCTGCTGGAGGACCACAATGAACTTCAAGCTGAGTCAATCAGTGTAGCTGCACATTGCTACTGTGAGGTAGCATACGTTAAAAATTATCTTAACTAAGGTACCATGTTCATGTTGTTGCAATTTCATTTTTAAAATCGAAATCTAATTTAAAAAGCACATTTGAACATGAGCTCTATGGACCTCTGCCTTCTTGGCAAGCCTGTTATTGCTCACTGTGCTTCATCCAGGCCTCATTCCATACATTGCCTCAAGAACAAGTCAGCTCTGAGCTTGTCTGCAAGGACTTAATCTTTTATGCACTGAAAAGTTGACTTAATCTGGGTATGGAAACCTTCCCTGTCCTCTAGCTCCCTCTCACCTCCTTCAAAACAAGACATTTTCAAATCTCAGAGGTTTGCCCAGTTGAATTCAAAAGACAATAGGCTACATACCTCAACTGGCACCCTGCCTTTGCAAACATTCAGCCTCTGTGGTTACTGGCATTCTCAATACAGCTGTATTTTTTTTTTTAAAGTTTGCACCATCTACAATTAAACCTGATTTATTCTAATTTTCCCAAGCTGCAGTGTTGCCTTTCCTCTCCACTAAATTAACAGCAGATACCAAAAAGAAAGCAACTTTCTCCAGGGATGGAGACACTCCCCAGAGGCTACTTCTCCCTCATCTCACGGAGTGATCCCAATTCTCCCTTCCCAGACTCACACCAGTCACGGATTATTCATTTACCTGCACACAGCACAGGAGAGAGAACATCATGTCCTACAGCAATTGTTAGGGAGACACCACTGCTGTTAGTTTTTCATCAATACCCTTTTATTCCCAGTGAAGATCTCCTTGGAAGTATTTTGCACGTTGCAGCTATTTTGTTTCCTCCACTTCAGTCACTTCCAGTTGAGCAGAAGAATATGAACGTACTTGCTCTACCTCTGCTCATTAATTCCCAGCACATTTTGAGCAGCAGGTTCTCTTTCAAACTCTCGGGTTTTGTTTATGTTTTGGTAACCCATTGGTTCTTACAAGAATTTAATTTGAAAGAAATTCTACTGTACAGCACAAAGTAAGATGGAAATCTTGGGGGGAGGCACAAAGGCTGAAAGAGCCACCTAAATGGTTCTGTTGCTGCCTCTCAAAATAAGTGGTCAGATGTCAGGATTTTGGCTGGAGAGCAATCATTAATACAGCACCAGTCTGACCTGGTGACCTGAGGCTTCACATCAGCACACAAAGGCAACTGCCTAATTAGGAACTGAAGTACAAGAATTTCAGAAACTAACAGCTCTTTTAATGTTATTAATGCTACATCTCGTTATCTACACATTTACTGCCCCCACCTACTTTCTTAGACTGCTCCTCTAATTTGGTTGCAGAACATTATCAAACATTCACTGATTTATGAGATTTTCTCTCACAGCTCCCTGTACTGTGGGTGGCAACAAAGAAAGCAAACCTTCAAAACAAATTCATCTAATTCAGAGACAGAGGAGTAAAGTCAACACACAATTTTTTTTTTTTTTTCATTTCTGCTGTATTTTAAAACATTCTGCTCAAAGGAAATGTTTCACATCTGCAGCATCATTCATCCCCACATCCATCACTGTTCCTATAACCAGTACCAGGGTGACCCAGTCTTTTCAGCTTTGGGGCACTTTTCCAAGCCATTCTTTGGGATCTCCTTTTGCAGGCAGGTGCTGAGGGAAAGTAAACATAAAACAAGAGTTCTCCAAAGGAGTTTTGGGTTGTGCTCCCACAACCTCTCCCAAATCTGGCTTCCAGTCCTAAAATGAGGTGTGGACCAAACAGGTGGGATGCACAGGCCCCTCTGACCTGCAGATCTGTTTTCTGGAAGATTTCTTTTGGAAAGTTTTATCTATAATGCATATTATATGTATGACCTGTATTATAATGTATGTTCACCACTGCCAATATGATTTTTATTTTTATGAATAATAATAATAATAATAACAACAACAGGGCCCAGTGAAGGAAACATTTCCTTCCTTGTAGTTCAAAAAGCAAAACCAAGTGAAGAACAGAAAAAGGCAGGAAGAGAAGTGGTAACAGTCAGATGGGAAGAGTTTGGTTTTCTCCCCTGAATTATCTAGCACATCTGCAGGCAAGACAAAGGATACTTGCTGCCAAAAATCGATTTTTAGCCTGTTTCCACTAGATAATCTTTCATCTGCTACTGAATTTGAGTTTGTAACCTATATTTACAACAGAAAGCCACTTGTCAGATGTCTGGAATTATTGAGAGTTGAAGTATTTCAGCCTACAGAAGCTCCTCCATAGCAAGAAAAATTGCTTTTTGTGGAAGGAGCATCTGGGCACATTCAAGGAGGAATGGAGGACAGAGCAGCAAAGTGCTTGACTGAAGATTCCTGTGTGTAGCCACATCTGGGGGGCAAGGAATAGGCAGGGGGGGAATACTGAGCTTAAATAGGAATTAACAGCATTTGAATGGAAGATGTGGGAGAAATCAGGAAGAGCACCCAATGGCCTCTTGAAATTATAGACTCAGGAAGAAATAGATGATGAGGCAGCTACAACACCCTGTCAATAAACAGCAGTAGATATAAATAAGAGTGAACTTAAAGCCAAAAGCAAAAGAGAATAAACACAGTTCAGAGCAGCAAACCAATATTCCTACAGCCCTACGCGTGTTTATTTTCCCTGTGCAGCATTAGAGCCACTCTCCCAGTGTGGCAGCAACTAAACAGTGTTTATGGGCCTTCCAATGATGCTCACTGAGCACATTGTGCCCAGGCTGCTGCTGTGACAGCCCCAGGAACCTGGGCAGAGCTGGAGAAGGGAGCCAAGCTCAGCCTCTCTTTCACCAACATCACCAAAGTGAAGCTGGAACCCAAAAATGTGCCCTTGGAAAACTGGCCAATGTGATCCTGCTGCACTAAACTGAGCCTCCATTATATTCACAGATTAAATATTAGAGTCATTACTCCAATCAAGACATTATTTTTCTTATGAAGTTGTTACAGATGTGCAGAAAATAGTTTTTATTACAGTGACAATCTTGGACCTCATTTATGATCTGCTGTGTGGAATATTCAGTTACCCATGAAGTCTGAAGTACCTGCAAATGTGCACAGATCAAAATAAAGGAGAAAATTTTATTTCTTACCAAAGCAGGGATTTTTTTGAATATACTTATGGAGTAGCATCTTACTCTGTGTCTTGTCACCTTCCTAACAGCTGAAACACCTCATCTCACACATTTAATGTGGTTTTCTCAGGCTTCACTTTTTGTCAAACAATGGCACACATACAGTTAACTCACACCTACTACCAATGGTGATTTACTCTTTCTTCCAGGAAGAAAAATGAAATGCATTAATAAGTTAACTCTCTTACACCTGGGAACAGTTCTCCCTCTTCTTTTTCATTTGCAAAGCCCCAGGTATCTGATCAGAATGCTGCTAATGTAAATATCATTATTATTAACAGCAATACTCACCTACACAAAGCAGCACTATGAACACAGGTTAGCTTGAAAACTTTCCTGAACATTAACTTGCCATCTAGCCAGGCTTGCAGTGGAAACTGTAGCATGCCATCTGTCTTGGTGCTCATGCTTAATTTCCTTTTATCACTGTTTTACCCAATATGAAAATGATTTTTCCTGCAGGTTTTTGCAAGGATATGTTAACTTATCTGATTTTGTATTTTAATACAATTTCACTAGCCAGTAGGACTGATACATAACAGTAATTGCTGTTAAAATGGGTGTAAATTATCTTGATCAAATCAGGAGTGTAAACAATTTTTTAATTAGACTGCTTGAAACTTGCAGTAGCCAGGGAATGATTATGCAAAAGTCATCAGGCAAGGGCAGCACATTCAGCAACTCAGCCCTCTGTGTTTCTATTCTACCTTCAAGTTAAAGCAGAGCAAACACCCCATGTGGAGGCTCATATGTTCAACCACTCCCTGCCACCAGCAGCTGAAGACAACAGAAGTGTGGGACAATTGTCAATGATCCTTACATTATATGTTTAAAGAATATGTTTAGGGTGTTTCTTAGTCAATGACTCTCCCTTAAAATATAATTACATGTGTATATATTGATTGTGATTCTGTACACACATAAAAATCACACAATTTACCTCAACTGCAACATACAGTCATCCAAAATAAACACAAGCAACTGATAAATGACCCACTACTAATTTACTTGCTAATTCTCCCTTTCAGACTGGATATTGTGATCATTTTAAGACACTAAGAGGTGTAATTAGTTGTGGGAACAACTAAAGATTAATTACCAGTACAGCAGGAAAAAAATAAAACCCATTAATTAGGTTCATTTCTTCCACAGAGGATAAAATCCAGAGTATTCTGGGAAGTAGTGCAATTTGATTAATATAAATTTCTTGACATTACCACAATTAGAAAATGAAGTCACAACTGATAGTTTATTTAAAAAAGAAAGGAATTTCATAGGCCTCCTTACATAAAGGTCACTTACTCTCAACTAACGTTTCTATGAACTGAGCTTTCCAGAAACAGATTTTTCTTCATTTCCACTCAGTGCTACCCATAACTGAAAGGACAAGTGATGCTAATTTCATCTTCCTAAATGTCACACCCCGAAGAGCTAATGGGAGCTAACGCAGGAACATCTCTGATGTGCACACCTCCTCAAGCCCTTACACTAATCAGTGCCACAAGATTTCCAAGTATTTTGCTTCACAGGTCTTGAAATCAATGAAACATTTGGTCTCCAACAACTGGCCTGTTACACCTCATTACAGAGAGGAAAAGTTGAAAACAATCCTTAATGACCAGGACACACTGGAGAGCATTGGCTGACTGTCATTACATAAAACCAGAGCTGAGTCTTTCCCAAAAGGCCATTATAGCTATTGGGTCAGGATGGGATTTACTGATTATTTCCTTTTCTTAAAAGAACTTGCTCATCTTTATATTTCTGCTCGTGAAAATGCTTCAACAACGTTTTAAAGGTAACTTCTATTTTAAACCAAAGAAGGGACAATTGTAATACTGGATTGAGGGATTTCAATATAAAGGTGTTCTCAGGAATTTCAGATGTCTCAGGGAATACAGTAACAATGTTCTCTGAAAGATCAGGGATAGGACAGAGGTCACTTTTCAGTCATCCATGTTTTGAATCACAACTTTTTTCCCTGAATCAAGTATTATCTCTTCTGCCAACAGAGGGGACACCATGGCACCTTCCTACAACTCTTTCAAACCATAAAATACTCCAAGATATCCTTCTAGATCGTTTACTCTGTGTCATTTTTTCACCAGAGACTGACTTCCTAGAGGAGTACTCAGTCCCAGGCCTGTCAGTGATTCAGAGGCATTTGGACAATGCCATTAACAACATCCTTTAACTTGGCCAGCACTGAACTGGCCAGGCAGTCACCCTGCATGACTGCAGGTCCCTTCCAGCTAAAATATTCAGTTTAAATGCTCCCTCACATGTGCACAGTTTATTGTGCAACTGAAGAGATGCTCAAAGAGCTGTATCCCAGTATTTCCACAAGCACACACAGGGGTGAGCAACCCCTCAGCCCCAAGAGGGTTTATTCAATGGGGATGATCTCAGAGAGGATTCCTACCCCTCTTAACCACCTGCTGCTCCTGCCTGGGCTGTCCCTCCCTGCTCATCAGGGATGACAGCTCTGCTGCATGTACAGAGCTGTACCTTGCCAGGGGCATCTCTCACTGTGATCAATGCACACAATGGAAAGCAAAAAGACACTGCCAGAAAGGGAACAAATAAACAGATCTTACTGCCAGGACCTGCCAGCTCCAGCTGCTCAAACACAACAGTGCACCCATCCCACTTCAGCCCCAGCTCTGGCTCATTTCAGGAATTATCTGGGCTAATTGCTCCAAACCCAACCACCAAAGGGAGGCATTTCATGGAATGGCTCAGTTCAAGCAGGAGGAGGCAGCACAATGTAGAGGAGCAGTCCCTTTACATCTCTGGGAGCTCATGTGGACTCCAAGTCAAATTCACAGCTAAGAAGATCCAGCAGAGTATCAAGTTCAAATGGCTCCCAATTAAAAGCTCATAAGAGACCATTTGCAGTGGGAAAAGCTTGTACGGAGGCAAAGGATCATGCTAAAGCTTTGTGCCAGAGCAAAGGAGAAAAAGCTCTTCCTTGCCTGCTGCGAGGCAACATTTTATTCTTACAAGGAAAGTTACTGTTTTCCCCAGTAAAAAGACAGGTTAAAAACAATTTACAGTTCCTCACCACCCTGCCTGCAGTGCTACATGAAAGCAAAGCAAAGCAGCCTGCTGGATGTGTCTCTAGAGCTGACTGAATTCCAGGGTGCTGCAGGTGATGGGCTCCTGCCAAGCACCACTGCACTCTGAGGGAACTGTTTTTACCAGTCAGACTTTCAAATGTGTATTTATATTCATTGGACACCTCCCAGGATTAATACAGGGGAGTGTGTACCCTCTCTGCATCAGTACAGCTGAGATACTGGGAGGTATTAAGGCATTATTCATGGTGGGTTTATTACTTAAAATTAGAGCTTTTGGGCCAGATCTTTAGCTGGCATAAACTCAGCATAGCACTATTTAAATTAAAGGAATTGGGCTAATTTACAGCAAATTATGATCTGTGCTGAAGGTCTCTAAGGATTATATACTAGATAAGTCACTTATTTTAGCTAATTGAAGTAGTTGAGAGTGTTTCTTAGTAAATGATGAACCATCTATGATATTTATTCATTGAAGAGCTCACACTGTTAGGCATTACTTGCATATTGTCTTTCTTTCCTTCCCTTTTTTAATTGAATATATCTCATCACAACTTTGGAGGTACATCAGCAAATCTTCCCCTACAAAGTTCACATGGGAAGATAGTTTTTTCTTAGCACTGACTATTTAATTTAAACACAGATTTTTTTGTTTCTTGAACACCTTATTTCAAAGTCATTGTGGAGCTACCAAGCTGATATCAAGCTCATATTTTCTAATGCTGTAAAACATTACAGCTATAAAATCAAGATCCCCGTGTTGCCCAAAAACATTGTTCTGCTCAGTTTTACCTTACCTAGACCTCTGATTTGTAACCCTTGGCTTTATTAATACACACAGCAAGCTGGGTGCAGTGTCTGTGTTTCATAGATTCCAAAAGGTAAAGCACTGTGGCCATGAAACTTGATTTTAAATTTACTGGCAGAGGGGAGAGAGCTTTGCTGAAATTTCACCAGTACAGGATTGATTTCTGTTAGACCTGGCAGTGGTGGGTTAATGGTTGGACTCAATGATTTACAGGTTTTTTCCAACCTTAATGATTCCACGACTCTGTATCACTTACAGCTTTGCTGCATAACTTGCTCAGACTACAGGCACAGAATACCTAATAAAACTGTATTTTGTACATATTGGTGGGCATGAAGCAAATCAGGAAAACAATTTTTTTTTCACTCACGACTGCGTTATGATGAACCAGAATTCTTTTTCATTATCACAAGGAAAAGATTCATCTCTCTTACCTTTTATTTCTGTCCTCTATCTGCAAGATATAGACCATGTCATCAGCAGAGTGAAGCTTGGAGCTGCTGTCTCCCCACTTCAGCTTCAGGCTCTGAGGCCCTGCTGCAGCACACTCCAGCCGTGGAGGTAAGGGTGGTAATGGCCTGGTTTTTGCTTTAATAAAGTGGCTAAAAGGTCCAGCTCCAATTTCATTGACAGCCTGGATCCTGATCCTAAAGTGAACAGCAAAAAAGATTAAAGTTAAATGAAGTGTTTTCACAAGGTTCTTGATATAAACACATCCCAAGGGACAAGAGAACCTTCTGGGGCTGCCACAGTGCCCCAGCCCAGCTCCCAGGGCTTTTTGTGGCAAAACTGTTAACACAACAAAGATCATCCTGCTGAGACTGTAAGAGCTGCAGTGAAGGTGTCAGAAATGCAGCAAGGCAGAGGGGAAGGGATCTCAGGACCTGGTGACAGCCCCTTCAGCCACAGGGACAAGGGGCAGCAGCACAGGACAGGCACAGCCTGGAGAATGTGAAGTGCCCAACCATCAGAAAATAAAAAGCAAAAGTGTCTTCTGGTTGTCTAACAAAGATCATGGACTAATTGAGGTGAAATCATTCAGGGACAGAACTGGTGTCACTGCCATGAAACCCATCCCCATGCTGGCAAACACTCTGATGGCCCAGAGCAGGGTTCTCTGTGTCTCACACAGCACTATTTAAGCACAGGAAACTCTGCTGAGAGGAACTAATGGAGAAGGTTAAATCCACAAACCTCCTACACCCTGCCACAAACTGCAGAAATGTTAACTGCCACTGAACTACCCATTAGATCAAATAAATGCTGGACCCAAGTCACTCTCACGAGATGCACAAAAGTCCCTGAGCCATTTGAGGACAGCAAGAAGAAAAGCAAACCACCTGCCTGGTCACAGCAGCTTGAATTTTAGAAATGTTCTTAAGACTGAGCCAGTCTTCTAAATTTTATTTCTTTCTTAAGATAACGACTCCTGCTTTCTACTTTGTTCATTTTCTCTTACCTCTCTGCACCTTAGTTTAACACTGAGGTGAGTGAGGAGTAGCAGTCTCTGACTATGGTAACATCAACAGCACCATACAAAAGTGGGAAATTTGCATTTCCAAATAGTTTTGAGGACTGTGTAAATAGAATTATTGGTACAGATGAGCCTGAAAGCCTGAAACTTTCAGAAGTTTGTTAAATCAAAGACTAAATATGTAAAATCAGGATGGGGAAAACTAATTAAGATAGTTCAGCCTAGTTTAGTTAGCTGGAGAGATGCCATTTGTTTTGGAAATCCTGTGCACAGAGGTCTTGTATTTTCTCATGGGTAAAGACTCTTTACGAGAACTGTCTTTGCTTGGCCAAGCTACTTTTTTTGACTGAAGAACATAAAGTGATCCAAGCTCACACAAACAATGTATGAAAAATTGCTTTGAAGAGCAAATTTTCAGCTCTACCATCAGGAAAAGAATGTGTTAAAGGGATAGGGAAAAAAGCTCTCCAGAGAGTATTCCCCATTGGGAAAAAAACCCCAAAACTGTATTTTCTGATTTTCTGCTTTTCAAGAACATAAAAGGTTACATTGTTAATAAACATATTGCAAAATAATGAAGTCTGATCATGGATTAGTCAGCCAAAGCCACTGCACACTGAGAATGCAGTGTGTGTACAGTCATATGCAAATGTGTGCTTAAAACTTTGTTTATTGACCCAGACATTAACAGGGGTAATTTATTGCTGGGTGTGGAGCTGCATTTTCCCTTTAACCTTCCTTCTGGCTTCAGGAAATGCATCCTGACCACATAACACTCCTCTTCCTCCCTAAGGGTGGATGGCAGAAAGATTGAGTGGGAGCCTCCTCTTCAACTGCTGCTTGCCAGCATTTCAGACAGAAAGAGCAAAAGGCTCCTCTAGTATCTGAAGAAGTGTAATTAATATAAGCATTGATCTTACTTCATATTATGTTACTGGTTTGCTTTAGATTGAAGAATAATTACATCAGTATTTAATAGTATTTCCAATAAAAAAAAAAAAACAAAGACTGCCTGTATTTTCACTGGACTCTAGCAAGCTATCTATTAGCATGTGCACATACACAGTAACAGCTGTATTACAAATGCTACCACTGCTCTTGTAGATTGATTACAGCAGCACACTCTAGAGCAGATATCCTTTTGTTTGGTTTGGTATTACTTAAAGTCTCACTAACAACAAAGCCTCTCCTCTCCTGGAGCACTGTAGCTTCAGCTTGTTTCCAACTGGCAGCTACCACACCTGAAAACAAGCAGTGAGATAATTCTCTCTCCAATATCACACTTTTTAGATATATACATGCACAGAAACCTGTGCTTCCTTGTCACGGTTTTGCCAGGTATTTGCACAAGGCAAAAATGTGTCTCTACATTCATTTTTTTTTCTTGCTTTCCTCTGCTGCAAAGAGTTCTTGCTCCCCCCTTCTGACACACACAAATATGCACACACACACACTCCCCTTCTGACTCTGGAGCACAGTAAGACTGATGGAAACTCTTAAAATAGAGACAGGCATCTTCACAAATGAACGATGGCACCGGGAAAGCAGGAATTGATTTATCTGACTCCAACACGGCTGATGTGGCCACTCTTTTGTGCTGATTGCACCACCATAAAGCTCTGTAAATTGCCACTATCATTCCCAGGGCCTGAGCTCCATCAGACACACAAAAACAACTAATTCTGTGTTTCCTGTGCACATGGCAGTCAGTGCAATCCAAAGCCAGGTGTCTCCTCCCTCTGAACACCAGCAGTGCCTGTTCAGTGGGTGTCAGGCCTTGCAAGTCCACAGGGAAGGGGAGAAGGAAGAAGGGAAACAGAAAAGGGAGAAAGAACCATGTGGAGAAGGAGGGAGAGCAGATGGTGCTGGGGGAGCACCTTGTACTGCACCATCTCAGGTGTTTTTTGTATTTTTAGTGACCCTGCCCCAGCCTGTGACAGTGAGCTTTTCCAGCAGGGTGGGCAAGAGAACATCCACAATTAAGTGGAAACCAATTACAGAACTGGTACTGGGAAAAATCAGCTCTTTATTTTCATGTAGAAGTATAGTATAGACAAGTAGAAATACTTGCAGTAAAAGCACTTCCTGAATTCCTTTCAACTTTTCCACTAATGGTTTCTAAGTGAAAATACCCCAAACATCCTCTTGGGAAGAAAGATGGTTTAACAATCTGACAATCACAATTTTACAACAAGTGTTTTGAAAATGTAAAGACTCTATTTAAGAATAGTGCCTAATTTTGCAGACCCTGGACCAGTAATATTTGTATTCATTCTCACGTTTTCCCACTACAACTTTTAAACATTTAGAAAGAGAAACCATAAATCAGACCAGGCAAATTTAGAAACCACAAAATGATCTTTAACAGACCATTCTCTCTTAAAAGATTCTTGACCCAGGGAAATAAACACACTAAACAGGATGCTATTTTCAGATTGCTCACAAAATCGTTTGTATAGTATTCCAACAAGCTGGAAAATCAACTTTTTGAATTAATTTTAGAGTCTGACATGAGAAGACTTTGATTCCCTTGTTCCCATAAGAGGAATGCCACCAGTTGCAATACATCTGCTTGTGGAAACCTGTGGGAGTTAAAATGCCCTGGATTTCCAAAGGGGAGGGGAAGCAGCATCCTCCACCATCAGCAGCAGCCTGGACATGATGAACAGCAATCACACACTGCCCCACAAATCCCCACTCAAGACTCCTAGAAGAAGACTTAAAATATATTTCAGAGTGTAAAGCTGTTTTATAGCCTGCTTAAAAGTTGCTAATTTGAGCATCCACATGAATTTTTCTCTCCATCTTGGATGATCTTTTACTTGATACGGTTTAAAAATCAAAAATATTTATAGAATTTTTATTCCTAAACCAAATTAAGTGTTGCTATTAAAATTTTATAATACTACTATATATATTTCTGTACACTGTGTAACTTCAGAGGAGAAGAAGCATTCTTAAAAAATGGAAGTTTTTTTGCGGTGAATTATCTCAACAGCAGAACACAATTATCTATGGAATGTGTTAAGTGAAGCTTGGGAACAGAGAGTAATAGAAAATTGGTGTTTCTCTGACTGTTGAATACTTATTTATTGTGGAATATTTATTAACTCACTCCCAGTTACATCAGTTCACAGAAAACCAGGCCAAGTATATTACCCTATAATCTGAGTTTCCAGAGCTTCGTGGCTGTGTCAATAAAGCAGAGAGACTGCAGAACTCAGACAGAACTTCTGCAGCTGCTCACCAGCCAGGATGTTTGCACAGTGCTTTGGGGAGGCATCTGCTCTCTGCAGCAGCAGAGCTGGGCTGTGCCCGAGCTGCAATCCCCTTGACTCAGCCCTACCACTCACAGGGTGACAGAGGCATCTTCCAGTTTGCATTCTGGGATGTAAATCCTTCTCATGGTGTGCTGGATTTGCTGCTAAAACACAAAGCATCCAACTTGTGAGCTTGGAGCCCATCTCTGCAGAGAGCTGGAGTTTCTCCATGTCTCTTGGGCTGCTCCTGCTATGGCCATTCCCACAGAGAAGCTGGAAGCAAAGCAATGCCAGAGCCAAGCCAGCAGCCCCAACAGGGTGGACCCCCATGGACAGGCTTTCACAATCACCCCCTATCCAAAACCATTTCAATTTCCAATTTTGGACTTGGTAGATTCATAATAACCAAGATTTGCTTTCAATTTTGGTTTCCTACAGCCGAAACCATTGACAGTGGAATTCTAACTCAACTGAAGCATATAAACCCTTTGCTGATTTACTTAAAATTCTGCTGAAACTTTGGCAAGGGAGTTCAGAGCTTCAAACCCAGTAGTACTTGGCTTGTTTAGTCTAGGAAAAATATGTTCACTGTTTTTAAACACAGCAGGGAATAAACACTTGAGAGGGAGAAGAGTAAATTGTGTTAAACAAAACTGACACGAAAAGAAGACTCATCAGTGGAGAAATGTAGGGAATGAGATCAGTGATGTTTTGAAATATTCTTCTGATTCAGCCAGGGAGGGCAGAAAATGCACCAACGTTTGGCACAATCCTGACAATTCTGTTCCTCAGGGATTTGTTTATCAGGGCAGATATTCCCTGATCAAAGGCAGGTGTCAAGATATGTTTGAAGAAGACATATCAGTGAAAAAGTTAATGATCAAAACACTCTGACAAACCTATTTCTGATTAGCAAATTAATACTTCAAACTATTGATGAAGTGCATTTGCAATCCAACCGCAGTCACTTGTCTTCCCTTACAGGAATGAGATGTAAGATTTGGGGTTTCTTTCTCTGATTTTATTCAACAAAAGAGCTTTCCTACATTATTACTTCTGATCAGCCATCCACTGGTCTGTGCTCTACAAGTGGGGTTGTTTTGGTAGGAACTTAGTCTTACAACAATATTTAGAACAGTTAATGCTTGTGGCTTTGGCTGTTTCATTTGGACCAGAGACAGGACGAATCCTTTACTAAAACTATGTGATTTAATATGGTGCTTTTTACAAAATAATGAAATAAGAATGCAAAAAAAAAAATCATTCCAATCTCAATTTCCAAGCCTTGAAGAAGACATTTCCCTTAAGGAAGCTGTAGACAATCAAGAGCAAGCTAAAAAAGAGACTGAAGTAAGACTTTGGTGAAGAATTTAAATGGCAAAGTTCCCTTTTCAGCTTTTTTGGGTCTTGCTTGAACAAACACTTGAGGAGAAACCAAAGAATATATGATTGCCCAAAGATGATCCATTTCCACAGCTGGGTGACCAATCCACAGACAAACTCTTCAACTTTATATGAATGATCTGTCAGCAAGCAATGTGTGCTCCTCACTTTAAATAACTTCTGGTGTATGCATTTGTATCCTAGCTACAACAAGTTCTCCTTTCTTGGGTACAGAATAAAATTTGAATTATGAACTTATCATTTACAAGACCTGTAGGATTGTGACCTTGAATACGAAGTAAAAAATGTTGCAGCAAGTCTGTGACATACCTAATTTTACAACTCTGTGATCAAATTTCAGTCTTTATTAGAACAGTACTTAAAATAGAATTTCTTTTGTCACATATTCTGTCGTATTGCTGTTCATTGCCTGCATGGAACCATTTTTCTTTCTTAATTGGCAATTAGGGAGAAAACATATAAGCCTGAACATTAAACTAATAAAATTTTGGCAGTGCCACTTAGCAATTTAGACTCTGAAGCAATATAAATTTGTTTTAAATTCAGATCATTTTTTCATTCATCTCCATGTATCAGAGACAAAAAAATAGCTGCAGCTATACAAATTAAAGTTCATTGTGTGAAAATTGCTAACCCTGCTCAGGGATCAATAACTTAATAATTTAGTCCCTTGGAACAGTACTTCTAAGTAGCTGAAAAAACACGAGATGTAAGACTGTAATGTTGATTATTTCTTACTTTTAAAATTTATTTATTTTTAAGTTTATTATTACCAGTGTAACTGTACCTTAGCAGAGCAACTCAAAAAGGAGGAGAGGTCAGAGATAACGCAAAGAGAGCAGAAAAGAGGAAAAAAAACAGGAGGAAACAATATTTGAACACGAACCACCATAACCCATTCCATCAAGGAATGACTGCAGATTCCTGTGCTCCTAGGCTGGTTGTTTGGGTTGTTGGTTTGCATTTTAAGCCCCTCTCCATGCCCAGGAGCATCTCCCTGTGTGAAGCTGAGCTGTGTGACCCCCGTGCCCAACTCACCGGTACGAGGTCTCGGGCAGCAAACCCTCGATGACGTGACTGGTCACGTTCCCCACGGGGATGGTGACATCTCCCAGGTCGATGTTGTAGGCTGTGATCTCAGCCCCGTTGTTGCTGGGCTCTTCCCAGCTCAGCACAAGGCACACAGAGGGTGAGGGCTGGCAGGCACCCACGTGCTCGTCCTCCAGCACGCACAGGGTGGAGACGGCATCAGGCACGGACGCGGGGATTCTGCAGGTCACCAGCTCGCTGTAGGGCCCAGCTCCAGCCTGGTTAATGGCCTGGGGGAGAAAACAAAAATATATTTACCAATGTTCTCCCTTCATGTGTGTATCAAGTTCATAATGATGAACTGTGCAGCCTGGAAGAGCTGCATGAATTCTTCAGAGGATATGCACTGCTGGCTTCCTCTCTAAAGCATGACTCACACTTCTGCTATCCTAGGGAATTAGTATCTTCTTTTGTCACTCAGGAATGTCTCAAAAAAAATGGAGGTTATTTCTCTATTCCCTGATAGATATTTAATAACCTTTTTATCAGTGGCAAACTTTGGTTAGTAAGGGAAAATGTCACAGTCATGTTGCCAGTGACAGGTGACATCAGCAAGCCAGCTACCCAAAATTACTGAGCCACCCAGTACAAAGTCCCCAGTATACTGCAGGGTGGCCCAAGAGATGCTTTATGCAAGCAAAATATCCCTAAAGATAAGGGATATTTGGCTTGTTAAAAACTACCTTGGTTCCTAATTTGGAAAATGGATAATTAATTTCATGCTAAAAAGCTTCTGATATAAGAATACAGGACCTCAGCACAGCGTTAAGATTATGACTCAACACTTCCCCAGAATCACAGAATCACTGAAGTTAGAAAAGTCATAATTCACTACCAAACCACAACCAAAACCACACAGCTCAGTGTCTCCCACAAAAGAGGAGAGCAATAATTTATCAGGCTTCTCATCTCAAGTCATAGATCCTGAATCCCAGGGGAAACCAAGTTTCAAAACCTGGCCCCTTTCTGCTCATTAATTAGAGGCTGTTGCCTTTGCAAGGCCAACATTGCACAGTTGTAGAGGCCTGGGGTTTTATCAGCTGATGCTCAGCCAGTGGCAAAAGCTGTACCCATTGCTCTGGAATTGCCCAGGGAATGACTGATGTTACCTCCTCAGGATTATTATAAACTCAATCACAGAACAACAGAGGCTGAAGGGACTGTGGGACTCATCTTGTCCAACCTCCTACTCCAGCCAGGGTCAGACAATGCAGACCGGGTTGCTCAGGCTTTTTTTCCAGTTGGGTCTTGAAAAAAATCCAGGTATGCATATTGCACTGCCCCTCTGGATCACTGTTAGATTTTAATTGCCTGAACAGTGATATTTTTTCCTTTATATCTCATCTGAACATCCCTATTTCAGCCTGGAGCAACACTGGATGCAGCATTCCAGGTTGTCAGGAATGTAATGGGCAATACCACCTTCCCTGGATCTGCTTGCTGGGCTCCTTCTGACACAGCCCAGCATCCTGCCTGCACACAAGGTACAGGGACAGCTAACAGAACATGGTACAGGAGAAACTACAGGAGTCCAGAAGGCACAGACCTCCAGAAACAGCTTTGATGCTGCCCAGCACCCTCCACATTTCCTTTACATTTGGAAAAGGCAGCCCAGAGGCTCCCATCAGGTTACAATTAATTCAAAAATCCAGACTTACAATGTTGCCAGCAGGACTCTGATGGCAATGACAGGACCCATCAAACAATTGTTTGATTTCTAATCTATGCTTAACTGCAGTGAATAACTGATTTCTGCATAATACAAACACAAAGCCATGTTCTGTTTTTCCAGGAGACGTTTTGTTCAATTGAAGAAAGAGATAATAAAGTTACATTTGTCAGCCTTTAAAAAGCCCTTCAAAACAAATCCTGCTCCGGGGAAATCTTCTATTTAGTGCAGAGCTCCTGGAGCTGTTAGAAGTGAGCCCTGTTTTGTGCTCTGCCAATGATGATTTGTCTTGCCTCTAAACCAGCGTTTGGCCATTTGTATCTTGCTCCAAGCAATTTATTGTCAGTGGTATTTTTTAACTGCTTTATTGGACAATCTCATCACCATAACTGATGGGGCTTTGCTGCCTAGCTGCTTTCCCCTGCCACCCCCAAATGACACAATATTTCCCTTTGCAGAAGCCACTATTGTTTTCAGGAATATTCATTAGAGGAAAAAAAAAAGGTAAAGCAATGGTAAAGGCAATTGTCTGCTCTGTAGTTAGATATGCCTGATTCCTCAATTCTCTTTTTTATTGAGTTACTGTAGAGTGAGATAGCAATACTGAGTGTTTATTAGAAGGCTGAATAAATGTGGTTAGGAGGATCTTTATTTTTAAAAAGTTAATTTTTCTGTTAAAGCTGGTAACAGAGAAAATAAACTGAAATTTTGGACACTATTTATCTTCCTTTCTTTGTCTGTTATATCTACTTTGTGGGGAGATTTTTCTGTCTTTGAAGATTACAGTGTATCTAGTAAGAAATTATTCTCCACATAATACAGAGCAGAGATCAGATCCAGAGGATGAAGCTCTCCAGAAAGTAATACCTGAGTCACTGATGGACTTCAATAAAACACCTTCTTGCTGTTGTGCCTTTCCTGTAACTTCTGCCTATGGATTAAATTATACTGGCTGCATTAAAAACCGAGTAGATTTGTGCAACATTTTTGTGGCAGGTAGTTTGAAACAAGCACCCACTGGAAATCAAAGATGCCATACAGCTGGCTGTTTCCATTTTTAACATGAAATTTTCCTTGGGCTCCCCACAGCAGTGGTCTCAGAGTCTCCTCCCTGCCCAGCAGATGCTGAATGCTCTCCCTCTTGCAGAAACAAGAGGCACTTTCTGGCTCACACCTCCCAGCCACTCACACATTCCCTCCTCCTCCTTCCCCCACAGTGCCAGAGTGAGGTACAGACCAGCTCTGCCCAAGACACAAAATACATTTGAGTGCACTTGGAGCTGTGGGGCCTGAGCTCTTGGGCTGCTGGCCAGCTCCTCCAAACCTTCTTCCCCCCAAAAATGAAAAAAAATTCAATATCCTGTTTAAAGAAAAACTGTAAGAAGGAAACACTCGACAGAAGCATGTTGTCCTTGATCAAAGAAATTACCCTGGGTGGTCCACATGTTACCAGCTGGGTGGGTGTTTGGGTTGGATTAGTGGTGGTGTTCTGCCTTCACATACAAATAGATCTTGTGGAAGAAGAGTATCTTAGGAAAAATTTTTTTATTTCACTCCCAGTTGCTTTACCTTCCATTTATTTATCAGTAGACATATAAGATGAAAAGTTCTGGTTTTTTACTTTCATACAGCTATACAAAATATATTTTAACTGCTACTTTGTACTGAAAATAATAGGAGATAAGGAGATCAAGGAAAAAGAAATCGTGTAGAGACTGTGTAAGATCCAATCTCACAAATCTGAGACACAAAATGGCAAAGATGGGAACTCACTTTCTGGCAGGTACCATCTCCTGTACACACAGGAATTTACTCAGCTGCTTTGCCTTACTTGATAAATTAAGCAGATGCTGGAATTCACTATTTAAGCCAGGGCAATCTTCAATATCCAGCTGGGAGGTAGATATTATTATATCTAGAGATCTATCTCTTCTTACCATGAAGAAAACAATTTTTTTCTTTTAAATTTCCTAAACCATTACCACTTTGTTTTGGTGTCAGAGGGCAAGGCAGCTGTTATAAGTGTTAGTCACAAAAGTACCAAAACACAAGAGCAATTTTTAAGCAGCACATCAGCCTGTATTGCTCAAAATAAATGTGCATTCCTCCTGCCTTACAGAGCACATAACTTCAGAGGGGACTAATGATAAAAATAAGAACAGCAGTGGAAGGGAACTCTGAATCTCAGAAGACAATTCATGCAGCCATGCCATACCTGCAGCCTGCAGCAGTAATGTGCTGCTGCCGACAAGTCACCGATTTCAAAGCAGGTTTCTGTGCCACTATATGCAAGCTGTAGAGATTCCTCCTCTTCTCCCCACTCTAATCTGTATTCAGAGATGTCAGTACCAGAACATTCAGGACTCTGCAACACAAATATTTATGTGGTTCAGTTCAGAAATGAGCGCTTCGGATCGTTGTGTTTCACTGGGGAAGGAATAAAGTACATGGAAAAAAAACCCAATAACCACCCTTATTTTTAAATTAATATACCATTACTGCTGCAAATGGAAATGTACTGAGTTAATGTTCCCTAAGAGGTTACTGAAACAGGACAATTCTGCACAAAAATTACCTGATTGAAATTCAGAGAAATGAGTGAGTGTACACAGCTACTTTGCTTTCCATCAGGACACTCAGGAATAAATTGTCTTTCCACTGGCTTGGCAGAAGCTCAGCCATGGAGAACATAAAAAAAGCATCAATCTAGTGGTGCCTAGTTGAGAGATCAAAACACAGCTCTGGAAGGCCTGGCCTTGGAGCCTGAAGCAGTCACTCACTCATGTGCTGAGAAAGGAACCGCCTCAGCAAGGGAGGAGCTGGCCTGAGGGTCTCCATGGAAGTCACCCATCAGTCCCAGGATGGGACCTGGAGTGTGGATCCTGGCACATCCACAGTGAGATTCCCATGGGATCACAGAATCATCAAATGGTTTGGGTTGAAAGGGACCTTCAAGATCACCTCATTCCACCCCCTGCCATGGGCAGGACACCTTCATCAGGCCAGGCTGCTCCAAGCCCCATCCGACCTGGCCTTCAACAGTTCCAGGGATGGGGCAGCTACAGCTTCTCTGGGCAAACTTTTAGTGTCTCACCACCTTCACAATACAGAATTTCTTCCCAAAATCTAACCTAAACCTGTCCTCTTCCACATATCCCTTTATTTAGGGAACACAAATTCAATGCCTGAATGTGCTGGAAATGATCCAACAGAGGGAAAACAGCAGAGTTCCCAAACCAAAATATTTAGTGTTTTTAACAGAACCACCCAGAGCTGTACTGAGTGGCCTGAAGCAGCTCAGGGAAGCACTGCTCTGCCTGCACAAGTGTGGCCTATGAAGACTTTGTGATTTTGACAGGCAAGATGTAATTTCCAGTGCAAAGATCCAGAGCTTTGCTGCACACCAGAGCAACCACCCTGCACAGGCACAGGGGCTTCTCTGGCTCTGCCTCAGAGCTTCCAGCCGTTTGAGTAGGAACATTCAGAGCTCCTAAACCAGATTTCAGAACAATGTGTAAAAAAAAAAAAAGCATCATAATAGACACCACAGTGTGCTCTCTGTGCTTCACTGCTTTTCCTTCTTATTCGTATCAGTCAAAATATGACACTCTAATAAAACATAATCACTGTAAACCACAGCTTCATTTTTAGCTAGAATAAACAAATACAACCTTCAAATAAGTAGAGAACCTACCAGAACCACTGCTTCATGGCTGGGGAGAGCAAATCCTTGACCATTAAAAGGAACATTTGAAAACTCAATGTGATTTCTAGTTGTAAAAAATATTAATAGCCCAAAGCTGCATCAAAAACAACTGTTTTGTTACAAAATTAAATGCAGATTATGTTTGTATCTAGATATGCTGTTAGCACAATTTATTTGAGCATCTTGTGAATGTCAGTGACTTCTTTCTCAATAGGGGCATTATTCTGGGGAGAAGCCCAATAGAAGCAGGGCTGGAATGGCTGCTGGATTTTCACTGAAAGTCTGTGGCAGAACTACAGCCCCACTGAACCACATCACAATATTATTTATGGTAACATCCTTTCTTTTCTGCCTTAATTACACAACATTTTTCCTTTAACGGCACCAATCATCCCTATAGCACTTCAGCTAACACTTATCTTGAGCTCAATGCTTAAGATGCTGGAGTACAGAGGAGGAATGCACACAAACTAAAAGAAAAGTAAATATTTGGGGAAGAGACAAACAATTTTTGAGGGGGAAAAAGCCCTACATTGTAAGCATTTATGGAGAATTAATTTCATATCAGAGACTCCACTTTCAGCCAAAATCAAATATTTGTTTCTGTAATTCCAACTGAGAACATGCTGATGTTCTAAAAGCTTGCAGAGGGCACTTTTATCATCTGATGCTGTGCAGGAGGCCTGATCTGGAAGATTTGTGACCAACTTTGTGTAATTCTTCAGAGCAAAGTAGAGAAGATTATTTTCTCCAACAGAATAGTTTCTACATAAGGTTTCCTTGTATAAAAAGATATCTCCAGACCAGTAAACAGCTCAAGCTCATTTTTGAGTTCTGTGGTGAGTGTACTGGTTTGGGTAAGCAAGGTGGAATCAAAGAAGCAGGGCAGCTGACTTACCTCCCAGCTGACCAGGACTCGTGTGTCAGACAGGAAGGACAGGGAAGGGGCTCTGCACTGGCCTGGGGGTCCTGCTGCTGTGGTCACCTCTGTCGCCTCCGAATACGGCCCGTACTAGAGGGGAACAAGGCAGCTATTATTATTATTATTATTACTATTATTATTACTATTATTAAACAGGTGTACACCCATCTCAAAGCCCTCAAGGGCTTCCCAAGAACAGCACATTAACTTTGTCACTGCACTAAACTTTCTCAAAGACAGACTGGGCTTCCAACACCTGGCACCAAACACCAAAGCTCAGGATGAGACCACACAAATGACTCAGAGTTGAAGTGTGAGGTGAGCTCAGGAACAAGCAGAGAGCATGTGCATCCTTTGTGCATCCTCCTGCGTGGCAGCAAGTGCTCATGAGAGCAGAAACCACCTCCAATTTGCCCAAAAGTGAGAATGAACACACGGGAACTGAGGAACAGTTTGTGTCCCTCTGCCTTACCTTAGCACAGTGTGTTCACGTATCACAACGGGGCTTCTCATGGATACAAAGAGGAGCACAGCAAAAGCAAAACACACATTGGAGTCCATTTCCAGCTTCTTTTACACAAAATGCCTGCCCCAAGTTCCTTGTAAAAGGACAGGATGTGCTGGAGCCCCAGCCTGGTACAACGTGCAGGGACAGGCCGTGTACGCTCCGCTCCACGGGCAGCTCAGCTCAGGCAACTTCTGAGCCCGTGGTAGGAGAATAATTTAAATGCAGATTAGCAAAAAAAAGCCAATTTTCAGCAGTCTGGGAACCCAGATTCAGCCAGCAGTGCGAGGACAGGAGATAGCACTGAAACAGCCTTTCTGAGGCCTCCTGAGTGGAAGAGTGAAGTTTGCTCAGTACATCCCCGAGTTAATTAGAAATCGTTCTCCAGAACAAAGCAGCTTCACTTGGAAGAAATTAGAGGAAAAACACTGATATTTACTTATTTTGTAATGCAATATTAGTGAGCATGACAAAAATGAGCCATTACAAAAAGGCAAAACGACACAGAAATGAACCCCAGGAAACTTCTCAGCAGACATGTCAGTATCTGCTATTAAAGAGAGGCCAACACTGATTTCTTGGTCTTACAAAGAATGCATGTGTCAAAAAATGCCATTTATTGACCTCTATGATTTTTGAGGAAGAATCTGGTAAAGGACATCCTCCCCTATTTTGTAGCTATTAGAAAAACCCAGCCAAACAAGAACCAGCCCCCTCATTTAACAAAGGGTGGAACCAGACATGCTTTGCAACTGTTCTGCCAAAAAAAAAAAAACAAAAACCAAAAACAACTAGGAAAAAAAAGGCAAGTCATTATATATTCAAAGCTACCACGCAGGCAGTGGCTTTCACTCCAGCAAGCAAATCTAATCTTTCCATGTGCATTTAATTAATTTTTCACAAAAACAAAACAGTGGGTATTTTTAAAACAAAAAGTTTAACACTTTCACAGATTTCTCTAATACCCAAGTTAAATTTTAACAGAACGTCTCCCTGTAAGCAAATAACTTCAAACTTTTGTGTTATGTTTGTCATCAAGATTTCCTGGGGAGAAATACATCAGTGCATGTAGTTTAGTTGGGACTTTATATGACACCACTGGAATGACATAAAGGCAAGCATAATCAACCCAAACCTCAATGAAAAAGATCTTTCTGCAGATCTCCATGGACATCAGACAGAATTTCTGATGTAATTGGGAAGGTACTTCTTCCAAGGAAATAATTTAATAAAAAAATCTTATTGAATCTATAAAGCACACATTTTTTTGGAAATTAAAACAAAAAAATCACCAGGGATGTGAGTTTTCCTCAACACTTACCACCTGGGTGAAACTGCAGTTCTTGTTTTTACACACTTCAGAAGAACAAGGACTTAAAGCAAGAAGAAGGAAATACAACAGAATGAGGATAAGGAGACTCCTCCCTGCAAGCAGCTATGACTTTTAGCAGGGATTTTGCACATTTGGGAGCAGCTGATTCCGGCCAGTGAAACCGTATCAGCACCCAAAATCTCCTTTTAAAGGAGACCTAGGTCTAAAACTGCAGCTCTTCCTCCCAAGTTCCTTTCAAGCATTTATCCCATGGTTTTTCTTTTGCCTGACCCTGCTGAGGAGCAGCCCTGGGGGCAGCCCAGCCCAGAGGGGCCAGGGCAGCAGCGCACGTACCCCGCCGTCGTTCAGCGCCCGCACGCGGAACCGGTACGTGGCCCCGGGGAGGAGGCTGCTCACGGTGCACTCCAGCTCAGGCCCGTGGTACACCTCAGAAACCACTTCTTCAGGGGCTGTCATCTCCACACTGTACTCAGAGACAGGGCAGCCACTTTCTGACTGAGGGACATCTGGAAAAAATCAGGTAGTTTGTTAATAACGTTAGGGCGTGTGCCAGGAAGAGCCGTTTTTTACTTCGTGTACCACAGAAATGTGTTTTTCTGTTTCTGTGTGTAGATACACACGCACAGATATCTCTCTTTTGTTGTGGGTACCTTTGTTTTTGCCCATGAAAACAATGTATTTGATATATATCAAATATATACATATTTGACACGAATACCTGAATGTTACGTGACAAGCCAGTACCACAGACTCAAACTGCCTGGGGATCAGAAAAACAGCAGCCATCAAAATGCTTCCAAGGAAACATTTGGGTGAATTTTTATACTGCTGTTGAAATATATTTGACAGTTAGAAACTTCACTTATCCAGAATTTGGCTTAACAAATGATGCCACAAAAATACTTGGATGCTGCAAGATTATCACTGTAAAGAAAACACTCTGTTGGAGACTGGCAAGTGCCAATTTACTGCCATACTGTAGTCCAACATTTTTGCAAAGTAACAGGAGTCCAATAGATTACGTGTGTTATACTGTGGATCAGGATTTAAACCACCCAAACCCCTCCATATGTTCTAACTCAAGTTTTTGAAAGAAGTTATACATTAGAAATACCAAAATGCTTCTGCCAAGCCAATATTGCAAAGGAATAAAAAAAAAAGATTTTGACTCACAGTGTGTTTTTGAAATAGAAGGACAGATATTCTAATGAAGCTGCTACTTAATAGCCCTGAGAGGGACAGGGGTAAAAAAAATAAAATGGGAGCAGAGTGTAGGGCCCTAAAGGACAGCAGAGCTCAGAAATCCAACACGGAGCCACCACACCTGATGAGAAGTGCAGCTCAGACTCCACTGGACTTTGCTGTGCACTTCCCATTGAACAGGACATGACCAGTAGAAACAAAGGCTCAAGATCAGCAGAACCAAAGCTTTTAGAGCAGCAGGATGCTGCACTGGCTTACCCCACTGCAGCTGCACCTCCCTGTGCCTCGGCTTGCCCAGGAGCCGGGGCGGGCGGCAGGGCCCCGGCGCGACGCTCAGCGTGCGGACAGGTAAACTCTCGGAGCACTGGGGGAGAACACAGCTCAGTTACCCCTCTGGAATGAGCACAGCTCAGTTATCCCTCTGGAATGAGCACAGTTCAGTTATCCCTCTGGAATGAGCACAGCTCAGTTATCCCTCTGGAATGAGCACAGCTCAGTTACCCCTCTGGAATGAGCACAGCTCAGTTACCCCTCTGCAGGAACACAGCTCAGTTATTCCTCTGACATGATCACAATTCAGTTACCCCTCTGGCAGAAACACAGCTCAGTTACCCCTCTGGAATGATCACAATTCAGTTACCCCTCTGGAATGATCACAATTCAGTTACCTCTCTGCAGGAACACAGCTCAGTTACCCCTCTGGAATGATCACAGCTCAGTTACCCCTCTGGAATGATCACAGCTCAGTTACCCCTCTGGAATGATCACAATTCTATTACCCCTCTGGAATGATCACAATTCAGTTACCCCTCTGCAGGAACACAGCTCAGTTACCCCTCTGCAGGAGCACAGCTCAGTCAGTTACCACCCCTTTGGCATGGCCACCACCTTCAAAGTGAGCCACGGCTACAGAGCAGCACAGGAAATTGTCTTCTACACCCACCATTTTATGGAAATTTATATAGACAATAAAGGACAGGAGATGCTATCAAGCATGTTAGCACAAACACGATTAATAGAGTTCCTTCATTAGCATTCTCAATACTGGGCTGTTTTAATTTTCTTTTAATTTAACTTGGTTTTAAAATAAGGTCAAGGCCTAAAGTACTCAATCTTAAATGAGCAAAAACGTATCAAAGCAGGAGGAATAAGTGTATAGGTACTGAAGTGAATTTAAATCAAAGAGGGGAATTACAGGAATCAATGTCTGAGAAAAGGAACTTAAAGGATTCAGCCATGTGAAAGGTAATTGTTACAACAAACTACCTCTTTCTGCATCTCCAGTCAATACAGGGTCAAGCACATGAGAGTCTGTGGCCCTTTTTAAGCAAGTGGCCACATCAGATAAACAGGATGGTCTTTTCTAATGTAAATATAAACAACTACAGATTGGTTTTGAGGAAACCAAATCTCACTAAATTGCAGCTTGCTGAGAAAGAAAATTAAGTACACACAGAAATTTAAAATTCAGCAACTTGCAGCATGAGATTAACTGCAATCAGTCTAGTTTTACTGTGCTACAGGGAAAACATTTCCCTTCTATTGAAAGCAGGAGTATTTTACCAAAATTAGCAGACAAATTTCTGAAAAATATAAACCCAAGAGCCCTTATTGTTAGGTAATACCCACCTGACTGTGTCCACCAGTGCTGATACAGCACGCCCGGAGTTTATACAAAGTGCCTGGTTTCAAGTGAGTACAGGTGTATTCTGTAGCTGAGCCACTATAGGCCACTTCCCACTGATTTGCTAAAAATAAGATATATCCAAGTTTAAAGAACTGCAAAGCAACACATTTAGGAGTGTCTAGGAGAAAGGAAAATCTTCAAGGCTACTACAAACTATGTATTTCAGGACAATCATTAGTTTTACTGTGAATGTTATTTCCCACTTCAAGACATAACACAGAGACATACATGCAAATACATATACTTACAAATATAAATAATTATATTAAAACAGGATAATAAATAATGAATTTATTTAATAAATAATAAATATGAGTATTATGTATAATGTATAAATGTGCAAGTATATGCACACAAATATATTTCTAGATTTAGACACATAAACTAAAATTCTGTCATTATTAATAAAAAGAGAACACCTAAAAACCCCACTACAACACCTTTCCAAAATCCAACCCCAGCTCACCCAGGAATCCTGCCAAGTACATAACTCTGTTTCAATCACATTATTAGGGCATTAATGATAATAACAATAATAATCTAAAGAGTCAGGACTTCCATCTAGTAGCCACAGTGTTTGGAAATTGAGACAATTTGTCTCAAGTTTACCTTCTGGACTTCCTTGAGAAATCTCCAGCAGATACTTTAGGATTTCTGAACCACCATTATCCTGTGGAGGATCTGAAAAAATAAGACAAGAACAGGAGTGAAAGGTAACAAAACAATTACCAAACTTGTTTCTGATCCAGCTCCTTCTCCACCAACTTCTACACATTAACTACACCAGGTAATGTGCAGCAGAAGTGGGTGACAGACATTTGTTTTCAGCATGAATCAGAATAAGGCTGCTGGATAATGATGATCCAAATAAAATCTATGGAAAAAGCACTGCAAGAGAAGCTGTGAGGAGGTTTGCCCCATTAATAAAGGAAGCAGCTGGAATGAAGCTGCCATGGGACATGAAATGGAGAGTGAAAAGATTGATGATGAGCTTGAGTTGGAGTTAATCAAAACCAAATCATTTTTACTTCTGAACACACAAGAGCCTCTACACACCTTTTAGAATATTACAAAAATTAAGCTGTCAAGTTCTCCAAACACATTCAACTTTGGACTGAGAAGGAGCATGAAAAATCTAAGTTCTAACACATATTTACACGACTTTATTTAAATTTCTTATGACCCCAAAAAGCTCTGCTACAGCAATCTGAGCTGGCTTACCCCACTTCACACTGAAGCCATGAGATGTTATTGGCCCCTTGATCACAGGTCTGGTTGGAGGTCCTGGCCTGTCTGGGCTGGTTGTGCAGACCAACACTTCACTGGGAGAACTCTTCCCTTCCACGTTGGAAGCAAACAGCTGCAACAAAACCACAGTGAGTTTGCCCTTGTTCACTGCAACTGCTTTTCTGGCAGCTCTGCATCAGACCTCTTTCATTAATTGCACAAATGTCACCAAACTGGAAAGTATGTCACATCCCAAAGTGTGTGGGGTAGAAATAACAGATATTAGATTGTCATGATGTTTCTTTACAAATCACAGTGATTTCTTCCCCTCCCTCCATCAGCAATAGATTATGACATGTTTAAGTTAAAAGCAGTGCTGGTTTTCCCTTTAAAGAAGAAGTCACTTCTTAAAATAACTGTGCCAATTTGCAGTATTTTTCTCATAAAAGAAAAATAAGAGAACTGTACTTTGCTATTTTGCTGTAACAATAACTTTGCTATTTCTGTTTTGGAGGTATTCCTAACTGCTATTTACAACAAAGCAATTCAAGGTATCAGTAATCACACAATTAAAAGTCAGATCAAAGTTGTGCCTGTAGCCAGTGACACCAGGCTAGAAATTTGTTCTGATATCAATGCAGTTTTGTAAAATCCATGTTTAATTTGAAAGCAGGGCTGCAAAGAAGCACTAAGGGTTCTCTTCTCTCACCAGCCACAGCAGCCTTTACAACACTAAGCTAAAAGGCATCATCTCAGAGAGACAACACAAAAACCTCCCAATATTTTGGATAGTTCAGGCAGCTTCACAAGGTTTTCTGTTCCAGAGAGCAGGAAAAGAGCATTCCCTGTGAGGGTGGTGAGGCCCTGGCACAGGCTGCTCTGAGAAGGTGTAAATGCCCCATGGACAGAAGTGTTCAAGGCCAGGCTGGACAGGGCTTGGAGCACCCTGGGGTAGTGGAAGGTGTCCTTGTCTGCAGCAGGAGGGCTGGAATCAGGTGATTTTCCAACCCAAACTATTCTGATTTTATGATTTTATTCTTTTTGTTGCTCCCGAATAAACCAAGACCTAGAGAAGCCAGGTGTTGGCCTCTCACACAGCTTCTGGCCATCTCCAGAGGGACACCACACTCTGGGTGTGGCACAACTTGTGGAGCCACTGCAGGGGACAGTCAGGGATGGATGGACTGTGGCACCACAACTGATCCTGGATAAATCCCCCTGCTTTCTCCTCAAAAACAGCACCCAGCACTGTGCTGTGATCAGAGACCTCAGCACCAGAGAGGAAAATGACTGAACTTGGTGTTTGCAGGAAGCCTCCAGAGCATCTCTCAGGGCCTCTGTGTTTATGAGCACCCACAGAGTAGAAGACACCAAGACCTGCTAAAAACCAGCTCCAGAACCAGCCACACTGACATGTGAGACAGAAAAGCTTCCACCTGTGGCTGCCAGGGGAACACAGGCCCCTGTGCTGGCTGGGGACCTGACAGTGTTTGCTGCACTCTGTAGAAGGGAGATGGGATTTGTCACCAGGGACCAGGTTTTTGGGCGCAATGCAGCCAACTACAGCCACCTCAATACCCTGAGCTACACTTTTACAACACCCTCCCACATGGTACTGAGAGCTGTGATTGCTCCCCAAAGTCTGAGCAACAGTATCTCCTGTGTGATAAAAGCAGAAATACAACTAACAGTTTAATGTATCAGGTCACAGGATAAAGCAAATTTGTATTTGATGACTCAGTTTTGGAGGGAGCACTAAAGGATCCCTGTAGTGCCTGGAAAAAACCCAAAACAGAAAACACTACACACACAGTAAGAGGAAAAAGGCTTTACCCTGAACTTATACTGTGTGCTTCTTCTGAGATTCTTCACAGTGCAGGCTTGCTCCTCTCCAGTGTACTTTGGGTGAAACACACTATCCTAAAAAAATACAAAACCAAACAAATTCCCATAACTGAGGAGTCTGAGAAAGTGTTCCCTGTGTTAGTCTGTACCTACAACATATTACAGCAAAGAGACTTTATAGCTGAGTGCTTTTTAAAAATAAAAACAAGAAAAAACAAATGTATAATACATCTAATAATATTTATATGTAACATACAAATATATATAATATAAATAATATAATAATAATTATTATTACTACTAGTAGTTTTAAACTGCAAGGCCATAATACCTTTTATTTAGAAGAAACATGCTGCAGCTGCCCTAAATAATGTAATTTTGCTGCAAAATAAGCACAAAACCAATTGTGGCAGTTTAACCTGCTACAGAACTGGAAGTGGCAGATGACAGAGTACAAACCCACCAAGGAGCAGCCAGGAGGACATGGCAGACTGACCTAGCTAAGGACAAGCTGCCCTGTATCTCACAGAATCCTGTGTGGCTTTGTAAGTAATCACAGATGACAGCAGAGATTTTTAGCTACGGATTCCCAATTCTGCTGTGCAGCAGAGCAGATCACACAGCTCCACCCTGCCAAGTACCCAGTACTCCTGGAAGGCCCTCCAAAGCAGCAGTCCATGCTTCTTCCCAGTGATCTCCAGTTAATAAATCAAAACTCAGTTTAAATCCTGCACTTTACAGCAACACAGTACTTACATTATCTTCTTCCTGAATTTCCAGGGTGTAGGAAATCACTTCCTCTGGTGTGCATCCCTCTACTTTATTCCACTGCAACGAGATCCACGTCACGCCAGCTCGAATGAGCCGTGGTGCAGAAGGGGTCTGAGGAATATTGCCTGCAGTGTAGCAAACCACCTCCTGGCTGTACCCACTGCTCAGAGACAGAGCAGAGAGAGAGGAATATTAAAAACAAATAATCAAACCTCCAAATGCCCCCCAAACAAAGAAATATACAAGCAAACAAACAAAAAACCCAAAACAAACAACCAAATAAACAAAAAACAAACAAAAAAACCCACCACGAAAACACAAAGCTAAAGAAACCTAAACCTCAATGTACTTAAGAGAAATATTTCACATTTTCAAAAGATTTGGACAAAGTTCAAATTTCTCAGGTGGAAAAGATGAACACCCAGTTAGGAAATGCCAAAACTAAGAATAGAAAAAAATGCAGGATAACGTGTCCTCACAGCCATTTTTACAGATCTCACCACAATAGCACTGGAAAAAATATTTGAATGCCTAAAAACACTAACTTGGTATTAACTGTGGAGGAAAATCTCATTTAAGAAAGGGGAACTAAAGTATAGGAAATAAAGCCTCAAGTGCTCAACTTTTGGATGTTGAACCCGAGATGTGCAGAATACAAATTCTGTAAACTCTGATCAAGCTCTCAATGGAAGGTGACATTCTTGCAATTTTCAGATCTGTTTCCAAAGTACAAAACATACTTTGTGCCTTAAAGTCCATGAACTTAACACAGAGAAAAAGCCAAATCTCCTTATTCCAAATCTTCTTTCTCAAAAATAATCTATTTGTTGAAATACACTTATATTTAAATAAACCACCTATAACTAAAGCCCAAACAAGACAAAAATCATCATACATGGTAAGTCCACAAGGATTACAACAAACCAAAACCATCTCGTGACATGAAGTGTCAGGTGACATTATCATGCCTTAATTTTGAGTGCTGTCTATAAAAGTAAGGCACGTGTTGCTGGTGCTTATCTCACAGATTAGCACAGAGCAGCTGACCATAAATAGTTTTTAGCTCACTCCTTCCTCAATACCCTGAGGGGAGAGAAAAAAGGGAGAAAGAGAACAAAAAAAAAAAGGAGGAGGGGGTGGGAGAGGCGTGTTGAAACATGCACTAAGGTATTTTAAAAATCTGGAATCTGGCAAAGAAAAGAGATGCCAGAACTGGGAACTCTGCACAAACCCAGTTCCCTTCCAGTTACACTCAGCAGCTCCAGCTCAGCCCCCCTCTCTCTCCACACTGAGTATTATTTCAATGGGGAGGGAATTAATCTTGGGAGAAGTTGGGAAAAGGGACTCTGTGCACACATGAGTGGTCTCAGTCCATGTCAGGGAAAACACAGGAACATGAATAAAGAAGTTTTCTAAAGCTATAAATTACTGAGAGGCTTGTGTTTCAGAAGAGAGAACAATGCAGGAGTCCCCCTCTACAAAACACATTGTTATATACCACTGGTGTTTCTTTTGTGTCCTTGTAATAATGATTAGATCCTGTTTAGCTAAGAAGGACAATAAAGGAGTACACAAGGGCACTGGATGTTTGGCTTCTTCACAGCTAAACCTTTCCTGGCCTGCTCTGCTTGCCTGAGCACAGGAGCACACAGTGCCCCTGCAGCACAATGTCTCTCTGGGCACAACTCTGCCCCTCAGCTGCAGAACATTTCATCCCAGTGCTCCCAACAGCGCCCAGAGGATTGAACTCAGTCTGATTTCCCTCTAATCTTCACGTGAGTGCACCAGTTCACATGCAAGGAAAAGGAGAAGCTAAACCCCATCTTTCAGTGCCTTGGATGTGCCTGTCCTCTCTCAGTCCTGCCTGTCTCTCCCTTCTTTCCCACCCCATCAGCCAGCCCTGCCAGTCCTGAAGAAGGAAGGGACTGTACTGCTGAAAAGAGACAGAAGGGCTTTGCTTTAAACCAGAAAAATAAATACATCAAGATTCCTTTCAAAATCTGTAACTCAACTTCCCCTTGCTTGTTTTTCTTGGTTCACAGAGGTCCCTAGTGGGAATTTTACATAACAGATGTATTCTTTTTGTATTAGGAATAGACCACAAGACACCATTTAACACCTCAAAAGGAGCCTATCTGCTTAGGCTGATCTCATCACGCTGAAGGTACACAGCAATCCCCTGGGGAGGTGAAGGATATCACCAAGGAAAAGCGTGACTTACCCTGAAGCATTAATAACAGAGCCAATGTCAGATATTTACCTCAAAACCATGAAGAGAAAAGGAACAAAAATCCCCCAGAAATCCCTCTTTATGCTGGCATTGATAGGTGAAGTTTTCAAGCACCACTTTTTCACAATAAAGTGTGCACCCAGAGGAACTCACCTAGTACCGATGTCGTTCTGGGCCGCCAGCCGGAAGGTGTAACCCAGAGCTGGGCACAGCTTGGTCAGCTTGCAATGCTTCTGGCTCCCAAAGTAACATTCTCTGAAACCACTGTTCCTCTTTCCCTAGAAAGAGAGGAATCTGTCATCAGATTGCTATGAAACAAAACCACGCCACGCTCATTTTGAAAGGAGCTGTTAAACGGTATCAGAATTCCATGTTTTCATAAATGGAGCTGGGCAAGCACTGACAGCATTGCTGTGCCCTGAAAATCACACAGATCAGCACAGTCTGCCTGCTGTCAGATCCTCCCCTTCTCACTTTTAGTTGTAAGAGATGTGTCTACAGTTCCAGCTTGAAGGAGCTTTATCCCAGGAAATTTATCCCACTCACGAACAAAAAAGTGGGACAATTTCGAGTGAAATGAATCTCTGAATCTACTCGGTCACAGGAGCACGGGCAGCCAACATTTCTCTGCAAGCACTGTCCTCCTCCACACGTGCCTGCCTGGCTGGGATTGTTTCAGGCATTCCCTATCCCACAAGAGGGCTCTCGCTCCCCACGGACCAGCACGGCCAGAGCCAGCGGGACAAGCTGGGTGTGACCTTTCCCGTGCTCTGCGGGGCAAAATTTACTCATCCCACAGGAGTAACCCAGGTGCCAAGTCCTGCACCCACCCCGCTGCCCGGAGCACACGACATGTCATGAGTGAAGAGGGTTTGTGACTTCGTTAAGGGAGTTGTTTGCCAGGGGGATGGTTTATGGGAGTTTCACATCACCATCACCTGGAGCAATGATCCATCCTGGCAAAGATAACACAGGCAGCAGCCCAGAGGGTATGGAGACACTCCTCCAGCTCCCAAATACTTCCTCGGGTACTGCTTTGTACCTCAGCACCACTGAGCACAAGGACACTCAGAAGTTCTCTCCCCCATCCCACTAAAAACAAAACCAAACCTTTATCAATCCACCCCAGCTTGGTACACCCTGGGGCAGAAATAAAGCTGAGCTGTCTGCAGGACAGAGACCCTAAAGTAACAGGGAATATCGGGACTCATTCTATGCCACACATGGAAAACAGTCAGGTTGAAATCTTTCAGGAGAAAGGGCACGGACTGCCCAGCTCCTCATAAGTAATAACTACCAGAACTGAGGCAGTTGAAAGGAGTTTCAATTTCAATACTCAGATACAAAATTATTGGACAGTTACATTATGAAGTACCCAAAAGCACAGCAGAATGGAAGCCTGACAAAGCACATCCATGAGCTCCAGTGTGTGCAGAAGACAGGCTTATGCCCATCTCTGCGACTTCTGACTGAAAAGCTCTGCTGAGCCATTTCTAGTTTTGGCACGTGTCTGTACAATTTTTAATTTTTATTTTACTGTTTACACACCCTGAGGCCAACAGTCTCACCTGCTGTGCCTCCTTGGGCTCACTCTGCCCTCCCACACACTGTTCTCCATGCTCAGAACATCACCACTGAAGATCTCAAAAATGCCTGAGTGGGCATTTTTCACTGGCCTGCTCTCCAGCCCATGCCAATTTTTACTACTTCTCCCTCTGACTGTGACACAGAAGGAAAGGCTCCCTGAAAGGTTTGTAGTGAATCTCCAGAATGTGTTTATCAACTTAGAAACAACCACACAGATCTCCAGCACAGCACAACAATGTGGGGGCACTGAAGGGACATTTAGCACACTGGAAAACAGCCAGAACTTTTATTTACAGTGGGAGCCTACACTTGTTCTAGAACTCCTTCACACACAATCTCCTTCAACTTCACCCACCTGCTCCAGATGTAGCATTACTGCTCAGGTCAGGTAAATTAACGAGTGGAATTGGAAAAGAATCATGAAACTCAAAGCAAAAACATTTTGTAAATGAGGAAAACCTTTTCAGGTCTAAAATCCCTTGCCATAGAGGGCTATGACAGAATTCCTAGTTCCAGAGTTCTATAATAGAATTTCTTTAGGACAAAAATAACAGGTGAGCATACTTCTCAGCTCAGCAGTAATGTATTTAAAATGCAGACTATACAAAACCTAATTCGAAATCTTGTGTTTCAGTAAAATATCCATTCATCAGTGCAGCACTACTAAAAATAGATTTTTTCCCCTATGCAAACTCTCTTTTACAGGTTGAGTTGCCTTAAATTAATTTTTCCTCCACTCTTTAATGACTTCACTGCTTATAAATAATTGAAAACATTTAATTTATTTTGGATTTCTGTTTAAAAATGCCTTTTTAAAAAATAATTTTCCTATGCTTTTTTTCCAAGAGAACAAAGTGCCCAATTGCTAAGCTTGTGGTCAATAAAACGATGCTGGCTAAAAAGGGAAATCATGGAAAAATCTCACCTACAGCACAATGCCTGAACTGAGAGCAAAGGGCCAAGCAAACTCTCATTTCTCAGCCTGGTTGGTCAAAACTTTGCCAAGATTACCAAACATTTAAGGTATCCTTAACTTTATAATGGTACAAACCCTAATATTGTGTATATTTCTCTTCTAGAACTGGTATTGTACATTCCCCAGACTCACTCAGAGACCAACTGGTATTCAGATTACTCAGACTGGCTGGTATTTTGGATTCTATTGGCACTAATTGGAGAGGCTGGCCGATATTTCTAATTATCCTGGCATTAATAGCCTGGAAATAGCCTCTCCGCTCCTTCTCTCCCAAGATTTATGAAAGCACTAATGCTGGCATAATTATAGACAGGAACAACTGGCAGGCTGGTACTGGCTGCCACCCAAGAGTCTTACAGCTTTCCCAGAATCCTTCTCCTAGTCTTTGTACACTCCAAGTTTTTAATCCTTCAAATAATGTTTCGTAAGTTGCTTAAAATACACTGTATCATTTCTGCAAGTATTTGTAATCCCCAGATTTCAGAGGGAGAGCGCTGTGGGACTTCCCCCAGCCTGGGGGAATCTTCTCCTGCCTTCTCCAGGCCTGGGTTCCCTTTTCTTCTCCAGGACAGCCCACCCTGTGATGGACCATCAGCGCCTGTCTGAGGAAACAAGGACAATTCAGCTCCACAAAGCCATTCTGAATTGCACAATGCTCCAACACAGGGTTTAAACACAATTAAGAGCTCTGCCTGCTATTTCAGCAAGATTTCAAGCTGCACACTCACTTAACACGGGGTGCTTGATTGTCTTTGGAGAGTGTATTTATTGAAGAAGGGATCTGAGGTTTGAAACGGGGTTTGTTGACTGAGTTTCCTTGCAGCAGATCCAGAAAATAAACACAAAAGGAGGAAGGGGCCACTGCAGGTACAGCAATGCAGGAATGGAGCACAGTCCTGCACAAGGACTGAAGCAAAGCTCAGCTCCACATCTGTGGCCAGGATGCAGGACTGACATCTGCTGTGGCCACAGCAGCATTGGCTTCTGGTTTGGGTCGTGTTGGCAACAAAAAGGAACAGACTGAAATTCGATCTGACACAGAGCTGCGGAGCAAACTGTCAACAATTAGTGTAACACACCCTCAGATCTCTGCAAAGCATTCACTGTGCCAGTTATGCAAGTAACTGAATCTCCTCTATACACAAACACTTAGAAGGCAGCAAAGGACCCACAAAACATCCCTAAATTATATACAAACCCCAATTTTATCCAAGGCTCTCCTGTTGCACGTGTCACAAGAGTGGCACAGCCACAGAACAAATTCAGAGCCCAGGTAAGTGAACAAACACAAACTTGGAGCTCCCTGTATCCAACTCTGGTGGATCACCACTGAGATGCCTGGCTCAGATTATCAGCTGGTATAAACAAGCACATCTCTGCTACCTCGAGGAGTTTAAAACTCTGTGGTAGAACAAAATTATCCCCATTTATCTCTATGTAAACTTCATCATTAACTATCCATCATCAAATCATTAAATAGTGGGGTATTGTATCAGTCTCTCTCTCATAAATGAAAATGAGCTGCTTACTGGGTAAGAATTAAAGCTGCTTTGAGTTCTACACAGAACAGGGACACACACTGTGTGAGAGGGATGTCCTTGTGTCTGCCTCAGGAGCATTCCTGCCCTTTCCCATCCAGAATGAATAGGATACTCTTGCTATCCATATACACAAGAGAAACATTTATTTACTACCACTTAATCACACAACAAGCATTTCACATCTAATTAGTAACAAAGGCCTGGTTCTTACAGCAGTGCCAGCAGCATTTTTCAGTGCAGTTACAGTTTACTGATTTTGATGAATGCTGGCATCAGGGAAAGCATCACCTCCTTTACAGTTATGTTTTCTGTTTGGTATATTTTTAATGCTATTTTTTCCCTGATTAGCTTTTTGCTTACCCTCAATAATCAATCCTGGCACCAAGTCATCAATTGATTAGTTCAGGTTTGTAAGTTTGAAGTTCATAGCAAAAGAGCCAGAAGGCAAAGTTTTCATTAATTACTAATTTTAACTGATTTTATTGCCAGACAACTAATGCACCTGTGGTGCAAGCATAGTCCAATCCCAATGAAATCCAGAATACTTGAGACAGGGGCTGGTCGTTACTTTGTTAGAGTTAGTGGAAATTTTCCTAGGGTACATCCTGTGGATCTGAGTGACAATATGCTAAACTGATCTTTTACTCTCCTATTAAAGAATTAAGTGTCCTTCATAGTTCTTCATGCATTTTAAGAGATGACAGTTTACTAGCAAGGTATTACAACTCTAATTCAAAGACTTGGATCAGAAAAAGGGAAAGTATTTGTGTTTTCTAACTAAACATGTAGCACCACTTCCAGTACAAACCACTTAATCCAAACTGGGATAGAACAAGGTAAGATAACTGGAATAGCTTTATGTACTGACAATCTTTCAGTCTGCAGGTCAGGAAAAACCCCAAAGCTCAGAACTAAACTGAAGTAGCAGCTGGGTAGGGCTGGCACAGCAACATATTAAGCAGTATAACCTTCTAGAATTTCCCACCTCACCTAATCCTGGGCGCTTCTGCTGCCACTTCCCAGCCACAATTTGTTTTCTGCGCATACAAGTGATGCCACCTACACTCTTGGGGGGACTTTGGCTGCTACAAACTGTGCCTCTGCCCCATAAAAACAGGAGGAACCAGGTGAGATACTGCAGAGCATCTGGCACACTCTGAGATCTGAGCTGTCCCAGAGACAGACAGACAGACAGACACCCATGACCCCCTAGCCGGGAGCACAAAGGGGCTGCAGGAGCCCCTCCCTTGGAGGGGTAACTCTGCTTGAGCTGGGGGAACACAATGGTGTGACTGGGACACAACTGGAGGGATTTTCCTGGATGCCTCCACCCCTCTCCACACCTCCCATGCCTGATGCCAGCTTTGTTTCCAGAATCTGATCTGCAGCCTTTGCACAGGAACCTTCCAGGTCCTGTCTGCCCTGAGTGTGGCGAGGGCTTTCCACACCATTCTTTCCTAGGAAGGGACTCAACTTCCTAGGCAGGCTGCCACTTTAGGGTGTTTTTCCATCTTTATCATCTGACAGATTTCTTGCTCTCTGCTCTTGCAAAGCCCTCTCTGCTTTGCAGCCACGATTTAATTTCCTTCTGATTGCCGATCTTCCCGTGTTTGTATTTTATCCTGTGCCTCACAGCTAATGAATGCTGCTCTAGCTGAGATCTGGCAGCCTGTTCAGTGCTGCCTGGCAAGCCCTCTCCTGTGCCTTGATGTATGTATTCCTTGATTTCACCAGGACACAGTGTGGCCTTGTGGAGAAGGCAGTGCTTTTGCTTACGTGGAGTTTACACAACCAGGAGCGAGGCTCGGGGCACTGCAAGTGAATTCTCTTTTGTACCTGGGTGCCATAATTCCAGCAGCTAAATGCACTCCACGTCAGAGGCACAGCCTGCCATGGCACATGGAAAAGTGAGTGCAGCAGCCTGCCAGCCCATGACTGCATGTGATGAGGCTCCTGCAAACCCAGGCACAGCCAGCCTGCATCTTCAGACTTTTCCTTTCACAAGCTTTAATAGCAGGCTTTAATTTCAGTGGATTAAAGTTGCATTTCTGTCTCTTATCAGAGGAAAAATTTTTAGAGAAGCTACACCTGTGGCATTAACTGTCTCAGAACCTGATAGCTACTTTTCAGCCAAGAGTCCTGTCAAACCACTGGAGATGTACCAAATTAATTTGTGCAGGGCAATTATTCTTTCATCTGTGCTGGCCAGCTATCCATTATAATCTCAGATTTCAGGGTTGTTACTGAGAAAACAAGATAATTAAAAGAGGTAGACTAAGGGAATATGGATGCCTTAATTTTTTCCCATTGGTAGCTCAACTACCCTAAACCAAACTACTTCTGCTCTGTGAAAAATAGGTGTCATAACCATTCTTTCTGAAGACAAAACACTTATTATTAAAGAGTTTGAAGGGCAGAAGGATTTTAGAATTCCCCTGTATATATATATATCTCCAAAATTACGCCTATGCTCCATGTAGTCAAAATGAACATTATAGTATTTGCACTGTATTAATTATCTGCTGATGGTCCTTGTTCTGACAAGACCTTCTGTAGCTTCCCATTCCTTTGCAGGCTGGAATCATCCAGTTCCTCCAGCTCCAAATCACTGGAAGCTTTGGAAGAAATCACAAATGCACAATCAAGGTGTCATGGGTCTAACAGGATCATCCTGACCCACCCTTTTGGAGAAATCTCTCTTTATCTCCTTTCCCAGACTTCAAACTCCCCTTTTTCCCTTCTTCAGTGACCTTTGGCTTTCCATTATGTGCAGAGGGACAGCAAGTCATCCTGAAGTTATTGTTCCACTTTAGTTCAGGTTCTGAGGGTTTCCCATCATGCAGACCCCACTGGCTGTGACAGTGCATACAATAAATGTTTGCACAGTGAGTGGTTCCAAACACCAAACATGTAGCAGAACGAGCAGGGAATGTGTTACTAATGCCATGGTGGAAAACTATTCATAACAGAATACTCCCTTTAGAATATTTTTAGGCTACAAAAGACCTCAAGAGATGTTTCTCAGACTTTACAACCCTTTCACGCCCTTCATTTCCCGACTCATGACTTTTATTTACATGTTGTCCAAGCCCTTTCTGTCACCCAATATTTATTCTTTTCCTTCAGAGATAATACTCCCTGACTCATGCTTTCTGCAGTAATATGGCTTGCACAAAGGAAAGGGAGCAGAAATTAGGGGACAGAGGGAGGACTCACAAGAACACACCTCCAACAAATCCTGCCCATCTTCTGTCAGGGCACTCTCCCAACAGCACAGTGCTCACTAACCATGGAAGACTTTTAGGAGAAAACTTATTTCCTTTTGTGTCTGGAAGGGGACTAATTGCCACTACACAAAGGACACTTATTTTGACCCTGAGTACATTCTCTGCAGACAGATCTGCATGATCATGGCTCTTCTCCTCTAAGGCAGGAACAAGTGTTTATTCTGCACTCAGCAGCGGAAGAAAGAGATCATGAACAGAACTCTAAGATACATCACAAGAAATTAAATAGTAAAAAATGTGAATTAACAAATAAAGTACACCAAATGAGTGATAAAAGATTTCAAGGGTACAGAAACAGAACACTGTCTATATATAAAATACACTGAATGGAAAGTTTTTCCCCTGCTGCCTCTTTCACCTTTCCAACTCTTTACCTAATGCCATCAGGATTTCATTTTCCCATTTCTACTTTCTCCTGTATTTAATTACTTTTCTTTACTCAGCAAATCCTTGTAAAGTCTGAGTGCCATTTATTTGTGTATTTATTTCAACTAGTTACTACTTACCTCATCCCACTCCAGAAGGTAGCTGGTGATTTTTGAACCATTATCAGTGGGTGCCTACGAACAAAAATAAACAAAAGGTGATTTGGGGAATAAGAGAAAACAGCTTCACCTCCCCCAGGCAAATGACTAGAGTTTCAAGTGAAACCAAAGCTTTGCACATGGCTTGGCAACCTCTTAACGATGCCGGGAAGAAGCTGGACATAATGAAACACATACATTTTAAAACTCGAGTTGGTGCACAGGAAGGGATTTGTCAGAGTACAGCAAGTTCAAGTCCCTTACTGAAAAAAGGACTGTCTCAGCTTTCCATTATTTCCAACATTTATGCTCACTGTCAGTAGTTTTTCCCTGCTTTTGCCCGAACCAAGTGTTACCTACCTTCCACTGTAAGGTTAAGGAGCTTTTGGTCCTGTGCGAGGGTTTGGGTGGGAAGGGACACTCTGGTGCTGAGCTGTGAGTGGTGAAGCTTACTGGCTCTGAGCAGGATCCCTTTACTGAGTTGTACATTGCATATACCCTGGAAACAGTATTCAAATGGGTTATAAATGTGCTGACAGTTCCAGTGGCACTGCCTCGGCCACAGTATTTGTCTACCAAAGCACCCACGATACCATCCTCTAATGACAGGCTTGTCACAGACCAATGCCTATCCTTACTTTACTTCACTTATACAAGAATGCAAAAATAAAAAATTACAGCAGAAGAGGAACAGTGTTTTGTGCAAATATTCCCACAGACCACTGAGTTATCCTCATTATCTTCCCCTTCCACCAGTATTTCCTTGCCTACTGCCAAGGCTTCCACACACTGTGGTAAAATCCTCCTTGAAATACAACAGGAAAAAAGGTATCAGCTTTAATGCCTGGTTTACACTTGATCCACATATACCATGTTGAGTGCAGATATCTGCTGGGCATCTCCTTCCATGGGTACAATCTTCTCCTACATAACTCAGGCATCAACGTTTAGTGGACCTCCATGGACTAGAACTAACACAGGTCAGCAACACTGCTGTGAGAAACTAAAAATCTTCAAAGCAAATTTGATCTCAGGCAAATCCTCTACATGTCAGCATAGAACATACCAAATAATATTGGAAAGCAAATAAGATATAGTTGAGCACTTCCTCATGAGGTGCTTTTCTCTGAAAAAGTAATGATGTTATTTTTCCCCTTCACATTTTCCATGCAGCAAAAGAAAAGTGCAAATTGGAAGTCTTCTACTCAAAAAAGAGTTCAGGCCATGACCAGACAATGACCTCTGAGCTGGCTGTAGCTATTGTGTGCTTGAATGCAGAGCTAAAGAAAGGGCAATTTCTAAATTTGTTTTCAGTAGATAAGAGTAATTCATGTACAATGGCCACCTACGTAGAATCAAACCTTCTGGGGGAGGCAGACAAGAACTGCTCTGGTGGTGCTTTACACATCACCTGTTAGCAGGCAGGAGCAACAAGAAATGCAATTAATTAATTGAGTCTGCATCTGGCAAGGGGCACATGTGTGTGCTGGAAAGGAGCGTGGCCCAGCATCCAACACACTCCACAAGGGAAATAAAACCGTGTGAAAATGAGCTCAAGGGGCATCTCCTGCAAGCCACTGAAACACTGAGCACAGCCAGCTCTGAGGGCACCAAAACAATACACCTGAAGGGAAGCAGGTGTGGTTCAGAGCAAATCAGGTTGTCCCAGGGCCCATTGGGGCAGCAACAAGCACAAGCACTTTGTCCAGTAGAGACAAAGCCCTGAGAGATGCTGCCAAGGTCGAGGAGACCCAAGGCGATCTGCCCAGTAACTGCTGGCCTCATAAATTTTTTTACTCAACAGATTTATTTCTTCACAGTCATTAATACATAATGCAGTTTCAGGGAAGGAAAAAAAAAAGCAAAATAAAAAAAGGATGGTGGCAAGCAAACAGGTGCTGTTTCAGTGTCAGCTCGCTCCACTACAAACAGTGCTGCTGCTTTGCAAGTCTGACTTTTGTGTTTGGTCACTCCTTTTTAAACAGAAGCTATTGTTAACTTTTCACAAATGACCTGTATTTTGGCAAACCTGCAAGGAGGTGGAGGGAACCATAGGTAGGGAGGCAGAAGTCAGCCAGGACCTGGGGCAAATACCCACAACATCCCTAAAAGTGACCGAGGCCTCAGCCCAGCTGTGCATGGTGACCTCTCTGGTGTTTGAAGTTGGCTTCAAAAGAGATGTTCAGAAGGAAGCTCAACAGTGTTTTACAACCTTCTCCTTGTTACCATCCCTTTGCTGCTAAGGCCAAGACTCCTGCCCCACTCAGGAGCTGCATCTTTTCCTTCATTTGTGAAAAGTTCCTTCTGGTCTTGGACTTCTACTTGAAAAGTTCACTTTAGGACTCCACTAGAAACAATCCTTAAAAATGAAAAGAATCTATAGTATTAGAGCTAGATGGACACATTTTGGTGTTGGATTGTTTTTTTTTTTTTAGAGGTCAGAAGCAAGGTGTTTGTTCTTCAAAGTTTTACAAACAGGAGCAACCTTGATGTGAAACAGTGTGCCAAACCTAGCCCTTGTCTGGAAAAACAGAAGGGAACAATAGACAGGAGTGAAAGGATGTTTTTTTTTAAAGGATATAGAGGGTAAGTGAACAGGATGTAAATTCAAAGCCTTGGTTCATAAATAAAGTCTTTTAAAAAAAAGCAAAACAAGCAGGTAACATGGTGTTAAAACCATCAGAGAGCAGAACTAGAATGTGTTAATAAATGTGCAAAACACATTTTCAGAATCAAAGAGAAATATGTTATGAAAATACCAACACAGTTCAGTGCGAATCCATTTTTTTCTTGGAATAAATGCTGAAGTGACAATGGTCAGATGGATCTGTGTTCAGCAGATTTACTTCCCAAAGCCTGGCCTACTTATGAAAAAAGTGTGGAGGACTTTCAGTGTTCATGTTACAGGAACTGCAGAAACACCAGTTGCTTGAGCCAAATTTTTAAATGACCTCAGATATCCTCCCTTCATACACAAGCACTTCCAAGCCTGTTATCCATACAGAAATACAAAAATTCTTTTTGTCTCTTACCACAGCAATGACAACAACATGATATTGTTCAAAAAGCACTCTCATAGTCCAAGATAAAATCTATGATAAAATATTTAGAAACCACTGAAAAATATACCTACAGAGGTGACCATGAAATTCTTGAACTACATTGTATATTTACTTTGAAATGTTTCCCATTTATTCTCATAGAATTGAAGAGTTTATATTTAAGTGACATTCAAATCATGCTAACTCACCTGACGTGATAATCTGTTGCTGGCCTAAGGTCCTTCAGGTGATATTCTAATTCTTCTCCACTGCAGGAAAGAAATCCAAACTCAACAAATTAATAAATTATGAAAAGCAGTATCACACTTAGCACAGCTAGTGATTTTCTAGTGATATAACTTGAAAGAAGAAAAATGATCCCTCCGAAGAGGAACAGTAGCAAACCATACACCAAAAATTTGTCAACACACTTCACATTTCTTGAAAACTTCATAAAGCCCCATATGCACAAGAAGGAAATAATTTATCACAGCAATTTATTCAGTAAACTAAATATATGGGTTTATTTTGTCTTACATTTTGCTGATATTTGTATAAAGCTCATTGTGGTTTTCAACTCTCCCAGAGCCGAAAAGAGCGAAACCCAAACATTATTGTTGCAGTTTCTGCATATTATTCCCTATTCAAAATACTTTATACAAAGTGACCCATTGAACTTCAGAGGAAGAAGCAGAGTTTCTTACACAACTGTTTCACTTATTGCTTTCTCCTCCAGAACCACGCTCCCTGTGAGGACCACAGCAAGGAGACATTTAATTAACACCCAAACAGCTGGATCCAGCTCTCTTTCAATACCAAGACAACTTAAAGCAAAGTGTTTTAGACATTTTAAGAAAAAAACCAGCACACAATCTATTAATTTCAAAAGCAGCCAACATAGTTAGGGCTATTCTTTTTCCTTCTGGCTTGTTTGCTGGTAAATGAACACTGGGCTCAGTCATGTGTTGCCAAATCTGTGAAGATTAAGGTACGGGTCAGTGCTTAATAAGTAATAGCCATCTCATGTAAGAGCTTGGCTTATTCATGATTTTATTAAAATATGGGAAACAAGAAAGCTCTCAATTTAGCATAAAGAAATATTTCATAGCTAGCTGGACAAATACAGGGAGATGGCTCAAAATCAATAGAACAACATCCACCAGAAAGCACATGCCTGCTGGGTTGCCAGAAATCCACCAGAAAGCCTTCTATTTTTTATTTCATATAATACAATGCTCTGCAAATCCAGTTTTTCACCTCTGAAATGAGTGCACCTCCTCCCAAAGACAATGCATTCAACATATTGCAGACTCTCCTTTGCCTATGGTAATAACAATTACTGCTACTCCTGATGGAACATACCACATCAAGCTAAAGGCTGCACTCTGGCCAGCAGCAGGAGACACATCACCATCAGCAGCTTTAAAACAGATGCACAACATTTCATAACCAGGGGAAAATGTGCAGCCATCAGGCACAAGAAGTACTAGAATGTGTCCTCTCCACTTTAAAAGCTCAGCAGCACACACTTGACTGTGGAGATGCTCACACTGGCTCACAAACAGCTGCTGTAAATGCCAGAAAAAAGAGTAAAATCAGGCAACCTTTCCCTGGTTAATTCACCCTTTTTGTGTTATCCAAGACCTGCCTTCAGCATACCAAGAGGAATACCCTAATTCACAGGACATCTTAAGAAAGGAGATGGCTGGGTCTCAAGAGGTAATTCCTTAAATGCTCTATCACCTGGACTTTATTTAATGAGATTTGGGAAGGATTAGCTATTTCACAATAGCCAAGGTCACATCTCCAAATTCTCTTTCCCAGACGTCATTAGCGGGGGAAAAAGAAAGGCCATAACACCATATGTCCTTGATCACAGAATGAGCTCAGAGGATCACTGCAAGGAGACACAGAGAAATCCCTCAGAACTTTTACTGAAGCCTGCTGAGAGCCAAGTGTTTGGGTTTTTCTGGGGAGCCTCTGTAACCTACTGACTGCTGTACTCCCTCCTCTGCTCATCTAAGACACTACAAAGCAGCAGAGCCCTCACGTTTTTCTCGTTAGCTGAAAATAACAAGATTTTACTGCTCTAAATTCTGCAAGTCCACACAAAACTAGCCCATTAGGAAGGCAGCTCTCTTGCCTGTGTGGTGTACACGAAAGGTTTTGACATTTAGCATAAAAGAAAAAGTAACCTTTTCACTGGCAACGGGAGCAAAGGCATCGCAGGCAGGATCTGCCACGTGCCAGAGGGGTGGGGGACAGGGTGGCAATTAGGGACATTGTGACATGCACTCCACCAGCTCCCTGCATGCTCCTCTGGTGAGGAAACAGGATGCTCCAATGTGCCTTATCTTCTGTGACTGATGGCCAAGCCAGGATACACCCTGAAAAGCTCAGAGAATTTACTCCTAATGAAACCAGAAGAAACAGGATGCTCTGATGTGCCTTTCTTCTGTGACTGATGGCCATGCCAGGATACACCCTGAAAGGCTCAGAGAATTTACTCCTAATGAAACAAAAAAGGGTAAAGATGATGGCTTTTACCTGTAAATGATCTTGTATTTTCCATCCCTCCCTTTATCTGATAAGGCAACCTCGTAGGTACAGGTGTAAGGCAAACCGTTGTTGTGTCTATCTGCATTGAGAAGGCCAGTGGGAGGTGACCAGGAAAGCAAAACTGTTCTTGCTTGAATATTTGTAACCTGTAGAAGAAACATCAGTTAATCTGAAATCCAAGGAAAAACCACTATTCTGTAAGCATTTGCTTTTTTTGCTTGCACCTTCGCAATCAATTTCTTGCAACATGGAAATTTCAGAGCTAGAGTTGAACAGTAAAGGGTCAGAAATTACCAACAACACAAACAAAACCAAAGATTCGTGGCAAAAAGTGATCTCTAACAGATGAGGAATATAAAGAGAGGTTCCCCTGGAGTGAACTGGCTTGTCACTGTCTGAGCACCCAGCAAAAGATGCCTCTGGAGGTACCTGCTGCTGTGGCCATTCCCAGAAGGGAACCGGAACTAAGTGGAACAAAGACTTTAACCTACAGATTGTTTTATACACAATTATTTTCCTGAAGATTTTGTTGGGGAGCTTTTTCAGTGAAACTCTGATGGCTTTTTCAGTCATCCTGTTCGTTCTTGCCACTTGAAACCACAATAACTCAACAGCAGATAAGTAGAAAAACCCAATTCAACCTGAAAAGCTATGTTGGCTCAAAAACACATGGGAAAATCATATAAGAAGTCCAACCTATCATTTAAAAACTACATTGCAGATCAATCACTTTGTGCCTTGACAGAAGGACTGTGTGTGATCTGCAGTCACCACTGAGTGCAACAACTCCGTGGCAGAGGGGTGAGGAATCTTTTTTAATAAAACATGGGAAAAGTACCTCAAACTCCTGCACCAAACCAATTTTATCACCCCACCAGTGCCACTGTATTCTTCTGGAGAGGCAGGTTCACACAGCTCACAGAACCAGCATCACCTTGCTCACCAGGAGAGCCACTGGCACACCAGCTGCACACAGCCAACAGCAGCTTCCCAGAGAGCAGCCTACTCCTATGAGCCCAAGAAAGAAGAATAAAAAAATCCCCCCTGCCACTGTCTCAAAAGAAAACTAAATAAAAAGCAGTAGCTGCACTGGTTATCTGGGAAAGGCAGCACATTTTCACACAAGCCTGCTGAAATATCCCAGGGAAGACTCAAAGTCTCAAATGCTCTGTCACCAACTCTCCACTTTTCATCATGAAAATAATGGTGTTTTTCCTTCATAACTATATTGAATATATAAAGAATATTTTTTAGTTAGCCTCCATATGGAGGAATCGAATTCTGAGGGTTTATTTTCTTTATTTTTCGTAAGCAACAAATTTCACTGCATCTATAATTTTGACAGATTTTTGCAACACAAAGAGCAAGATGTTGTTATTTCAGAAGGTGTAACATGAATGCTGCAGGTGCTCAGTTACACATTTTCTAACTTGTGTTAAGTGAAACCCCTCACCCACAAATTACTTGGGAATGAAGGATTAGCAATCAGCTTTCAGGGACTGCCTGTTTACAAATCCCATTTCTGGATATCTTTATATAATGGAGAATATTTACCTTTTTATGTGGAAACACATTGCTTCCAGCTGATGAGCACTGCAACTATTGTGTCTGATACCCATATATCAACCAGATTCTTTCTGAGCAAGTCATAAATCCATTTTTAACAGCCTGACAAGTAGGTGACACCATGAAATGTCTCATCATAAACACCATGATCTCAAAAGTTAGAGATTTTAATTCATAGCAGCACATTTAAGCCTTGCCAAAAAAAAAAAGAAAACCTTTGTTCAACCTAATGTGAAAAATAAGTTTTAAGGCAAGAAGGCTAAACTAGCATCAAGCTTTCTTGGTAAAAAACATGGACGTGCAAATCGTTTTATTATAAAATTCCTGCTTCCACAGCATTTTCTTGTCGTATTTTTCTGATGCTATGAAATCAAGGTTTGTTTTAAAATCTTGGAGCAGTTAACCCTGATACTGGATAAGATACCTTATAAGAATCTTGAATGATTCAAGTAAGACAAATAAGTTAATTTCTTTGAGATATACACATACATGTATATACACACACACATATGTAAATGAAATTGTAGCAAAGATACTTAAGAGCTAAAAATCTGCATTTAAAATAATATTTTGATCAAAAAACTGATTAACAAGATCCAAATAGATTTTAGTGTTTTTTTAACAGACATTACTACTATGCCAGCTCAGCCCATCAACATGCAGTTTCTTTTATTATGGAAATATGCTTGCATAATTGTTTTTCATAAATTCAGACAGACTTGGAGCTGGAGGCATGATATCCTGCCAATGTTCTATTGAAATGTTTTTCTCTATGACTACTCCCAAGGACACACGTATATATTCCACATACGGCAAAACTCTGGCCCTCCACAAACTTCAGCAATCTGTAAAAAGTTTGGTCTTGGGTTTCTTAAAATAAAAGAAAGTATCTTGTGGGCTAACTGCTAGAAACTCAGAGTATCACTCTGAAGCCAGCACGCAGAGGATGAAAGTCCAAAGGCAGTTGCTAAGCTGCTCCAGCTACACCATTAATTTCAGAGGAAGGAGCACCCGGAGTGGCTGCCTTGGAGCTCGTGGGTACACAGCAACTGCTGCTGGAGGTTTAAAAATAAACACCAGAAATTGTTAAATACCAGCCTTGGCTGCACTGAGCACACACAGCAAGTGTAGGAAAGCAAGTGAGGGGTCACTGTCTGCGAGATAAGTCAGGAAAGGCAAATCTATTCCCTCCCTGGGCTGTGCACGTCAGCTGGGAATGGATTTATTTGTGTGGCTGGAGATAACCCTATCTGCTGCTCCCTGACCAACAGGCTGATACCCTATCACAGTTACCTGCCAATATCTCCTTCCATGGCCAAAGCCACTTCTTAGTATACCCAGGAACTCCTACCTGGAGCAGGAAACACTAGCTTTGCTGTGAAAAAAGCTAAGTTAAATAAATGGGGTTATGATATGTTGAAAATAACAAGCAGGCACTTGTAAAACGGTTCTGTATCTTTACCTCCAACTTTTTTAACTTATACAAACACCTTTCCAAAGGTACAGACCTACACCAGCCCTCTCCCTGCTGTGAGAACAGCCCATCTACCACCATGATGGGGGGGCTTAATGGCCCTTCTGAATTTGCAGACAGAAACATTTCACCATCAGTAAAAACCAGCTTATTATTGTTCATTAACAGTGCACTAATTCCATCTGACAAAATAAAAGCAGCCAGAGCATCTCTTCCCAGGCCAGGCAGGTAAACCTTCGTGCTGCTTCTAAGTTCCCCCATCCTGTCTCATCTGTCCCCAAAATCCCTGTGTTTGCTTTGAAGAGGGTTGGCTTGGCCTTTTAGCTGAGACCTAACAAAAGATTCTCCCACAAGGAGTTCTGTAGGTCTGGTGAAAAGCACAGTTAATTAGTTTCTGAAAACTTCTCAGTTTACACAGTAAATGCCTCCTTTCTGCTCTATCAAAACTCAGTGGTGTAAATAATTATTCCATAAAAGCCCCTGGGAAAGAATCCAACTCCTGCACCACTTCAATAAGGGTACAAGACTGATGAGTATCGGCCCTTCCCGTCTTTCAGGTAATGAAAAATGTTTCTGTACAACTTTCATTATCTTCCAAATTCCGGGTTAGCATTCACAGGCATCATGTGGTTCGGGGGCTCATTGTCTGTGTGAGAACTACACTGCAAGCAACATTCATTTACTCCCTCGAGGGCACAGTTTGAAAGGCCTGGGGGTCAAATGAATTCACAGTTATTACTGGGTTGAGATTCTGCTTTTAAATTATGTCTCTAATCCTGCAATTTTAGGCAAAAACCCCCAGTGATTAAATATGAGTTTTGCTGCAGAGCGAGTCAGCAGGAGCAGGCTGCCTTTTGGGGAGCCAGGCTGATGTTTGAGCTGTGGTTTGACAGAGCCTGGTGATTCCCCACGGGGGGTGATATCCCCCCAAGCCCCTTGGCTGTGGGATGCAGCAATTTCAGATACCCAGAGTGAGGTTTCCCTCCCCTCACTGAGGTATTTGTTTCAGGGAATGCTTACTTTGTCTGTGATAATGTGAATTAAAAACTTTATTTCAGTTGACACAAAACCATGGGGGATTAAAAGCAAAAGGCGCCTTGTAAAATTCTGGCTGTTAAAGGGACAAAGCTCTGATTAAATTTACAGCTTGGCTGCACATCTCTCAAACAGGTAACAGTATCTATTATTGAAAACAGACCTTTCATGAAGTAATGATTTTAAAAGCATGTGTATTTTGTACTCAGAGAGGCACCTGTGTGATCCAGACACCTCCCAGGGAGAGCTGTCCTGCAGGAGTTGCTCACAAGGCTAATCCCTTTGGATGGAGGGAGATGCCCACTTGGACAAATCAAATCCATGTGCTGCAGACACAGCATCACCCACTTGTCACTGACACTCTGCTCTTTTGCTTTGCATAATTTCTTTCTTCACTCTTGTTTTCCTATACATTGTTTTTTTTTTCACTTTTATATGCATAAGATTTCCCTAGAAACATGACCCAAGATGATTATTTATGCATAATATGATATATTTCTATCAGATGTGACACTGACTACACACACACAGAGAATCATTCACAGCAATTCATGATTTGTGAGAGTCCTGTGAGTTTAATTACTCACAAATGTCAAAGTTACAGAGAGAGAATAACAGATAATCCCCAACATCACCTTAGTAAATGTCATTATTATTGAACCAGTATTTGCTATGGTTTAGATTTTTTTAAAAAACATCCTATTTTTGGTATGATTAAAGGAGGACTATATTTGTCTTTTTTTTTTTTTTTTTGGTTTTTTGCTTCTTTCCACTTTAAAGGCTCTGGTTACCATAAATCTAATTGTACAGATCTCAGAATGCTGCAAATTGCTCTAAAAGCTTCTCTTCTTACCTTGAAAGATAAAAGTAGGAAACAACACATTTTTCTTGTCAGCTCTCTGGATCTTTGTAAAAGCACCTAGCTGTGGCTATTGACCAAATGAGTAACATTCAGGTGTTCCCTGGTACAAAAATATTGACTCTCTCTGTACAACAAACAAGCCTAATTCTGTGCTAAGTGCACTTTCTTCCCTTCTGAGCACCCTGAAACACTTCAAGTCTTCACTCAGTGTTGTCACTTGTTTCCACATACAGTGAAGTGACTTCCTCCTTGTGAACAGGAGCTCAAGGCTGATGTCTATCATCTCTGCAGGCCTGGCTTAGATTGTGGCTGGCTCTGAACCAGCTCCTGCCCATGCCAGGACACCAGCACCCACTGATGGAGCAATTTAGGACCAAACACCTTTTGTATTTATTCAGAACAAAAGCATCCATCAGAACAGAGTCCAAAAAATAAAACTCAGCCTGTGCTCACACTCAGGCTCTCCCTGAGCTCTGCCACTTCTGCAGCCAAGGCTCCCACTGCAGAACCTCTGTATCAGCCTCTATCAGCTGAACCAAGTCTTCCCATGAGCTTTCCACCATTGTTTTTTATTTATTTGCTTATTTGTGCCACATTTCTCCAGCTGGGCAGAGAGAGGCCTGAGCTCTGGAGAGCAGAGGAGATAGGCTGTGCTTTGGGATTTCTGTCTCCCTCTGCCCCATGACTGCTTCTTCCAGTGCTGGCTTGGACCATTCACTCAGACTCACAGTGCTCTTCTGGCTCTCATTTGACACAGCAAACTAAAAAATGGCTTACAAACAGATTTATTAATAACCTCACCTTACTGCAGTCACACTCTGCATTAGGGTTATTTACAGGGTGATTCAATTCCATCATAATTTACAGGCTTTTATGGCTCAGACAAACACAGACTAGAGTAATTTGCCATTGAATAACAGAATTAGCTTAATTTAATCATGATTAAAGACATAAATTGCTCATGACAAAATTAAACCCAGGGGAGAAGGGGTAAGAGCTATGCAAGTCACCCCAGTGCACTGAGTTCCCTACTACAGTATGAATACTGGGAACTGTCCTCTGGAAACAGACAACTGGTGCAATTCCTGGAGTGGGCAGAGCCCTCAAACACCCATGAGCACAAAAGATCCTTCAGATTTATATCCCAGTAAAATGAGTTAGTGGTAACAATCTACTAAGGGAAAAAAATCAGAGATGCTCCCCTGTGAATGTTGTGACACAATCCACTTTTCACATTTGCTATTGTACATTTGTGTGGCAATTTGGGATCACATACCTGTGGTTTCTCCATTCCAGAAAGAATGTCCTGAACCCTTTTTGCTTCTGAATCAAATTCTGTAAAACAGAGAATGTGGAAAGAGGAGAGAAATAAATGACCAAAATTAAACAAAAACTTCAGTTACATCAATAATTCTTTCAGAATTTCTAAATAGGGGAGGGAGACATTACCTGCATATGAGCATCAGCTGCCTTGTGAATTTAAGGCATGCAGTTACATGGATTAATATCACAAAAAATTAGAAGAGGAAAAGGAGGGAATGAGACTTCAGTAATTGCAGGTATTCAGAAAGGTGAGACTGTTTGTATAGGTGTCCTCCACAACCAGTGCTGTTAACTGTGATCTGCATTCAGAGAGTAAAAGCACCCTGTTTCCTGAAGTCAGCTGTGAAAGAAGCCCAGGAGTGTCTCAGTTCCTGCTGAACCTGACCCTGGTTTGCTAACCAGAGCCACCCTCACTCCAGTAGCTGCAGACTGGGCTGTCCACCTGCCCACCAGGGCTCTGGAGAGGACAACTGTCCTTGTCCCATGCAGGGAAAACCCAGGGGAGCCACACAGGTGCCTGCCCTGAGCCCCAGCACCCATCTGTCCTTAAATTGAGTAATGCCCAAAGCTCTTCCACAGCCACCTTCCAGCTGTGGAGGCAATAAAGTGATGCCAGGCAAATTCCAAAGTCTGCCCAGCAGCAATCCATCCTCCCTGCCTGAGCCTTGTGCCTGGTGCAGCAGCTCCTGCAGGGGCTACACACAGGCTGTGAAATGCTCCCCCTAAATTAGGGGGTAATTGTGCAGAAGGTGCTGCAGAGGCCATCCTCTGAGCAGTGGAATCAGCCTTTCCCTCATCCTCCCCCCTCAAAACAATCTTGAGGTAAAACATCAGCTTAGAGTAATGAGGTGACACAAAGCAGCTTTATTCCTTTTGGACGACAGCACAGAGAGGCCTCACTTTCCACTACAGTATTCTCTAATGGAAAAATAGGAACATATTTTCCTGTTTTTTGGATTTTTCTTCTTTAAAATGTTAATGCAAAAAGTTTGCTCACCAAAGCAGAAGAAGAACATATCTCACCTAAAGCAAAATGAGCCAGACGTACTTGGCACAGGAAGCAAAAAACATTAATAAACAGGTGGGATCAGATCAACAGCTTTCACTAATGATTCCCCCAAAACCTGACCTACTTCTCGTAGCCCAAGAATGTGTCTTTATTTTTGTCTGTGACCTGCTTTAAAAAAGTAGATCTTCTTTTTAAAAATTCCATGTGCTCGACTGCCAAAAAATAGAGTTGGCTGAATAGTGATGGCAGAATTCCAGTGTAAATGCCCATCTCTCCCTAAAAGAATGCACCTTGGTGTGGACTGGGAATGACAGATCTCCTGCTGCACACATTCCTGGATTCCTTTCAGTCTCAGCCACTTGGAAAAGAAAGGAGTAGTAATATTTCAGGAGAAGTTGAGGATAGCAAGATTGGGTTTTTTTCAATAGCAGACAACCCTCAAAGTGCATTATAAAGAGCATAAACTAGCAGGATTGAGCCAGAATATGATAATACTGATTTCAAAATTACACACATGGACTAAAATGGCCAAGGAGAAGGCTGAGATGATGATCCAATGAAAATGTCAAAATTTGGGGGGTTTCAGATTGCAGGGCTCCTTTCAGCATCAGTAAAGAAGTTGAACTGTGCCACAAAAGCCTGGAGGCAGATCTGCACACTGTGGAGATCCTGCAGGCTTATCTCGAAGGGATGCTAATCAGAAGCAGCTCCTGCAGCTCTGAGTGTAACAAAAAAGCTGCTACTATTTTATCGAAAGTTTATGGTTATTATGTCACCCCTAATTACAACCCCCAGAAGCTGAGCGTGAATCACTCTCAACCTTAAATCCCAAACATGTGGACTGAATTTTCTTCCCTCTCTCTGCTTTCTAGCAAGGATGCTCTGTCACACTGAGCAGGAGAGGAAAACAAACCCTGAAGCCCAAAGAAATCTCATTTCCCTCTTCCATGAAAGGTGATTGCTTTGTACAGTAACTGAGACCTCTGACCCTCTGCAGGTCAAGGCTGAGGGTTCAAACTGCTCCAGGCACAGAAACTGACTCCAAGACTTCAGGGAGGTGGCTATGCCCAGCAAATAAATAATTTAATTACTTCAATCAAACTTCTCAATGAAGTGTCCTACTCAGGGAATTTTTTTTACATTAGTGTCCCAACTATGTATCTTGTTCACACAGAAGGCTCTGGGTACCAGATAGAGAAGCCTTGGGTTATTACAGACATGTGGACATTTATGAGGCCAATATGGACATTTATGTGGTCAATATGGACATTTATGTCACCAAGTGTCCATACAGATAAGCTGGAGGTGGAAGAAGACAAGTCTTCTTCAAAGACTTTGGGGAGAGGGAGAGAGGAAATGGGATACATATAATAAATAATGTCCTGTGAAAATAAAGCAGATATTAAGGGCAGAAAGCAACAAATATCCACAAGCAGTGTCTATAATAGCATCAGAGAACACCACAGATTGAAAGGGGACCTCAGCAGTGGTTATCAAGAATTACAGTATTTACAGTCTTGCAAATACTTAGTTTCCCATTTCAAGAGCCATTAAAAAAAGTCTTCTATGGATGGCTGACTTCCTTTCTATAATAAACATGATTATTCACAGTCTCCTGAGCTAGACTAAGCTAAGGAGAATGAGTCCTGTCCCAAATCCCTCCCTCAGTAGGGAAGTTGCTCTGACCTGCCAATCTGAGTATCAAGTTCAACATCTTCTTTCCAAGCCAACAAAGAGGAGAAAGCCTTCTGAAATAGAAGACATAGAGAAACCATCTGATAAGCTCTATCTGATAACACAGAGCTCCTGGAAGGCCTTTCCTCCTGGCTCTCTGTTGTTACTCAGCAGCCACCAAGGACTGTACTCTAGATTAGCTCACTGGGGCATTTAGGGACAAGGAGCATCTGCTGGACATCACAGACACAGTGGTGGAAAAGTGGGCAAGAACAGCAGCAAGAAATGGGCAAGTCTTGATATAAAACAGATGATTCAGTAGTTCAAAAAAACGACCTAGAACTGCTCTGGAAAGGTGGTGGGTGGCTGAACATGATTCACCTACCTGGGACTAATTGTCCCTGAATAACAGACAGTTGATTTGCATTTCAATCTTTGTCCCTTCCTCTCCCTCAGCTGAGTGAGGGCTGAGTATCTGACAGGAAGAGAGAAAATCTCTGTATGTAACACCCCCCAGAGGCTGGGGCTGGCAGGGGCAGGCAGCAGGAGCTGCTTTCCTCCCTGGCCATCGGGAACAGAAGCTCAGACACGTCAAGGAAGAGCCCAACTAACACTTCAGGTCATTGTCCCATTTTAACTTTTCCTCTCAACATCTGTTCCCCACATCTGTCATGGCAAAACTCTTCCTCCTAGGAGGAAGCTGGGGGTGGGGTGAATTCCTTGTGAATGCTCAGTGGGGTTCTCTGAGGGACAATACAAAAATCCCAGTTACCCTGCTAATCTCACTGTCTGAGAGATATTACAGCACTCCCAAGCTACACATTAAATTCTAATTCCCAGGCTGAGGGTTCTTTGGATCCAATCTTTCAGACTAATCTTTTATTGCAGAAAAGCCAGCTGAAAGACCTGGACCACATCAAGTCCTCTCTTTTTTCATTGTTTTGAATCATAAACAAAACTCTATAGATACAACCGGGAGTAAATACCCCTAAAAACTAAACACTTTCTCAGCAGCTGTTTGGTGCTAACAGGGTTTCAGTGTCAAGTCTTGCTGAACTAAAGCCTTTTATTCTATGCTTCTGCTAGCCTGTGTCTATGTTCCTTTCTGCACGTACAGCACAAATATAATTTTCAGACCTTTCCAACCATACTTTTAAACACCAAGCACAGCTTTAAAAAAACGGAAAAAAAATGTCAGTTCAAGGTAAGTTTGAAGTTTCCATCAACAGTTTACATGTTTGCATGAACAGCAGCTGTGTATGTAAATGGTTTGAAATAGCTAAAAGCTCTAAACTAATTAAGATTTTCCCATTGCAAATACACATTTTAGGTTTGTTCTGCATTCTTTCCTTGGAAGAGAGGAAAAGGTCCAGCTCAAGACTTAGCTTCTGGCCACAGAAAGTATTTACTGTTTCAACAGCCCTTCCATTCCAAGGGGATGACATCAGCACTAGCACTTTGCAAACTCTGAGTCTTAATTCTCAAGCAGAGCTCCATGCTCACAGATATGCCAGTCATAACATGACATGCTTTCTCAGAATTTGTTCCAGATTTATCGGGGCTGTGACCGGCTTTAGTGCTGGGAAAGATCTTTCATCAGTCACGTACAGCACAACCTACAGCCCCCGAGAAAATGAACTCCTCAGAACACAGCCCAGCTCCTTTGTGAGCTGCCTGCCCATGTCAAAGCTTAAGGCACCAAGAAGAACACACAGAGACTTTCAGAGCATTGCAGAAATGGAAGTTAATCAGCTCCTTGTACAAGAACAAACCCAAAGCTGCAGATGTCACGCAGCAGCAGCTGAGTCACAGGACCAGAGGGGATGTGACACAGTCACCGAGTCCATCCTCCTACACTGAAACATGATCATCTATCCCCAAAGCGTTTCTCTGAGACGGCTCCCCAGCCCATTTTTCCACAATAAATGACAATTAGATAAATGACCTCCTGCCCCGTGATCACGGTAATCTCCAAACTTCTCTAGGTGAACAGCACAGCATCCAACCCCTCATCACAGGGAAGATGATCTCAACTCTCCCTGCTGCATCTGAAACTTATTCCTTCTTCGCTGCACATCTGCCCCAGGCAAGTTCATCATCCTTTTCTTTGCTGCCATCTTGCACATACTTGCAGGAATTTCTTCCTTTAACAAAACAAGCTCATTTCTCTATACCTGTCTTTAAGAGACCTCACCTGCTGCTGTTCTCTGACACATTTCTGAGTTGGTCTCCATCCTTCTGAAGATGTGGCACAGCCCTGCCCACCATGGGCCAGCTGAGGTCCTGGCAGCACCAAAACCAAGGACACATTTACAGAGCTTGCTTAGAAGTTTCTTCTTCTCTTTGTCTACAGAATAACTTCACTCTTGGGGTTTGTAAACTCCTATTCCTCCCTAATTTAAAAACCACCTAATTCAAAAACCAGCAGGTTTGAGAAGTAGGTGCAGTGCAGTACATGGCCCTTGCCTTGATCAAACTTTCTCTGAAGGCCATTACAGAGCTCTCCTGTCTTGTCCTCCTTCCCTGACCCATCAAGCACTCTCAACCCTATCAGAGCCTGATATGGACTATAATTTAATAAGCCTCAATCCTTATTCCATCCTTCAAGCCCTTAATGAAAATATTGAATAAAATTAGACCTAGGACAAATTCCTGCCTAATCCAGTTTGATGCAGCTCTCCAGTCTGTCAGGGAGGCAGCCCAGGACAGGGCAGGGTCAGGGATAAACTGCCAGGCTGCTGCTGCCTGACAGCTGTGACACTGGCAAGGGCAAAGCCAGTGTCACACTGAACAGGGCTTTAAAAAACTCTTCCCATCACCATGTCCACTCTGGGCAGAATAGGGAGCCTTGTTCTCGGCCCTTCAGAATAAAAAACTTGTGAAAAAAAAATTTATATTTAAAACAGTCAATCACACCATGTGAACCTATAATACACCAAGGAAGATTATTAATTAGGCCTGGAGGAGATTTCTAAATGTTAAATATTTCAAATTTCTGTTCATTACATGAAAGCTAATAAAAACCATCAACGATAAAACACAACTATGGCTCCCCTGACAAAGGTAGAGAGATTGATATTATCCAACTTTGGATACAGCTGTTAAAACATGTTCTAATTCTTTAAAAACTGCTGTGCATGAGTGTATCACAATTTTTACATTTCTAAGTGCCTTCCCAGTGTTGCTATCTGATTTCTCCTGCTAACATACCTTAATTAATGTATAGGAGCTTATCCTTCATTATTTATCCTTAAATAGTAAATAGATAGATAAATAGATAGTAAAAAAAACCCAAACAAAGCAAACAAAAATCCCACCCAAGTCACTCCCTGAATAACTGAAGGTAAATAGAACAAAATCCCTGCATAAAATCCAGACAGGCACATTTTCAGATCTAAAATCAGAAAAACCAACACTCTAGTCATCCTGATTCACTGAGACAATAAAGCAAAGGATAACTGAAGTGTTTTGCCTCAACAACACTGTGATTTAGGCATGAATTTAATCCCACACCTCAGAGATGTCCTGCCCACAGTCCATACCTATTGACCTGCTAGTTTCACCTTGACTGCTTCAATATTTTATTGTCCATGGGACAGGATACTCCAAAAAATCTGGAGTGCAAATTCATCCTTCTTTAACCAAAGGCACTTGCTATCACATGGATCAGGATCAGATGTGGAAGCATTAAGATGTACATAATGAAGTCACCTGGGCTAAAAAGTGTTTTAAAAATAAATGTAAGGGTATCTAATCCTCCCTGCTCCCCATTATTGTTTTTCACTGGGATGGAGGAAGGAAAATAAGATCAGTAACAACCAGCAAGGGAAATAAAAGGCTGGATGCAAGGGACAAATGGAGGGTAAGTGACATGTTGGGTTTGTTTTTCTCTGCTTCTTCGCTGCTACTGCTGGAGGACAGCAAAAACAACTCCTACTTTACTGGCTGGAGATCTGAGCAAATTCCTACTGTGAACACGCAGTTGGTCCATTAGAAGGCAGAAAAGGGCTTTCTTAGTAAAATACAGCAACCCCCATCCCCATGACATACATTTGACATCTTGAGGGAGTGCTTTGTACACGTCCCAAAGCAGATAACAGAGGCAGTGCACTGTGGATGGCTGCAGCTGGCTGGGTTTGAAGGAATACCAAGTCAAACAATGACATAACCCACAGAAACAGAGGAAGCCCAAGCTGAATCTGCTGGAACAACAAACCACTTACACACAGAACCTCCTCTTGGAGAGCTCTCTTTTCATCATTTTGACCTGCTTTAGCTTATTTTCTGTGTCTAAATATTTTTTCTTTTTATTTTCAGCAGCTTCCCTTTTGCTGTTCTGTTACAGCAGCTCACACACTATGTGGGGTTGGGAAGACAATAAAAGTTTTGCAGATCAACCAAGTGGTTTTGGTTTATCTTCTGGTCAAATATCTCTTGGTCAAGTACTTGACAAAGAGACTGGAAGTCCCTCCTAAAACTTTCCTGGATCTCCTGACTCCCATTTTCCAGGTAGAAGGCTGATGTTTTGTTCTCACTACAAATTTTGCCAACAAACACTCACCTTTTCCTAGGAACAATGATGTTCTTCACACTCCTCAGAACTTTGTACCATAGTTGGGATGCTTGGAATTTCCTTGTGCTTAATTCCTTCCATTTATTTCCCTGCTGCTTCAGGCTTTGTCCCTCTCATTTCTCCTCATTCTCTGTGACTGCCTGTCCAGCCTTTGCCATGCTCAAGGGTTCTCCAGGCTGAGGAGCACAGTGGTCATTCAGGAGGGGATGTAACTTCTGCAGAGCTGCATCCAGGCTGCCCCAGGTGACACTGCCATAAAAACTCCACAGGTTTCCCCAGCTCAAAGCAGGAGCAGGGGATGGTCAACAGCATGGCTGAGATACCCATGCTTCTTAAAATGTGAAAATGGCTCAAAAGGATGTCTGACACCAGCCATGAAATTACACCACCTGGCATTTACAGAGAGATGTGCTCTCCAAAAGAAAAGGTTCCCTTCAGTCCTGGCACCTGACTGTCCCAGCCAGGCAAAGCAGGAGCCTGAGCATCATGAACACAGTGAGAGGAGGCTCACAGCTCCTCCTTGCACTGACAAAAAGCACAAGTTTGACAGCCAAGGATTAGTCTTCTCTTCCCAACTGGGTCTCTGACAGCTCCACTGCATCCCCCCACAGGCATGGCTTTGTCTCTGTCACCCTTGAGTGTCCCTGCTGGGACAGCCACCCCACGTCCTGCTGGGGCAGAGGGGAGTCCTGCACTCTCCAAGAACTGAGGTGGAAAGCACAGTCCCTAATGAACACACAGGGATAAATCTCCAGTGTACCAGTCTGGCCTTGTAAATCCTGTGTCTGCTGCCCCATGCCAATGAGGAAATATTTTTCTCTGAAATATCATGCCCAGTGTAGGGGGACAATGGCACCAGTATTAAACTCAAAATAAAACTTCTTCTTGATGTTCAAAAGTATGACCATAGGCAACTCTGGCCATAAAACCTTTTGCTAATCTGCCTGTTAGACAATAAGAGCATTTTCCTGATCAAACACAAAACTAGCAAAATAACCTGCAGAACTGCATATTTGCACAGAAAAACAATCACACAGCACAGCCAAAACAGACTCCATAGGAGTTCCAAACTTGCTGGGGATTAAACAGAGCACCTCAGCCAAAATTAACAACTTCCTTGGCAGTGAATCTCATAAAGCCACCGAGTTTGCTACAACAATAGGAAGGCAGCAGAGCACTTCCCCAGTGCAGAGGCACAGCAGAACCCATCATGAACTAAAAAAAAAAATTAAGAAAATAACTGCAGGCCAAATTTTGCCCTCAGTCACAACTCCTCGGCCTTGCTGGAATCAAACAAGAAATGCCTCCTTTAGATTTCATGGTGGGCAATGCAAAGTGCTTTGCAATGTTGGGTTTTAGCAATAACCACTATTTCACTCTCAAAAGCAGAGTCAGAGCAAAGCAAGCTATTCACCCTCTGTGAGAAAGTAAGCAGGAAAAACTTGCCCTAGAACAGGGTAAAAGCAGAAAATGCATTATCTTTTACACTGTCTAAGCACTTACACTAAAGCATAAATTTTATTTCTATGCACTACTTACACTATTTGCACATCTTTAAAAGATGTTAGATTCCACAGGAAAAAAGCCTTGGCCTTTTTTTTTTTAATACAACCATTCAAAATCATGGTTCTAGAAAGGCAAAGATTTTTCATGAAGCCTGCACTGAGATTTTTCAATGGCAACCTAGTGAGGGGCTGCAGTTACAACTTTCTTTCAATGAACCCCAACCTAAGCTCTCCTGTTACCAATGTAAATTACTGACCTATTTTTCCAGATGAAAAGTATGATACAATCAAACTGCAATGAGTGGTGGAGGAGATCACAGTAATCCCAGAAACCAAATAACATTTTTCTCTTTCCACTCAGCACAGGCACCACAGCTCAGAGATGGGGGAAGGTGAAGAGCTTCCCCTCCCTTCTTTAAATCAACCCAAACACCTACAGATTGACAGCAGAACAGAAATAATTTATCTTCCTCATGACAGATGACAATCAACTGACTCAAGCAATCCCAGCCTAAATTGTTTTGCAGTCATGTCTGAAGGATGAACTATGACTATATGAGCTAGAAGGATATTAAACAGAACATTTAATAAAGACTGGAGGCTAAATTTCTAAAATGCAGAAGTCAAAAAGGCTGATGTAATCTTCTCTGTGCCCTCTCATGCCTGAGATGGGGAGAATGAGCTCAAGAATGTCTATAAAAAACCTCATCCATAATGTCTGTACCAACTTCCTACTGGTGAGCTGAAAGAAGTGCATGGGCAATTAGCAATCCTGTATGGGACAAGGGCAAAATGTGATATTGAACATTGGCACAAGCAGCTTCACCACTAAGAACCCTTCCAAATATTTAAAATATTTCACAGAAATATCCACCTGATAACTGCTTGCTGGGAAGGATTCAACAAAGCTACAGGAATTTCAGCTCATTCTGGATTTCATTGCTGAGATGAAATTCAGGCACAAGTCACATGAATCACAGTAAATCAAAGCAGCTGCTTCTAAGCACAGCTCCTTAGAGGGGAAAAAAAAACAAGAAAAAAAACCCTAACACAAAAAACAAACCCAAGCTTCAGGACAAAATCTTTTATAATAAACCTTGGAGAAAACTGAAATGGCTGCTTCATTTTAGAACAGTGTTTATCCTTTGTGTTAACTGCGACACTCAAAGCATCACCCTGCATTAAAACTCTTCCTCCCCTTAAAAACAAATATACTGAAGGTCACAGAAACTTTAGAAATCAAATTCCACCCTTCCTCAGAAAAGGAAGAGTAACCGATGGGATTTGAAGCACAGCCTAAGAGAGTTCAGTAAACAAATCCCATTAACTTCAGGGGGACATTTCATTTCACCACCTTTGCAAATCCAGCTGGAAATACAGACAGACATTGTTCAGGACATCTGGCTATATAAATAAGTGTTGCTCATTAAATCATTAGACTTAAACCCATTTTATTTTTTATAGTCTGGAGGGAGGAAATGTTCTACCTCTTCCCTATAAATACCCTCTCCCTTTTGGCTCCATGTCCCAGATATTGCCAAATAAGGCAAACACAGTTCCCTTCCTTTGTTGGTGGTCCATGTTATCTCCTCCTAACTGGTGAGGGTACACTGCTTATCTGCTCTGAAGCTCTGAGATCTTGGTGTAACTCTTCTCCCCGTCACAGGCATTTAATCAGTGAGCATTTAAGCAGGATGAAAATGTACTTTGTACAATATTTTTTTTTCCTGTTGGGTGGGTATCCATAAGTTATGTAAACTCCTAGGAAAAAGGTTCAGATTTCAGTCTTCTGGACTTGACTGTCAGTTGCAGCAGAAGCTGCAAATTCTTGAGATAATATGAAGATCCTCTGGGGGAAGAGGTTGTGCCTTACGTCATTTAGCACTGACTTCCTGATAAATGATGGAGCAGACAGCTTATCCAGCCCACCCTGCCAAGGAGATCCTGCTGGCAAAATGAGGCAAGGGAGGGATGAAGCAGACAAGAATAAAAACATGAGAGCCTGCAGAAACTGATCAGGATTGGGAAAAACAGCTTTGGGGTACAACACCACCACTGACAAAAGGGTTTATAAGCCCTAATAAGGTCAAACATGAGCCCTGGAGCCAAAGTAACCCACTCTTTACTAGATTTGCCCTACATGTTCCTCGGTGGACTTTGAGCTGTGTTTCCTGTAGTTAGCACACTTAGAAAGATTAGGTAGCTTCTAATGAGATTTATTTTGGCACAGCTGCTATGATGAGGCTGAAAACTGTTAACCAGAACTGTGGTGACCCATTTGCCCCATGGATGGCTCAGAGCCACAGATGCCCAGACCACCAGCTCTCAGAGCACCTCATGGTGGATCATTTGTATCCACACTGCCCTGGTGTTCTCTTTGCATTTTCAGGTACAAAAAGTCTGAACAAAACCAAGTCTGAGGCATTTCTAGTCGTCTTTAAAAACAGCTGACATTGAAGATGGAAGACTATTGTGCAATTAAATTAGGAGATGCTCCCACTTAGCTGATGAAGAGAATCTCTTATCTACAACTTCTGGTGCTGAAGTTATGAAGGTGGTTCTTTAGTCTTTCAAGATAAGTGCATAAAAATAGAGTGTATCTCCTCTCTCCCTGTGTCAGCCCTTCCCAGCTTGTAGAACTCTGTGCTAGCAAAGCAGAGTGGTGTGAAAAAAGGTGAGACTGCCGTGGCATTCAGGCTTCCCATAAACTTTGGGTTTGTTCCTGCAGCAGGGATAGAGCAGGAGAATACTTCCCTGTTTGTGACAGGTCACATGCAGACAAGATTTCACAGGCTTGCAAATGCCTGGAAATTATCTGCACACAGGCAACTTCTGGGAAAGAGTTGGTCAAGATGCCTGAGAAGGAAGTACCCACAGGCAAAACCAAAACACTGCTGGCTTTGGAACTGGGCAAAGCTATGGCAGAGGCAGGGAGTGCACTGGGCAGGGATCTGCTTTCCAGCACCATTTGTGATATTTAGCTTTTCCCTTTCTCCATCAAAGCCCCCATGATCTAAGTTAAGCTTCAAGACAGCAGAGGAAACAGATTTGTTTCTCTCCCTCAACAGAGTGTATTTCTGTGATGCTGGATAAACATTTTAGCCACTCTTTTTGCTGAGGAAAAGTCACAGATTAAGCCTGATCTGGATAAATTCTTGCAGGCACACAGACTGACATGAACTTGGGAATGTACTTTACCTGAACCCTGCAATATGTTTCTAATACAGCCACCAGTCTATATAAAGCTCACTTAAGTGGTTACTTTACCTGACTATTAGGCAAAAATATTATTTGGTGAGAATCTGTGTGGCCCAGCTAATGGAGTTCAAGCTGGTACACAAAGGTGTATCTGACACTCATAACCACTTTGTTTACTGCCTGAATGAGCAATTCACAGCCTATTATTTTAGAGAAAATACCAAAGATAAAGACTGTTGAAGAAGCAGGCATATTTCCAAATAGAAACAAACAAAAGCACAAGCTCAGTCATGATGTGGGAGATAAGGTCAAGGCACGAGAATATCACACTGGGAATTTTGGGTGTTGCAAATTAACACTGGCTTCTCAAGTTCAGACTATGCCCTAATTAATGCATCCTATTTCCTCTCATGCATTAAAACTTACAGGAAAGCAGCACAGAGCACACAAAATCTATTTCTAATGAGATGTAAGTCTGAAGAATTCAGACAAGTAGTATTAATGGCTAAAACTATTAAGAAAATGCAGTAGGAACAGTAATAGCATTTAGATTTCATGTATGATGCTGATCTATGCTCTCAAGATTCAACATGTCTCTGGTTTCACTAAATATTATGTTTCATGTTGCATTATTTGGTGTAATACTAAAATTCACTTAACTTGACAGATGTATTTTACTCTTCCATGTGTTTTTTTTCAATGTTATTCATAAAATCACTGTGACAGTTTTGACAGGTTGTTTTCAGGAGACAATCTTATTGAAACTCCTTATTTTATAGAAGCAAATACATTTAGGGACACCAGAGAAGCTGCATTTAACAGAAGGGTATTTTGTACATAAATATATATACAGATAAATATAGCAGCAGATAAAACATTTATGACCAATTTTGTCTCCAGAACATTTCCACATTGGTATAGCAAATGTTTATTAGCATGTACCAAATCATCAGTTCCTGGCTAAAAGAACGTAAAATTTACATGCATTGCCAGTGTTTCCCAGCCTCTTTGCTTACATGAACCAAAAGTCATGAAACTACTCTTCTAAGCTTTTAAATCTATAGGATATACAGGCACAGATAAACGTATGACTCAATAAACAAAATGGATTCAGGACCAAAATAGAAAAGAATTGACAGGATCTAGAATGAGTAAGAAGAGGAACTTCGCCTGGTTCCTGTCTGCACTGAATCACAGCTCCAACAATTTCCCTTTAATTCACAGGCTCTGGATAAAAACAACAACTTGATACAGTTAAACAAAAATAGAAAAAAAACCCACGTTTTTCCTACGTATGTTTAAATGTTACACAGAAGATCCAGAGAGAACAGGATGGGGCTGTACCAAGAACACCTCAGCTCTGGTTTGTCGTACGTCACCCACTCTGCATCACTTACTTGTGACGTGCTTGCAAAGCACACCCTGCCCCACACAGGGATACCTGAAGGCAGTTCTTCACCTCACAACTTCTGCTTGGCCAAGTTAAGTACTTATTTTAAAATGTTTTCAAATTAAAACCACCATTGTCAGGAAGTTCTCTTGCCAAGTCCATTTTCTGTGTACTCCCAATGCATTGCCCTCGAAGAAATGAGCACACAGAGCTACCCTGATCTCCTGAGAAACTTCAAGCAGCAGGAATTTGAAGCCATGGTTTTCACCTTTCAGAGCAGCTGGAGGCTGCTTCAATGCACAAAATCAGATTTACAAATCCTCCACAATAGGAAAGCAACATCTCTGAGGCTTGTACACATATGACAATGGAAGTTTATGATCTGTCAATCTCCACGTGTAAAGCACATCAATGCCACGTGCAAGAAAGCAGCTGCTCAGAGCAGTGAAGTGCACACCATAGTCAGTGTTCCTCACTGGGAAAGCAAATGTGCTTTTCAAAACTGAGTTAGATGAGCTCACAGACAACAGGTCAGTGAGGGCACCCAAAGGACTGGGCAGGACCCTCCCTGGTGCCTGCCTGGCAGGTCTGGATGCTGCTGGAGTGACATGTTCAGGCTTGCAGGCTACTCCTCAGCATCATCATCACCATCATCACACTCCTGGGCTAGAAAGGCCCCTCATCTGAGGCCAGATCTTCTCAAACAAGGACAGAAACTTCTTCAGGGATGCTTTCACAAAGGCACACGCGATCGGCCTGGAGCCGCCTCCCTGCCCAGGCTGGTTCTCTTTGTTCTGGCTCCCAGCTCCCACCCAGCTCCTGCACAGGATGCACACAACAATCCAGCACCCACTTCCCACTTTTACCCATTTGAAGTGTTTTAGTTTTGGCTGTCTTTAACTCTTCGAGCTTCAATAAGGATTAAAAAAAAAAAAAAAAAAGAAAATGTTCTATCACATTTGAAGAAACAAAAAAAAAATGTTTTTTAAGGAAATAGGCAAAAGCATTGTCAGAATGCTCAAAACTGCTTATGTTCCCACAGAACTTGCAGCCACACACAGAACTTCTTGAACGACCAGAGGACCAAGAAGGGAGCCACTGAGTGCATGAGAAGGAAGTGACTCAGACTGAAACTCATGAAGGACAGCATGAATGGGACAGGATTTCCGCTTTCAGCTCCTTTTACATGGCAAGGCTCTTTTACAAAAAAAAAACCAAAACCCAACCCACAAAAACCCCAACCCTGCTCCCTCCTCTTCCATTCAGTTTTTAAAACAGCTCTGTGGAAAAGCTCCAATATGGATTTTAAATCAGAATCCTAGTATCATACCTCCAAGCCTTCTACTGGTATAAGACACCATCCATCATCCTACCAGAAACAAGCAGAATTGCTAAATTCCAAGGCAATTATAAGCAATCAGGTTCCTTTTTTTTGCCTTAAAACAGCCTATTTCCAACACTAGAAATCTTTATTTACAAGTGCACCGCCCAACACAGCATGATGCACTCAATGGAAAAGGTCAGAATTGCATTTATATCCCCAATCTGAAACCAGAAATTTCCTAGTAAAGAGGGGATGTTGCTATGTTATAGAACCACCCCGGGATAAGGGTGCATTACAGAAGCACCAACTTATTTTTAATGTACCATCATTCTGTACAGAGCACAGAGATGCACAGGTTGGATCCATAACTGGAGAGGTGACTGAACAAAAAGTACTCCAGAGTAATTTACTTAATTTCAGTACTGATCACATTCAGAATTGATGATCTATAACCCCATTTCTTCTGCCAGTGGTGAAGCAGATTTTTGGGGAAACCCTTCCTTCTAATGTTGGAAGGAAGCTGGAAGTTATTGATACAAAGCAGAATTTTCCTTTCCTACTCAAATTTCATGGGCATAATACATGAAATGAGAATAGATTTGGATGGAAAACTACATTTTTAGGTTAGATAGCACACATACTGTGATTTTTCAGGGAAAAGGGTGAAGTTGTCTTTGCACTGCACGCTGGACATTCTCTTCAATATTATTCACATGATCCCAGAAGGGTTTGAGTTGACCTTAAAGACCCTCTTGTTCCACCCCCTTACCATGGGCAGGGACACCTTCCACTATCCCAGGCTGCTCCCAGCCCCATCCAACCTGGCCTTGGACATTCCCAGGGATGGGGCAGCCACAGCTTTTCTGGACAACCTGTGCCAAGGGCCTCCCCACCCTCACAGGGAGGATTCCTTCCCAATATCCCATCTAAATCTGCCCTCTTTCAGTTTAAAGCCATTTGCCCTGTCCTGTCACTCCATGCCCTTGCCAAAAGCCCCTCTCCAGCTCTCTTGTAAGCTCTTTAGGGGCTCTAAGGTCTGCCCCCTTCTCCAGGTTCAATCCTCTCAGTCTGTGTTGACAAGGAAGGTGTTCCAACCCCCTTATTGTTCCTGCAGCACTGCAGTAACCTCAGCAGAGTGGGTGTGCTAAGGAAGGAACAACACATCCCTCAAGAAATCACTATCAAGAAACAAGCAGCAGGGCAAGCATCACCTTAAGCACAGGGGCAACAGATCCAAGAACAGAAACTCCCATCTTCCCTGCCACAAATGTCCCCGTGTGGATCATCTTTCTCTGCTGATTAAAGCAGACACTCCAATTGCTTCTCTGAGCATCAGCCCAGGAGCAGCTGGGACTGCTGGGAGAGGTGCCCCTGGCGAGCTCCCACCCACGCTCCCAGCACTGAGGCAGCTCCCAAACTTTGCCTCAGCCAGCCCAGTCCCTGAGGAGAGCAATCACTGTCAGGCTGTAGCACTGTGTACTGACACAGGCTGTTCTCTGCAGCAACCAGAGCTGAGGCTGTGTAAGTGCCTGCTCCAGCTGCGTCCGGGGCTCCTAAAGCCCCTTCCCTTGCCAGCAGCTGGATCCCGGGATTGCTCCACCATCCAAACACCCAAAAGAAGGCAGTTCCCCCTGCAGGAGCACACACACTCCACAGCCAGCTAGGAAATGATAGGCTGTGAAGCATAGCACAATCCCAATTAAAAAATTCACACAAACAAAGCCCTCAGCTCCAGCTCTCCTTCACCTTACTCCAAGTTTTACTGCAAATTCATACTTTCCTACTTCTCTCCTAAAGAGTTTTTTGGTTAAGTGGTTTTCTAAATAAAGACCTCTCCACAAGTTTTATACATATATATACATATTTTTATATATTTATGTATCTAAAAATAGGTTTTCCAGGCTATTCTGTGATTTTGGAAGCAGCCACACAGCACCATCAAGTTTTTAACTATTAGTAGGCCTGAACAGATACACATCCACAAAACATGTATGTTTAAAACCCTTTGCTACTTGTTGCTTCTGACACATTCTTTTTTTCTAGCTATTCTAAAAAATGTCATCTTAGCAGCATAAATCAAATTACCAACTGTGACCAGACTGCTGTTAGCTCTCACCCTAATTACCTGTATGTATTATTAGCCAGGTATTCATCAATAAATCCCCAAATAATTAAAGAAGAATCAGAGAAGGTAAATATAAACTACAGATAGGATTAGAAGCTTGTAAATATCAAGTGAGAACTCATTTTAGGGAGCTGCTCGATGACAACCTTTAAGAAACCTCAGTGACCTGTCTGCAGGTCAAAAACTGTCAAAAACTGAATATTTGAGCCCACTGTATCTTTTTTTTTTTCTTTTAATATGAAAAAACTTCTCCTATTCCTGCTTTGGCCATGGACTTGCTGCAGAGCAGTTGATGCCACTTTAGTGTGCAGATGCAGAACCTAATTTTAAAAGGCAGGAGGGTGGGACAAGGGATGCTTATTTGCACAGCTTCCTGTAAGGGACTTTTCCACAGCTGGGGGAGGACTCCATCCCTTGCTGTTCCCAGTTTGGAGGCACTCTCTGGCTGACAGGACTGGACGTGCTGCAGCCTTGACTCCACCGATTTTCCTGGCATTTTAAAAGCGCTCGTGCTCTTCGGCTGCAACACAGCAAACCACTCCAAGGCAATGAATTAGACAAACACAAGGGTGGCAGGAAACCCTTAGACAAGATGCTTTTAAATTATTTCTAGATTATTTCAGAAGTGGTCTGCCAGGCTGACTCAGTACCCACTGAATTGATGTTGTAAGACGATACTTTTTTCCAGGTCTTTCACACACGTGCTTCAAACACCTCATGTATTCCACCTCAAATAAACACCTGAACATAAATAAGAATACTAAAGTCCACATAAGCTGATTGGCAAGAAATAACTAGAAAGTCTAATGCAGTGACTCATTTTCTTGGATTACAGCATTCCCAAATACAGCTCCTTGCTAATTCTAAAGACCCTGAAGCACGTCTGCAAATCCTCATTCCTTACCATGCCAGCAGCATTTTTCCCTCTCTTTGGCTATTGATACAGTTAATTTTCATAAATATTTCTTTCAGCCACATGTAAAAGTACAGAGCCATATAAATATACGCTACAGATAAATAATGGAAAAACTAGGGTATGTGCATAAATTAACCCAAGATATTTCACAGTCTGCTGCCTTATGAGTATCTTGGACATGTTGCTTTGGCTACTACATCCAAGTTTGTTCAGGCAGCTGCTGCTGTAACAGTCAGCAAAGAGACAAGCAGAGAGGAGAAAGGCAGGTAGGTATAAGGGGTTATAAGGGGTTATAACAAGTTACTAAACTAAATTTTGGTAGAAGTGGCTGTGTGCAGAATGGCTTGTGATCAAAGAGATTTGATTGCAGTAAAGCACTGGGTTGTTCATCTAAAGTTTTCAATTTTTAAATGGCAAGTCTCTGAAAATGCTGAAGAAAATTATTTCAAGTGTAGCCAGACATATTTGACCACCATTTCCAATGGCTAACATTACGAAATTTCGTCTCGGCTTTGTTTTCAACTAATCTTAATTTCGCTGAATTTTCACATAAAAAAACCTTGGCTTTTCAGTCATCACCTCTAAACTTTCTAATAACTTTACCAGGTTAACTTAGGATAGGCAAAATAGTGGCTTCTAGCAGTCAGGTTTTGGTTATAGCTTAATTGCCCGTGAAGATTTTTGTGAAGTGCCAAGACACCTCTCCGAAAAGCAAAATAAAACCAAGACTTCACCCACAAAACGCATTTCTGCTTCCAACAAGAGAAAAAGAGCACGATGCTGCCTCTACCAAGGGAGTAGTCATGAAAGATGGGAAGGCTCTGGGTTCACCTTACAAAACAAATACAGCCTAGCAAGCCCCAGCGTTCGTATTTAAGTTCACACCGTATTAACGCGTGGGTGGGAGTGTTTCTTGGCACGGCCACTGGATCCATACAGAGGAGGTCACAAGCCGGAAAGGTGCAATAAAAAGGAATTAAAAACAAATAAAGCCCTTTTTTTTTTTTTTTTTTTCCCATGTGGGTCTTTTTCCCTTTACTTAGGGCTGCTCCTCGCTCTGCGCTCCGGTTTCTTCAGGGCCGGGGCTCCCCCGCCGCCGCTGCTCGCCCCGTTGTGGCTCTTGGCGTAACCGTTGTACACTGTGGCACAGCTGCCTATATGGCTCTTGTAGATGGAGGAGGGAGGGCTGTTGAGGCGGTTCTGGCGGTCAATCTGCCTGTCTTTGAGTTTTTTGTGCTGTGGTTTGCTGTACTGGTCTTCCCTGGTGATGTAGCTGGACATGCCGTATAGTGGTATGATTTCTGAAAGGGAACAGTTCGCCCGCGTTAACTCGTAACAACAAAAATCACTGAGGGGTTGTTTCTTCCCCCCCCCCCAGAAAACCAAATTCCTGGCCATCTCCAAATGAAGTTACTCCAGCTGTTCCTGGAGATTTTTTAAAAAAAAACCCTTTTTTGCAATTATTTTGTATTAACTGTGCTCCTTTGATGACAGAATTTTACTTTGGATGAGTGTGTAAAATACTGCTATTAGGGTGATGTTTTTCCCTCCCTTTTCAGTCTTTGTGTTTCTGGGACACAGATTTCAAGGAAAAATCCAGACAGAACTGATCTTTTGGGAAAAGCCTTCATAAGTTCAGAGCAATTTAGCATTTTGTTCCTCAGGGCCTGACTGGACAGAACAAGCTGAGATGTGCTGGTTTCAAGCTGCCAACCCTGATTACATGCAATTTAATTTCCCAGTATAAATAGACTTTACAATCGTGTCAGTTGTGCTGCCTAAGGAGAGAAGCGCAAGATGAAGTAGAAGCTTTGGGAATTAAAACTATCAAAAAAAAGTTTGAGAATTATCATAAATATGATGTACACTCTTCAGATACACTTCATTAAATACAATCCCCACTTCCCCCTCCAAGGATGAGTCTTTCTTAACCTGAGGAAGGTCAGCTTGCAGGGATCACAGTATTTCCTGATTTTTCTATAATTCAATCCTCCTTTTTGTGTGTGTTCACAATTTGAGTGTGAACCTTGAAAATATCATGCCCAAATGAGTTTTTTCTTTGTTGGCAAAATAAAAATGGACACTCTGGATAGCAACAGACCCCCACTCTCAGGATATTAGAGCAGGCTCCACCCATGTAACAAAGCCACTGAGGTTCTCCATTCCTACTCTTGTTTCCCCCCAGCTGAAACCTTGCTGAACACAGATGTGAAAGGCCAGTCCCAGTCTCTTCCTCCCAGCTCACCTTGTTCTCCATATATTGTTGGGGGAAGATGATGCTGTGGGAAAAACTGTGGTGGCATGTCCCCAGGCCCAGTGACAGGAGGGTAAAAGGCTGTGTGGGAGTTGTGGATGAAGTGGGGATGGTGTGTCAGGTAGGGGGGCAGGTGATGGGTTGGCGAGATGGCCGAGGGGTAGCTGGGAGGGAAACACTCCGGCGACTGCGGCGTCACCACCACCCTCCGGACGCCCGTGTTGTCTTCTATCACCTGCAGAGAAAGGAGCATGTCAGGCAGCATCTGAACCAGGCACACCTCTAAAACAGCATTGTTTACAGCCTGTCCTCCCACTGGGAAACAGCTGGTCCTTGGGTTTAGCTTCACGAATAAACACAATTCTAAAATTAATATCAGGAGAAATAACCGCGGTGGTGATGTGGCTTTTCCTGGAGACTCAGATATCCACACTAATCATTGGGAACTGTACTGCTGCTAGTGATAACTATGTGGGTTAAGGGACAGAATAAATAACCTGCATTTAGGGAGGAAAACAATTGAGAGAGGAATACAAAGCACCAAAATAAGCCTACTCATTGGGACTGACCTTACGTTCTGCCCATAAAATTTCTAGCACCGATTGTGACAGTGCCCTGAGAACAGAGTTAGTAACACTTTGGAAAGCAGCTGGCACTGCTGTTGTGGAGAGGCTGTGTGTGTGCACACACAGACGTACTCTGCAGGAACCTGCTGTGCTGGCCTACATTTGCAAAGGAGCTGCTCTGTTCATAACAGGTAGCTGCCCAGGACAAATCATAGGGCAGAGGGTTTGTTTCTGTTACAGAGCTGGTCTATACAGCCACACAAATATGCTCTGGGATATGCATAGCTTGGCCCCTAACACCATAGTCAAAGCATGTAAAAACAGATGTAGGAAGGTGGAAATGTGCTTAGGCTGAAAAATGCTTTTCAGGTTATAATTTTTCCAGAGTCGTATTTCTGGAGAACAGTCAACCAGCCAAATTTCAATCCAGACTTAGGAACCAAGCTTTTCTTGAAACTCATTCAAAAAACTTCTGCCATTTCATAAATTAAAAAATACAACCATGTAAGAACGATTACTATCCCTTTGACTCTGTATGCTGGCATGCACGAGGTAGAAAAGCATGAAGGAAGCATAATTTAATCCCATACAACAAACAGGTTGTTAAAAAGCCCATTTTCTCCAAACTGACTGATGGCACACAGATGGAGCAGTATCTGTGATGAATATGTTGTATGAGATAAGTGAACATGCACCAAAGGCACCTGCTGCAAGATGCTGCCACTCTCAGCTGATTCCACACCATCAGCTGGAGTTATCCACCCTCCAGCAGCACCAGCAGAAGAGACTCTGCTGTGGATTGCCCACACTGCAGTGGCTCTCATCACATCCCAGTGTCTTTAGAACAGAAAGAAAAATCTGTACCCTGCAGCAGAGGAATGGCACAGGCACCACCTGTGCTGCACAGGACCAGCCCTGCCCAGGGGCAATGCCCACAGCCAGCCCTGAGCAGAACTGCTCCAGCAAGCAGCAGCTCCTGCCTCAGGCACCAGCTGAGCAAGGGATCACAGGGCAAAATTCACCTCGGAGTAGCTGCCCCAATTCCTCCCCCAGGCCACGTGTGCCCTCAGGTTATGTGCGTTTCCGCCTGTTAGCTGTGGGATGTGACCAGGGACACACAATTTCTGTGGCTTGGCTGGCCTCTACAGAAGACAATTTTCTATAGAAAGTTAATTCATTCACTTGTAACATTTCACATTAAAAATGTGTTACTTGCTGAGTAACCAAAATAGTAATTGCTTGGCTTAACATACTTGATTCTACCCTCAAAATTTACGACTTCCACTAGTAGTTTGTCAGCTGCCAGATTTAAATTTCAAAGACTTTACAGAGTCCTCAAAGACAGCTGAACCTCAGAGATTTAGACTATCACATCCTTTCAACTGCTGCATTTTCAGGCTCCCCATCTCTGCTACTGGTTCTGCTCCACAGCATCTCTTATCCTGCTGCCAGGTCTCAAACCTGTGCTCTGAAACCTGGAAAAGAGGGAAATCCTTTTCTGTTTAGCACATATTTGAAAAACAGAACTGCTTATCTAAGACTGTGCATAGAAATGCTGGATTTAACTCTCAGACTCAGATTATGCTGTAACTTAACTGAAAGAACAAGTTCCTACATCCTGATGTGAGAGGTTTTCATCGTGTCTTTAACTAATCCAAGCCTCAAAGACAACTCCAAGATCTTATCTCTGCATCTAGACCAGCTACATGTGCCTTTTGTGCTCTGGTGAAAGATGAATATATTAAGGAACAGATTTAGGCAGAGAGCTTGTACACTGAGCAGCACATAATGTAAACCATATTTAAAATTATTAGGATTCAGCTTCCTGAACTATCATCTGTAAAGCAGGGAGGAAGGCTCAGAGCCCTGTCAAAGACGTTTTTGATGAAATTACCCTGCTAGATGAAGCTATAAAATATCAACACGACTGAGAGAAGCCAGAGACGAGGGGACAGAATAGGATATTTCAGCTGGGAGGAACCTACAACCACCAACTAGTCCAACTCAGAGGATGAGCCAGCCTTCCAAATTACTTTAGCTGAAAAGCCAAGACACTAATATCTTTTATTTGTTTCCTCCCAGGCCATGAACGCTGACAGCATTCTTGTTATTCTCCGTGCATACATTACAAATGAACACAAAAACACAGGGGACCTTGCAAAACCCACTTTGTTTCCCAATCCTGCAGGGTATTTTCTGTCAAAACTAGGAATTATTGATATACATTTCTGAAACTGTACATGCAATCCTTAAACACACTATTCTGTCCTTAACAAACTAAAGTTGGTAATCTGATTTATGTGTTATATGCATTAGGTAGCAATAAAGACTGGAGACATCCCTTGATCTGTAAAACCTGCAGTGAGTAGCTAGTAGTAGTGCCATTCTGGGAGACAACACTCAGTTCATCAAAGATAGATAAAATCAGTTTTGATCCATTAATGAAAAAAACATAACTTAGCAGAGAGGTTCAACTTTGCTATTTTAAGAAGAAATCTGCAATTTTTTTGTATCTGCTTAAAACCGTTTGTCAAAAAGATCATAAATTCATCTGGAAACTCTGCTAAACTGTCTGTACTTCAGTGCCAAGAATCAACAAAATCCTAATCCCTGCTGAGGTCTCTAGATGCAACTGGAATATTAAAAGTAATTGCTATTACTAATTTTAGCATTTCATATTTAGAGAAAACAAATATCTTTGGTCATTTGGCACCTAGAGGTAAACTTTCATTATTTGATGGGTTTTTTCTCAAACAGTTAGTAGGTAAATTGTCTTTTGCTGGTATTTTTTGTGCTTGCTGGTCTAAATGGCATGCCACCTCAATAACAATACTATTATAGCATAGTTCTGTGTGGGTTTTTTCCCATATTTTAGGGAGTTTAATTGCTATGTGAGGTAGGTGATGATCTTTCAGGGCAGTCTGGGTTCACATTACTCATACGCAATAAAACTGCCTCCCCCATTGGTTGCCACATTTTGGGAATGCCATTTTAAATGTTATTTGTTTTCCAGTGCAGATATCACTGTAGTAACTAGAGTTAATTCATGTATTCAGAGTACATCACACTGCTCCATGTTGTCTCATTTTTCTCCACTGAAATTTAATATTACACTCTAAGGAAAAAGACATGTTAATTGTGCACAAGTAAATTGTATCTATTTTGTGAGATCCAGTTAAAGAAACAACCACCCTCATTCTGGGTAACACCTTTACTGTATGAGTTTATATGGTAATATGCAAGTAATTTCCACTTACTTTCAAAAAAAACCCCAAACAATCCTTATTTCACTTAAATTTAATGTGCTAGATTCAGCAAGGACATCTAGAGTATGTCCACTGGGTGGACCACAACCAATACTCCACAAATTTCATAAACTAATTAGAAACTTCATTCATAAATCAATCTGTACCCAAACCCAGTACAGAATGAGCTCATCCACGAGGCACTTGGATGTCAACATTTTATTTAGTCATTTAATTTCTCAAAGATGCCAATCTAAGTTCACGCCAGTCGTGGCAAGTTTACACCACTATCTTTAGAATCCATCAGTATTAAATCAAACACCAAATTAAATCTATACCTTCAAGGTGGGAAATAGACAGATAAATATCTAGAATGCTGGCAAGCATGCTGGGGTAGTTTAAATCTAGAATGATAGAGTTCTTCAGGAGCAGTGCCCATGAACTCAGAAGGATCAGCACTTCATGGCTTGCTCCATATGAGACCTGCACAACCTTCCTTGTGCTCAAAGCCTTAACGAGGATCATCCTGTCAAGGATGCCTCAAATGATTGCAGTCTACAAAACAACCAGGAGCACCTCTGTGAGCAGTAAGCCACTCAAAATCAAGGGAACTGTCACTGAAACCTGATGCTAGCCAAACATGCTTCTGGAGAAGAACACCTCTGTTAGGGACAGGATGTACCCAGGATCAAAATCCTGATTTTTCAAAGATGGGATAAATTTTCTACCATTTTAAATGTCATTTAAAGAAGTTCCTCTTTCCAGAAGTTATGCTTTAGTTTTGGCAAATGCCATGTGCTTGGTGCAGGAATATTGAATTGCAGGACCATGGCTCAAATTGAACACTTCAGACCACAGAAACCCCATGGCCAAAGGAGGCTTTTCAACACATGTGCACCTCATGGTCCAAACAGTAAATCTGTCCTTTAGTCTTAAAATATCTGTGGCAGAGAGCTTGTTAACAAACCTGTAAATAAAATCAAAAGTAGAGTTTCATGACAAATTTTTATGTCCAACTACAGACAAGTAACTTCTCAAATTCAAGTGGAATTGCTCCAGATTTATTTCAGAGAGCAGTTCTCAGCCAGTACCACTAAACAAACAAGTTAATGATCCTCCTTTTTGACATTTTCATTTTTCTAGTTCTCCTGATTACAACCCTGATTCAACCCCTCCTTCTCTCCTCCCAGTCCTATAATCAAAAGCAGAACAACAACCCATGAGGATGTGCCCAAATTTAACACCTTAGCCTCCAAATCCTTAATCTCACTTAACAGTTGAAGCCAAAAAAGTTGACATCACACACATTTAATGCAGATTTCTCTGCCATGTCACCTTCTACAACCAACTTTTACAGCAGAGATATTGTCCACCAAGAGCACAGCAAGGAACTTCTCCTCTTGTTTATATTTAACTAACCCTTAGCCCACAAAGAATTGCAGGGACATGAACCCTGATCTGATAGCTCATATCTGCCAGAGGTGCACAGAGGTTTGTCTGCTGAAAAGAAAATGGAAAATACTGGCTCTTTGAAGAGCTGGTCTTTTGAGAGCAAAACCATAGCATGAAAGATTTGAACTGGTGGTGTGTATTTGTTCTCTATTATTTTCCTGGATCATTTCCTGCCCTGGCTAAGCCTCATCATTGGGAACATCTCCTTAACATCAACAAAAACAGCTTCTAGTCACAATTATTAACATGGTCCTTGAAGTCTAGAAACAGAGTCTGTGTTTGTGCTGCTTCCAGAGGAGCTGACCTTGCAGGGCTCACATCCTCCTGCCAATTTTTCCAAAGAGGTGATGAAGCACCACGTTAATCCAGGGTTGCAATCATTCGATAACTCATGTAATATTCAGGGCTAACACAGCTCACACAGGCTTGGCACAGCAAAATGGAAATAAGATTTCATGCCCTTTTTTTAATAGGCACTGTTGCTTCCCTGCAGGGGTATTGCTTTCTGCCTGACTCTTAGATATACACTTTGGGGACAAATCAAACAAAAAAATCAAGTATATTTTGATTTATATCTCAGAGTGCACTAATTGGTTTTATGGCCCTTCTCTTGACATGGTAAATTTAAGTTGTGTTCTAACTGTTTGTCATAAAAGACCTGGTTTAACTATCAAGCAATAGACAAAAGCAAGAACAAATCAGCTAGAGACGTTTATTACAACAAAGAGCTAATTTCATTACTACAGACTTCCAAGTCCTACTTAATATGAAGCAGTCTGAAAGGCAAGAGGCTCACTCACCACAGAACAGAACACACATTCCACTGCAGAAAAGTGCCGAATACAGAGTTTCCCCCAAAAACTTTGCAACGTATTTCCAGCTCCCTGGAAAAACTGCTTCAGAAGAGGGTTCTTGGTTGGATTTTTTCTGGTTAAGAAACTACTTAAAGACTCCTTTAGTGGAATTATTACAGTGCCCCACAAAAAGCTTTACAGAAGAACTGGGCTCAGACAGAGATAGAGCTGGAAGGCTTTCATCCCTCTGGTTTGGAAAGCATTCCAATTATACCCAACCATTTTATCTCAGCACAGAGGTGGAGAGGTATAAACATTTTAATATTAAAAAGGTGTTAAATTTATTTCAAAGGAAGAACAAATCTTCAGATAAACCTCTGCATGATATGGGCCAGTTTATTAAATTAGGTGAGCCCATGAGGAGCATTAAGCAGCAAATGCTCAAAACTCCAACCACTCCCCTTGGGAGGACTGAGGAGCAGAAGGACCACCCTGACATCCTGCCCTCTCTCCTAGGCTGGATAACAAATTCCCCCTTACTTGAAGTGTGTTTTCACTCTGTTCAGAAGTCAAAATACCACAGAGTGATTGCAGTATTTTGTGGGATTTAAGTATGACGCCATCCACAATTTTTCAGAATTACACAAGCTCACATGTTTCCTGGGGAGGGGAAGAGGCTCCAGGACATCATCTATTTTCTGCTTAACGAGATGCCAAACTATATCTATCAGAAGTTCTTATGCTATTCATCAAGGATATCTGAAATACTTTGTGTAGTTTTAAGGAAGCTTTTGGTCCAGGTCTCAATGAAAATGGTGAAATTATTTGATTTATTGTATTGTTCACAGCTGTTATGCCTTATATCAATCTTCTGGCTTGTTTTTTTGGGTTGTTTTTTTTTTCTTACCTCAGAAAGAGTCTAAACTTTGCAGAAAATGGAAGGAACAGACTGGTCATCTGGAGTTATTTACATAGAAGAGCAGTAGCTGTTCAAGAATTCCAAAACCTAACAGCTTTGTGAAACCTTTTCCATTTTTTCCATAAATAGATAGTTAAATCACATTTATTCTTGAAAACACACCAAAACCCCCAGTTGTTGGTATGCTGCAGGATTTCTGCTGGGAAGACACTGAGGATCAACAGCATACGTTTTATCTAGAGTGGCTCCTTCTTGCACTTCCATGGTCTCCTACCCCTTCTGACTGTCACACAAGAACTTGAGGCATTACCCAACATCAAGGACTTCTCCCCCCCACACAAAAAATACAAGTTGCATCTGTAGGCTCAGCCTGTGTGCAGAGCTTTGCTGGTGCTCAAATCCCAAATCTACCACAAATACCAGGGTGTGAAGGTGCACATCCCTGGTCATTTGTGCAAATGTGGGTGCACTATCAGTAAAGAGCACAAGCATGAAAATGTGTATTACCATTTTCATTAAAACATCTAAATTAAACTTCAAGCAAGTAGACTTCTCTAGGTGGATCAATGTTTTTGCTTTTACATTTTAAAATCGTTATTATTTTATTATTAAAAGTTTTAATTCTTGAAGAAGCATACCTGCGAGATATAACCGGGAGGCACATGAATAGGGGGAATGGATCCATTGGGTGACATCATAGGAACCTCTGCTGGTCCTAATAAAAAGAGAGAATAAGATATCAGGTTTTGGGGTTTTTTTTAATGGCATAATTGCTTAGAAAAGGTTAAAAATAGCTTTATTTTTGAAGCCTGCAATAACAAAATGAGCAGCTCCACTAATTTCTGGTATATGGAAAATGCCTTGTGCCATCATTCTGAGAATAAGATCATTGTTCAATGACTTTACCATATATTCTGCTGAAATAATATTTTCATCATAAAACAGCTAAAACATAGACTTTATATTACCCACTGATCAACTTATACAGCATTAAGCAGTAACACAATATGTCCTTTAGCAGCCCACAATTCCTATATTGAACTCTGGTTAAGTTATTCTTGTCAAAGGCACAGGAGCAGGGAACAAAGCAGAAACTGTGCAGCCTGGAATTAGGCAGCTCCCAAGGAAAGCGTCCAATTGTAGCAGGAAAAAAAAAAGTCACATATGTGAAAAACTATCTATCTATTTAAGAATGCACAAAGACCAAATTCATTATCTCAGCTATTCAGACTAACCTTGGAATGTGGTTATACAAGCAAGAAGCTTATGGTTTCCACTCTGAAATCCAGCCCTGAACATGCAAGTTCCATTTTGAGGCACTGAGTACAAGTACAACAAAGCAAGTGCCATAACCACTGTGCTTCTGGAAATGGAGCCTCACAGCTAAAATAAAGTGTCTAGATAAAATGGAAACAGTTCTCTCAACTGCTCATTGATTCACCCATTAACTTTGGGAACATCACATGGAGCAGTCAGTAAAACCAACCCCCCAAACATCAGACAGATGTTTGCAATCAGAGTGTACTGCTTGAAAAAGAAAAATTAATTTCATTCCTTCCTTATTACATATTAAAATCTGACACTGAACTGTTAATTAGCCCATTTGCCCCCATCATCAAACTCTTGAGAGGAGCTCAGCAGGACTCTGCTTTTTGTCACTGCAAACTGAATTTTCAGCTTTGACTGACAACACAAAAGGTAACTCCATCACTTTCTCTGATTGAGAAGCCATCCAACATCTCCAAACCATATCACATTCTAGGGAAGGAAGCTGAACACTAAAACATATGAAGCACTTCAGGCACAGATGGGATGCAATGGCCTGTAGGAGTGACTGCTCCTAAAATTTAGACTAATCTAATGAAATCTCACACAACAAACTGAGTCACAGTCTGTTATCTGATATCAGCAAAATCAGTCCACATTAAATTAGCAGTCATTCCCTATCCATCTGCATTTTTACACTCCTGCTGCTTCTGGTACAACCAGCAGAACTTCCCACCTCCCAAAATCCAAGTTACACACAGGAATGCATCCGAGTTATTTTTAACCCCTCTTATCTTTATCTTGGTTTGCTTTCTCTATCCAGTTATTTACAGTCTAACCAGCCCCTACAGCTTTTACTACTCTAGATTTGATCTAGATTTGAAATATGGTAAACCATCAAGTGTATAAGGCAAATGGGAACTCTGAAGGTTAAATTTAAATATTTTGGATCAGGTTTTGCTGGACTTCATACTTTCCTACACTTAACTATGTGGGGAACTTTACCTACACTACAGGCCCAGTAACAGGAAAAAAATATTATTACTTATTATTCAGCTGGTATGGTTTTGTCTCTTACCCTATGGCCCTCACAACAGCATTTGTCTCCACAGACAGCCAACAATTTTAGTGTCAATGGAAAAAATTCAGCCTCAGCAGTAAGTGATTATTGGGAAGGAGCTGCCATGTAAATGGCTTTATTTTAATCCATCAAAAATATGAAGTGACAATTGCTTCAAAACAGAAATATTGTTTGAATAAATGTGTTTTCCCAATGAAAAAAAATCTTTGCAAACTTCTTTTGAGTTTTTTATTTCTCTCTGAATCCACTTTGGTCTGTACACACTGCCAACTTTTGCTCCACAGTAAGCTGGAGAGTACATAAAAGGTAAAGGAGGATACTGTGAACATGCAATGATGCTTTTTTTGGGATTTGATCCACACTGGGTTATCAAGAGCTGTTCAGTTTTTCAGGATAGAATATGCTTGAAAATATGTAAAACGAATAGTTAACAGCTATGTGACACATTCCATGTCAGTGACATCTCAAACTCAAAAAACTGTAAGAGAAACTGTTGATATAAATACAAGAATATTGAGCTCACCATTTAAATAGACAATAATTTAAATACTGCCCATAAATGTTGCTCAGTAGAATGAAGCTTTATGCATAACCTGCTTCAGCCCCCCACCATAACTTCTTATAGTTGTGTTGGCCAGTCATTCACAAAAATAGCTACTCTGACTCGGAAATAAACTAAAAAATGCAACAGTTTTGGAGTTTCTACATAGAGAGCAGACATATACAACAAACAAGCAGCACGGCATGCCTCATGTCTGTCCTTCCAAACCTTGTGCCAACTGCTCATATGGAGTAGTGATCTACTGGCAGGAAGAAATCAAACTCCCACACTGATACTGTTGACTATAACACTTCCACTCCAATAAAAAAGAAGTAATATTGTGTTTTATCATCAAAACGTGCACCCTGCAAGATGAGTCTTAACCTTGCATATGACCCACAAACTGTTAAAGTCATTTGGATAACAGGTTTGAAAAGACTGACAGCCTGGTGATTTGCAGCTAGATTTTGTTTCCACTGCTTTGATTTCAGGGTTAGCCAAACGACTTTAGCACACATTATTGCATTCCTCTCATCAACAGTATCAAAACAACTTCAAGAGGTAGTAAAATAAAGACCCCCACCTCCACAGCTCAATGACTCCCAGCAATTATTAAACATTCCCCTTGTTGTCCAATCATATTCCCTAATTAGCACTTAAAACCATACCTTTTGTTTGGCTTGAGTTTTGTTTGTTTGGTTGTGGGGTTGGGCCTTTTGGAGTATTTTTGGTTATTTCAAATAGTTTTGACCTGTTAAAAAGCAGAACTTTAGAGGAGGATGTTCCTCAGCTGCTTGTATTCACAGGATGGATGTAAGTAATGTACACTCTTGGGAACCACAACTCTGCAAGTTTTAATTGAAGCTTGTGGTTCAGTACAAAGTTTACTTTAAATGAGAAAATGTCCATCCATTCTATCAGAGATGCTGCACACTGAAGTGAGCTCGCTGGAGCACTTTTCAAACCTGTTAAAAATGCAGATTGTCTGCTGAGTTCCTGATGAAACTGAGCCAGCAGCACTTGGCCACCTCGGCTGACAAAGCCAGTGGCCAAATTCCACCCCAAGTTCCTTTCCCAGGAATACAGCACATCTCCTCTGGCTCCTGGAGGGCTGCCCTGTCCAAAATGCAGGTGCAAGGAAATTTTTCCCCCTCCTCTGAAAGAGAAAAGCAGGAGCCACCAGGCTGGAGTCCACTCCCCCAGGCAGGGGACAGACCCCACTTGTCCCCACCTGGCAGAGCACAGTTTTCCTATTTCTAACACATTAATATTTAACAGAGTAAAACTTTGAATAAGTAAAAGAACTCAGTCTCATATAGTGGCAGAACTAATTAACACCTTGACAACCCAATCTGAGCCTTTCCTCCTCTCCCCAAACACCTATTCCCCTGTGCTGCTCTGTCACCCCTCTGATGGCATTAATGATGATTATTTGAACAATTTCAGATAACCAACAAGGTTTTGCAAATCTATTGCTTCTTAAAAAAAACCAAAAATGACAACCACCATTCTATTCCTTTTTGTGCCATGTTTTATTGGGTGATTTTATTGCACATCAAAACAGGGCTCCCTTCCACTTCTGTCTCCCACTTGCCCTGCCAAGAGGATGTTTCTGTCAAGCAGAGATTGACAGTTCTTCTGGTCATTTTTATTCCTTCTGGAATAATGTCACAATGTACTTGAGAAACTTCTGTCCCAAGATTTTCAAGGCTAATTATAGCCTGGGTTGCAACCCATGACACTTTCAAAATTCTTGTACAAAACCAGTTTTGGAATAAGTATGCTTTTTTTCTTGTTCCCTAGTGACCTTTAATGCATGTATTAATGTGATTAAAGATCACTTTAATCAGTTTTCTTTCCTTAAATTATAGAAGCCAGAATCTGGCATTTCAGTTTCTCCAGCTACAGCAACACTTCTTTCCTATTTCTCTCCTTGCACATAACATTATAGAGCAAAGAAGTCATTTTATCATACCATTTTCACGAGTGCTTAGAGAGCATTGCTTTTCTTTATCATGTCCCCTGTACAATATTTTTCACACTCAGCTCCAGCACATGGGCATATGTTTTACACAGAGTTTCTAGTGACTGTTTTGCAATGACCAAACTCTACCAGGTTTCATTATTAAGTTCCCATTCTGATAGCAGTTATTGGAAATCTCCTGAAGTTCAGGAATTTCTCAGCCCTGTTTCCACCAAACACATACCAATTTACCATTTCACACCACAATACCTGCACCAGCAGAGAAACAATATGAAATACAGTGATTTTGCAATTTGAGTTTGAAAGTTAAGAATCCTGTACATCTTAACAACAAGAAGCTACTGAACTAGCTAAGTGAAAAATTAAACTCAGGGAGGTAAATGCATTAATTTCTCTAAAGCTTAACAGTTAAAATTAACCCATGAAGAATTATTCTGCCTCTCCCTGATCCACAACAAAACTGGTATCACATCTTGCACATGTGGCGTTCTCAGGAAGTAAATCTATGGAGCAAGAGGTGTGACAGAATGAAAAGGAGAGATAATTAAAGGGCAAATTGGTCTGCTTTGCTAAAACAAATGACCCAGGGCTTGCTGACCTTGGCTGGGACCCAAGGGTTTGCATTTTCACATGGATGAGCAGCTGTTCCGGAACAATTTCCTCAATGAAATAAGCACAAACAGGCTCCCTGTCAGGCACACGTGTCTTCTCCCTCCACTTGGTTATTCTCAAAGCAGCTTATGGACTAAACAAGGTGATGACAAGGAAAAAAAAAAACAAAACAAAAAACCTGGATTCTTCCATTCATCTTCTTTCCTCCACAGCAGGGCTGTGGTGAGCATTCTTCCCAGCATTTTGGCCACAGCCTAGAACTCTCTTTGTTAGCACAAGCATACATGAGTATATCACAGCATTTCATAAAAACCTTCAAACCAGGATGTACAGAGCTTTCACATGCCAGTATCACCACAAATTTGAACTGCACTCTCTCCTAGACAAGTGCTAATTCAGCCACTAACTTAACTCTGTTCACATACAGTACAACGCAGAGTTAACTCCCAGGTGCCTATTCAAGTTCCTAGGACACAGGGTCTTAAATCTGCTGCTGATCAAGATCTAAATACTTTGTCCTTAGACCAGTGTGAATTTGTAGATTAAAGCAGTTCCACTTTAGAGAGAAAAGGAGTAGCTTTAACAATATTAAGTGCTTGAAGGGTTGACAGCTTTAAAAAATACCCTTGGAGAAAGTCTGAAATGGCAAAAAAAGTCCCACTCATGCTGCGTTCAACCTGCCAATGGCAGGGTAGTGAAAGGTGCCGAAATAATCTTAGCTGTGCTTTGATAAATGCTAGGAAACATGTCCAGCACTTGGCCACCCCCATGGCACCAGCTCATGCCTGACACAGGCAGCAGTTTTATCCTGCTTATCCCTACAGATTTGTCAATATTTTTGAGACAACTTTATCTACACACTAAGATAGGAATAAAAGGATGCCTGCCACGTGCCCATTCACATTCTGGCACCTCAACTGCTTATTTTCTATTCAGATCACAGTTTAGTAGTATGAAGTGATTCCTTCACCTTTGAAGAGTACAAAAACATTACCAAAACCCTCAAAAAGTCTAACAGAAATGGCTCCATGAATTTCAAATTACCTTGGATCCCGCAACAAATTACTACTTAAATGCAAATGGAACAGCTAAAAGAAAAAAAGAAAAAATCAGCCTGAGAAATCCTGCAGGTGCATGGCTTAACCACTGAGCACAGTCACCTGTGAACATGCAAACACAGGGTTTGACAGTGGAGACTGAAGCACTTTTGATGTAGGTAGCACACACTTCTTGAACTCCTTCTGACTTCTATGACCACTTCATGTTTTTTCTAAATCCCAGGACCACAAATGTAACAGTTCTTTACCCACTCTCACAGATTGTCAAGTCGATTTGCCATAAATATAATTAAAAATAAGATGCCAAACCGATGCAAGTTATAAAAAACACTCTGGTGTCTTGGAGTTTCAGTGCACCATTGTTACTAAGCCCTAACTGCAAACCCCAAACGCTCCAATGACACGTTCAGCCCCTGGACTCTGCAGCCACAGACCCGACAGCACCAGCCACGCTCCAGTCTGGCTTTGACTGATGCTTTCAACATGTGCAGACAAACTCACTCAACCAAACCATCCAATCAAACTGCTCAGAAATCTGTGCCAAACATATCCAGCAGACAGCTCCTGGAGCAGTTTCTGGCTTGTTTACACCACGGCACCTTTGCTGTTTACACTGGAGCCTCTTGAAAGGCGTTTGCGTTACCGGCGTTTGCTGCTCGACCTGCTGCACACAGCGGGAGCCTCCAGCACGGCCAACCTGCACTTAAACAACAGCACCCCTGCACTTTCATGTCAGAACCACCAGATTCCTACTCAGCAGCGTGCTGGTTTGCAATGTGTGTCTCCCAGATGTTGTATTCTGGTCTGGGGCATGTTCTAGAAATAATGCAGTAACCTGTAAAAACAGGAAATTAACTAAAAGCCATCGGTTGCCCTGAACATGCCCTGTCCAACGCTAGCACAGTACTACAGCAGTCACACAGCAGCACTATTTCAGCTGAATTCTGAGAGGAAGTCAGGATAGATGCTCACTTTTGTCCACCACAGAACCAGGAACTAATAACTTTTCATGCATCAAACGTTTGTTGTTTCAAACATGAAGTGGTTTGAATTTGGAGATACTCATCCTGAGAGCATGAAGAGCTGTCTCGCCCCACACCTGCCATCCTGCACCTTGGTTTTTGGGGTTCACCACACTTCACTAATTTAACAAGCAGAGAAGAGTCCAGACAAGATCAGCAGGCTGCTTAGCAGCCTGGCACATCCTCTCCTGGTAAAACCACAGCTTCTCCTCCTGCCATGGGGCTGGAAGGGAAGGAGAAAGCACCTGGGGACAAGGACCTGATCCCTCAGCATACAGCTACCCTACACCAGTGACAAAACATCAGTGACCACACTCTGAAGTGATGACATTTAAATTTATACATTATGAGAAACTTGGACAATCTAAAGCTCACCAAAGCTCTTTTCCAAAAGGTTAGGCAAGTAAACTTGTTCAGCCACAGAGAATGAAGCTGGACAAGAGAGATTCTTCCAACATTCCCAGGTGGGTTTTGTTCCTTTTTTAAACTAGACTAATATATCTATCACTCCAGAGTTTCAATTTACAGGCAATATTTTGGAATAGAACATTTTTTGTTCCTGTTGTTTTGAACAGAAACGGAGTATTTTCCTGTCCTAATCTGAGCAAACAAGTCAGAGTCTTTTGCTAAAATAAACCCTTTCTGATGGTTGGCTCCCCAGCCGCTACTGCAAAAACACTTGCAAAGAGTATGTTGCAATACTTCAAGCATTGAAAATAAGCATATTCCCATGGCAATTCACCAGATGGGCTACAGATTGTAAATCATAAATGTCTAGACTGAAACACAAGAGACAAACATCTGTCTAAAATCAGTTGACTTGAATGGCAAATACTGTTAAATAAATTAGGACTACTTTGGAAACAAAGAGAACAACCAACTACTTGAAAACATCTGAAATTAATCCATTAGCACACAAGCCACAACACAATAACCTGAAACCGGAGAGACGTTCATTTCGTGAGGAATATTAGCCCAAGATGACATCCTGCCATCTGAGGCAGGAGCACAAAATCATTTCTGTGACCCAGCACCACGTTACCCCACAAGGACTCACGAATCCATCCCCAGAACATCTGGCTGGAGCAGGGTTGTTACTCCCCTCGCTTCAGAAGTGAAACTGTGGGACAAAGTAATGAAATGCCTGATGCAGGGTCACACAGGAAGTTTGTGGGAATGTAACTGGACACAAACCCAGAATAGGATTTAGGTCATAAAGCAATATTTAAGCCTGACAAAAACTTCAGACTGCAAAAAAATTATATGGTGTCGCAGAAAAAATACTCTGTTTTAGGAAAAAAGTAAGTCTTCCTTATATCTACTATCTTCTTTTTCCTTTGCATAACCCTTTGTTTTATGACAGAAATATGCCAGAATGTCCATGGATGAACAGAGAGAACAGCACTACCAAGAAATGTGGGAGAGAAGAGACAGAAAACTGCAGCCTGGCCCCTGCATGAGGCTGCAAGAGAGAAAAGGAGACCACAAAGCTGAATTCAGAAACCCATCAAAGAACTACTGCCAAGCCCCACAAATGATGGGAGACCTCTGTCAGCATCAGGGTTCACTTTTGCATTAAAAAAATCTAATTTATCAAGTTTTTACACTGTTAAAGCTGTGAACAGCTAAAGGAGGATTAGGACCCTCCAGATCAGCTTCCCACCAGACCTATAACCAGCAGACTAACTTTTAACCAGAGCTTAGTCTCAAGGGAAACAGATGTCCTGGAATGAAAATTATTTTACTTCTGCACCAGTTATCAACAGCATTTCCATTTGCATACAATATGACATTATTTGCCTGAAGGACATGAGAACATCACCAAAAATGTTATTTTTCCCTTTTCAAATTTTGAGACAGCCCTTCAACACATTCTAGTGATATAAATGCTTTTTGGGGAGTGTGTGTATGTCCATGTGCCAGCTTTCAGCCACATTTATAAAAGGGCATTCATTTGCAGAAAGTTTTGTTCTCTGCAACAGGTTAATACAAATACTGAACACTCAGCTCTGAGTATAATCTCCATCAAAGGCAGCAATAATTATACAACACCACTTTCCTGCAACAGTAGAAGAAAAAGCTCCAATTATTCACAATATAATTATTTCATTCCCATGGCAACACCAGAAGGACTGTACAATCAGCAACAGACCCAAACCTGGCCAACAATGAAGTTACACAGAACATTCTCTTCCACCTGCCCCAAACAAGGCAGCAATTAGGTGATGGCTATTCTTCACCTGTCCACCCACAGGGAGAAATATCAGCCAGCCAGTGAAATCTGAACTAAACCAAACCTCCAGCCCTCCCTCCACAGCCAGCACTGCCACCCATCACCATCACAGGGCTGACGAGTTTTATTTGTGACATGTTTGGATCCTGAACTTCAGTGAATCATCTGAAAGTCTCTGTTTGAATGTGCTCATCAAAAACACAGCAATTACTATCCACCTGTCACAAACAAGCACTCTTCATCGTGCAAGGGAGGCGAGGGAATGAAAATCATCAGCACTGGTGGTTCTCAGGTACACGTTGGGCTATTTTGTGAGGCTTTTACTCCATTTCCCTGGAGTAAAAGCATGTTTCATATATACATAAAGCATACATATTTTTCATTCATGTATATATATATTCAGTAAGTAATAAAACCAAATTTCACTATATATTAATATTCTCTGTCCCTCTGTTGGGAGTTTTTATTATAGTACTGCACTTACACCAGAATTAACGTGGGAAAAAATGCAAGCTAAAATGTAAAGTGTGACATTCAGTGCAGGGCTTGGAGATGCTGTTGGTGAGCCCAGGGCTTTCCCAGCTGAGGTTTGCTCACCAGAGGCAGAGCCATCTCTTCCTTCCTTCACAAGGGTTTCACAATTTAATTCCCATAAGGAATAAAAAACTGCATCTTCAGTGGAGAAGTCTCAACCAGAGCATTGTTCTTCTGGATCAGAGAATGCAGCAGCCAAGTTCCTGAAACAGGGAGCTGCTGGAGCACCAGCTCTGAGTTTCTCCTGACTGATGCTGCTTCTTTGGCATCTCCAGTGACTGAAGCTCCATGAAATCCCCAGCTGTGTTTTCCATTGCCTACCTGTCTTTGCATTGAAACAAACTTGCACCTCTTTCCTTTAACACTTTTGATTCTTCACTCTCTACTTATAACAGAGGAGCCTTCTGCTATTTCCATTCCAACAGCCTTTCCTGAAATCCCTCACTGCCCCATCTCCTTCCAGCCCACTCTTCCACAGCCCAAACAAAACCCATTTTCCAAGCTTTGTTCACAGCTCGTGTTCACAGAGCTCCGATTCTCCTGGCTGCTGCTCTCTGAACATTTTGCAGTCATGCTAGGCCTAAAGGAAGGTGCTCAAATCCCACCTGAGAGCCACCTGAACGCCACGGTTCAGCATGGGAAGCTGGTTATGCTGACTCTGCTTCCTCCTCGTGGCTTCAACTCCAGCAGACTCTTCCTCAGCTGCACAGTGGCTGTCCCAGAAAGGCACTAACTCACTTTTTCACATCCTGCTCTCATTTATAAACATTCAAGGTGAGGAGGAAGGTTGTGAGTCACCAGGTTATGCTTGAAGCGCCCTGTCACCCTCCCCTCGTTTTCACTTCATCTCTCATATTTCTAAGCCGAGCTTTTGCACAGAGCATGTTAGTTGACTTGTGTTTAAAACATGCCTCTGGGCTACTGACAGCACTGCATCCTTCAAAATATAAGCCATAAATTCTTATTTCTCATGTCCCCAGATAAAAAAATCCTAGCACACAGCACGATGTAATGGGAGAGTGAGATTCTGCCCTTTCTAAATAAATTAACTGCCAGTGAGAGCCAAATATCACGTAATTAACTAAATTATTCTAATTATTCAAATAACACTTCTAGCCACAAAAAGTTCTAGGACAGTTTGGATTTGAAATATTTGAAATATTCTGAGTTTTCAGGTGCATTCAAGGGAGTTTCTTGTTGGCAACAGCAACTGCCAAGCTAATTTACTACCCAAAACATTCATCCTGCAGCTTGCTAGAGATTAAAAGCCCCCTTTCCTCCAGGGAGTGAGTATTTCAACTGGCCATCACTCCTCAGAGCTTATTAAAAAGTTTTCAAACACAGGAGTGAAGCGTTTTTCTTTCAGCATTCCCAGGTCTTCGGCGTCTCTGTCCCGGCAGAGGAGGGAGAGCCGCGCCTCGCCGGGGGCTGCCTCCACTCAGGAGGCTCCATGGGCACAGTTGTGTGGGAATAATCCCATTTCTGGGGCCCTTCCCAGGCTGAGGGGGTTCGCAGAGGGATTTACCCACACAGCACAGGAGCCAGCCATGACAACTCCGCTCGCGGGGGCTGGAATTTGCAGAAAGGAGCGGGGGCTCGGGGAGAAGGGATTTAGCCACTTCCCAACTATTCCAGGAATGCTCTTGATTTCCTCTGAACGACCTCAGGTTGAAAAACTGTCCTCTGAATTATTTGAATTTCTACTTCAGCTTTGTTGTTGGGATCTAACATCTCAGTTAGTAAAGGAAGAGTCCAATAGGAAGGGAGGGGAAGTGGCAGCTAAGAAAACATGGGTAGTGTGTTTTTTAAAAAAAAAAAATCCTGGAATTTTCAAAAGGTAGAATTCTAAAACGTATCTTTGATCATTGTGGTTTGCACGTGCAAACAAGTGGAAGAACTGTGTGTGCCCTGACAGAAATGGGGAACACAACAGCCTTAATTTCATCTTACAATCACAGAATGGTTTGGGATGGATGGGACCTTTAAAGCTCATCCAGTTCCACCCCCTGCCCTAGCTTACACTAGACCAGGTTGCTCCAAGTCTCATCCAGCCTGGCCTAGAACATTTCCAGGGTTGGGATAAACTGACTGATTAAAACACAAATCTCACCCACCTTGTTTCATTTAATTTATTTTTAAGCAATAAAAAAAAAAAAAAAAAAAGAAAATCCTTCTTCTTTGCATTTCTGCACCTAAACAACCATCCACCTTTGATGTAGGCAGAAACCATAAATTCTGTTCAAAACCTCTTGAGTTTGAAGGGTGTTTCTAAGTCCCCAAAACTTCATACAGGTATAACTGTGCAACTTGAGCATTGTACCCACAAACAGAGTGCTTCAGTCTCAAAAGAGGAAGATTCCACAAGTGTGTTCTTCCTTTTCTTCCTCCTCACTTCCACTCAAGCAGTGAACAGCATTTATTTGTTTCTAAACCATTTCAGTGACCAGGCAGCACTGATGAAGATACAGGAATACCTGGACTCAGAGTTGCTGCACATCCAAAAGTATCTAACAGGGAGCAAAACAACTCACTGGGTCATACCAGTTTGTGCATTAGCCCTTGCAGCACACAATTTAAAAAAATAAAATAACAAAAACAATTTGTCCTGGTGACTCAGAGTCTCCATGGCTCGAAGAAAGCCCTGTTTCTGTAACACTGCATCATGCTGGCTTCTGATCTATTCTCATGGGGCTCAGGCTCGTGACTCAACTGTTTTCCCCTGTATTTGCTCATGCAGTTGCCCATCAAGAAGTTGCTGAAGTCTGCAGGCATCATAAGTTTTGGCTAAGAAGAAAATAATCTAGAGAAATTAGTATCACTGGAAAACATTAAAAACTCTATATCATTGTTAATTTCTTTGGAAGTCCAGAAATCAACACTCACCAACTTTTCTGGTTAAAGACTGCCTTGTTTATCACAAGCCTTTCTGATTTTAAGATTGCAATGATGTTCAGGAACTGAGTTGGAAAATATCAGAGAAAAGCATTTTGGAGAAACACACCTAATGCACTGGCTGCTTTATTTGCTGGGAGTGCTTAAGAGGTTCAGTTCATTATGTTAAACTCAGAGCAGTTTTACTCAACTTCTATCAAATTTTTAAGTCTGCTGTGCTTTTATTTCAGACCTAGAAATGGGGTGCTGGCCAAGAAAGATGATGCATTTAGAAAAAAATACTTCATGCCATGGACATGTATTTCTCCAGCAAGCTTCTTGTCTTTATTTGCAGCATCCCCAAAGACCTAATACAGTGATTTTTTCCAAAGCAAGTTTTGACCATGAGCTTCTCATCTCCTTTTCTTTCTCCTTCTTTCTGTGCACACTCTCTCTATCACACTCCTGACATTGCATTTTATGTTCAGGTTACCCCAGCCTTGGAAGGCAAATGAACCTCTGGTTTGTAGGCAACTATGCTGTTCATCAGAGAATTTAACATAAGACATTAAATATTTTGTGCTGAACCCCAGCCAGGAGCTGGCAGAACAGCCTGGCACAACAGAATCACAGTCTCATTTATTTGCCAAGAGAAAGCTGAGCATCAAAAATTACCCCTTGCACAAAACAGCATTAAAGCACCTCTAAACCCCATCACACATCACCTTGTAAGTTCTAATACTCCCTTTATAGGAGAGCACAGCAAAGAAGAGAAACTATCAGACAGCAAGAGAAAGAATTAGGAAAATAAATAAACTGTAGTGATGCTCAACTCTCTAACCACTAAATCACTCTCCCTCAATACCTAAGATTCAATAAGTCATATAACAACTCAGAGCCACAGTGAAAGGAAACAACAAAAAAATGCTCTGAAAAATGTGGTTTGTCACTTCACATTTTGCCCTGCATCTGAGTTACATTAAATCAATATCGTTTGCATTAGGGAAAATATCTTTTCTAAAAACTTTGCTGTGTCAGTGCAATAGAAATATTGTTCCACACCACCTGTTTTAGATATTCCTCTCCCTTCTTTCTCTAATTTCTAGATGTCTGTGCACAGTTATACTTGCCATACATGAACTAATTCTGAAAATTACAGTCAAATTTATAGTAAACATTTACGCTGTCATACATGTAATATGTCTGAAAAAATTAAGAACAGTGACATTTTAAGCCATCAATTTGTGGATATAGATAATTTTCATCCATCCCATTCCTAACTGAAATCCCACAAAATGCAAATTGCCCTACAATGATCCACTTAGAAAAAAACGTTTACAGTGACTGGATGCACAGCAAAATGTTCTCTTTTCCAACATTCATCCAAACCCAAGGATATCACTACGCCAAATCAGTACAAAGCAACTTTCAAGCAAGCTGAAATCATTCTCCAACCAAGCTTTTCCAATACAAAACACAAATTTGCCAGAATTAAACAATATTTCATGTAAAACTCCAGTGCCACTCTGATGAGAACTGGGCAGGCTTTTCAAGTGACATTCAGCAGCTGCCATGGAATCTCTCCCACTGTCCACCAGGAATTCAAAAAGACCTGACAAGCTGAAGATGCTTTCAGGATCTTCCTGCACCTACTAGAGCAAACCTGTGGCCAACTGCCCCAGATTCAAGCCTTCTGATAAAAATACATTATGGTTCTGTATGTCAAACAGAGAACCTCACAGCTTGGCACAGCATGTGGTACCATCTTCACAGCTGGAATCACAGCCAGGCAAGGCAGCAGCCACAGCTGGAGCCCACCAGGCTGACCCTGTGTTTGCTGGCGGTGCAACATCTCTGGGGATAATTCCTGCACTGCCACACTCAGGGTTCAAGCTCAGCCCATTCTTCCTGCAAAGGCCAGGTCCAAATGAGATTCTGGTGGGATGTGGCCATAACTAAACACTTCCTTATAGGTTGCTCTGCTTTAGAATTTGCCTTCTGACTATCAAGGCATATATGATAAAAGATAAGGGAACATCTGGTAAAAATTGCTGTTGCGATTTAACTTTGCCTGCTTTAAGATAAATTTCTGACCATCATGCACTCACAGGTATTTTACAATGCAGCACACCATACTGAATCCATTAGCCAGAGCCATTTACAGGTATTTCATAAAAATGTGCACCACATCCGGATATTTTATCAGTATCTCACAGTACAGCAAACTACACAAACCTCAGAGGGTGAATAACTTCCACATTTAATTTATAATATACCATGAAGACCTTATAAACACTTTTAGGTGGTTAATTTTTTTTTCCTGTACATTTTCTCACTATAAATGATTGACTATAGTTTATGTCAATACTGCCTGGAGAATGAGCTGTCACTATAGAAACAGTGACAGCAGTGAAGTCCTTCCTGCCTCTCCTCCACACAAAAGTCCCAGAACAAACACATTCTTGTTATTTCTCAGATAATTTGTGCACACTGTCAAGTCCTGAGTAAAACTCAGGATTTTTCACTTGGTTTTAAAGTGCATTTCTTATTTCCAGTCTTCACAACAGTCCTTCCTTCCATGTGAAAAGCTCCCCCACTTTGGAATTGCAAAATTGCTTGTGAAGCATTCTGAAAACAAAAATAGATGAGCACTGCACTTAAAGGAATTATAATCCATGTTTATTTAAATTAGATACAAATATAGTTCAGGAATGGGAGAATGCTGCTTGGGGGAGGGAAGGGAGCAAGGGTGAAATTTTGCTTAGGCTGCAAAGAGCCTCAAGTTACTTCACTATGTATTAAAATTTTCAGATCAATTCACCAAAATCATATCAAGTTATCTACAACCAAATATCACAAGCACAGAATTAAAGCTTGTATAAATTCCTTTGACTTCATAGGCTTGCACAGCTAATGGATCAATTAATGCACATGCTGCTGTGGAATCAGGTCTTACTATGGTAATTTTCCAAAACACAAGTATGTTTACAAACTACAGCTGAAGGCTTAGAAGATGAAAAGAATGATTTTACAAGCTCTGTATTAGTCTCCTAGAAAAGAGCTGGGATGAACTCGCTAGTGACAGCAAACATTTTTTCAAAATAAACAGAGCGGTATGTTAAAAATGTGCATTTACTTTTTTTTTTTCCAAGAAATAGCAGATACAGCAGCATTTTAATGCGAAGGAAAGTTCCAATCTATAAATACAGCAACAAATGGTAAAAATCTCATCCCTTTTCTGAACTTCCTTCCCTTTCTGAACCCCTGCATTAAGGCAGCACTCTCATACAGTCACTAAAGGTTTTTTTTGACATCGCAGAAGCCTGAAAGGAATATTTCTCTCTCTCTCTCGCATTCAGAGCACAAGAGGAGCTATTCAAGCCGTGATGGAGTGCCTCACAGAGACTGCAATATGTTCCCAGTTGGCAAGCAGAGATCTGTTTGGACAGTGAGCCCAGCCATCCCCTCGGCAAACACCAGCATTCCTGGGACGCGGCGCGAGGAGCACTGCGGGCCCTTGTCGGGGCTCTCGCGGCCCATCAGCTCCGGGCTCCAGAACAAACACCCCTTTGTGCCCAGCTCACAATCCAACGGGCTTCACAAGGACAAAAAAAGCTGTCTCCCTCCACTCAGCGTTAGGTTGGGATCCAAAAAAATATTCTGAAGCTGCGAGACGGGGAGGAAATGCTCTTAAATATAATTCCGCGGTGTCTGTAGTAGCTTAAACTTCTGGACAATATTACAAATCTGCCTTTGGTACTTATCTGGTTCCTAATGCTGTGGCTTTTTGAGTGCTTCTAAAGCAATTAATCACGATAACCAAGCGACAAACAGGCTGCAAGTTAGCAGTGGGTATTAAAACCAAAACACACCCGTGGGCCAAGGAACAGCAAACTGCAGCTTTTACCCAGTATCAGCAGGCAGCAGTGGGAGCCTTCCCTAGAAATGCACAGAGAGATTCTGCCTGTCCTGAGCACATCTGGCTCTGAGGTGGGCACAGAGATGCTCACACACCCTGGCCAGCCTCCTGACACCCACTGTGGCAGGGGTGAGGGCAGGGGAATTGCAGGTCCATGTCTGCACTCCCCTCTGCCCCACCTCGTTGCATCCCTGCAGGAATGGGCCAGGGCTTCACCCCCATCTGTGGTTGTGCCATCAGCTCCTGCTGCAGGAAGCTGAGAAGTCTCTGTAATACAGAGAGACTCTGACACACGGCACCAGGCCTCCAAGCAATCAATGGAAGTAATTAGCTTTTCTCTGCCCGACGTGTGCTCCATCTTAACTATTGCTATTTTGAACTTGTGGAATTCATTAACTCAGCCCTAACGGAGAGACCTGCAACTTCTACATCCTTAATCAAACGTCCTGCTTCAAAAAGATCCATGGAGTGGCAGATTCTGAGAAAAAAACACCCTCAAAACTACAAAAATCCAGGAGAACAGCCCTGCTTGAACACACTAATGCTACAAAGGGCCATAGTCCTTGCATCAGCATGATCCCACAGCCTCTCCTGAATCTGATGCTTGACCCCTTTTCAGTCAGTAGCTGGGCTGGAGGTGGGTTTTTTGGTTTGTCTGTTGTTGGGCTTTTAGGAGGGGAGTGAGAGGAGGGACAGTTTTCTACTCTGATACATCCCAGTTTGAGAACAACCTTTCCATGAGCTCCTTGACACGGGTTCATTGAAGAGGGGTAAATTCCTCCTCTGAAGCTTCAAAAGGCATTGTGCAGAGGAGGAGCAGGAGGAAAAGGGCAAGTGGGAACCCTGAAACTCATGGGATGTTTCTTCCATTTGCCTCCCAGCTTCCAAGGCTGCCTGCTGGCAGCACCACGTCCCTCAGGTACTGCCCTGCAGCCCTCAGCAGAGCTCCATAAACGTTAGGGGAGCTTGTACGTATGGAAAAAGTCTGTATTTACACAGCAATAATACACCACTCACCATAAGCCTAAACACGAATCCCAACCAAAGGGCTTTCCCTAAATTAAGGGGATGGGGGTCTCTTTAAACATTAAGTGCAACAAAATTATACCATGGAAACTCTGGGACATTATTCAAATCATCCACATGAATAAAACATCCCACTTTTGCCAAGTTTTGTTCAAGCTGACTTCAGCTTTCTGCTTAAACAAACCTCAGGCAATACTGACATCATTTGTAGCAAAGGCAGCATTTTATTTAAGCTTGAAATCTGAGGGTGTTGGGTAGATTACCAAATAAAGAGTTGATTTTTCATCTAAAGAATCTCAAATGACCTGACTTCAAAGGCTGGATTTAGACTTACTAAGCCAATGGAAAACAAACATCTTTAATCTCCACACTGACATTAAACTCAAACAGAAAATAACTCTGGGAAAAGCCCTTTATCATCAGGCTACTACACAGAAATAGGGGAAAGGTGGGGGGGGGGGGGGGAAATCCAACTTCTTCTCCATGAATAACCTGCCCCACAGGCAAGGTCACCTAGTTCCTCTCTTCCTTTTCCCTTTTTCCCGCCC
>JBBMKD010000013.1:4638560-4669054 GCA_037834095.1 Argya squamiceps | reverse complement strand
TCCTTCATGATTTAAAATTTGTTTGGATTGCATAATTATGCTTGGTGTTTGTGTGTGTAGTTTCTTTGCTTCCTACAGACATACACATCATTAATTCAAACCCAAACTCTTCTACATTAATAGCCTGCCTCACAGGCAAGGTCACCTAGTTCCTCTCTTCCTGTTACATTTTTCCAGCCCATTTTACTCCTCTCTTCTTCAAATGTTAAATTAGGCCAGGCACTGAGCCTCGATTAACACACCTGAACACTGAGAATTTACTCCAGGGCAAATCCAGGCATTTAGACACATATGCAAACACCTAAATTACCCATCCTCTGCATTTAGATGCTACTGCACTTTAGCTAAGAAATAAGTTGCACATGAAAGAAGACAAGTTTGAGCACCAAATGATCATTTTTTGGCCATGGAGACACTAAGTTATTAGACTTAAGGCCTTATTTCAGTACAGGATTCAACTCTGCCTGTTTCTCATTTTTGAAGACTAGAAACCATGTGCCTGGCTAAAAAAGACACAAAATCAATTATCTTCTTCCCCATCTCAAAAACAACTGTTTTCAAAAACTGCTCAGAAACCCAAAATATACAATCCTCCCCAAAAGAAGAGAGAGGGTAGGGAAGGAAACCATCTCCTTTACCAGAGGAACAAAGCCACCAAAGGATGTGTGGCCCAGGCACACAGAGGTGACAATCTGCCCCGAGACGAAACAGGCTCTGGGTTTGAAGGCAGGAACGGTTTGACGATGAACAATGGAAAACAATATTCAAAGAAGACACCACAAATTGTTTGAAATTATGAGATGAAATCTGTTTGGGGGAATTCCAAGGCAGAACCCAAGGCAGAGCACATCCATCCTTTATTCAGGCACCAGAAGGTACGTGATCTGCTGAGAGCTGTTGCAAGCCTCACGACTCAGACTTACAACAACATATCCACAAGTAATAACATGCCATCACATTTCTTTTTTAAACAACAGCATTGCCCTTCCTTTGAAAAGGAATATCAAGTTTCCTGCTGAATAAATTGAGGGAGCCTCATTATTTTTAGCACGCTAAGTGAGCCTGTCAATCACTTATATAAATACATACAATTAGTTTGATCCAGCAAGATCCTGAACACATGTAATTCTCAGACTTTAGAAACCTGACCGACCCACAAAGGCACACACAGTATCTCACAAGTATGGAATTACATGTACTGTGTGTAGCTTAAAAATACAGAGTGGGAGAAATACTGCACTAAATGGAGAAGTCCATGTGCTTCCTTTGCACAGAAGCACTGAAGCATCCATCCAAGTTTTTATTTTATTAATTTTATCATTCCAGTGTTGTCAGGGGGCACATGGGGCTGAATTCCACCCCATCTTTGAGGTGTAAACCATAAATGAACTTCATTTGGTTCAAAGAACAGCACACTCTTGAAAAGTACATGATCTTTTGGTGAACTTTTGGAAACTTTCCTCCGATTTACCTTCCAGTTTTAACACCACAGAATCCCAGTCTCCATGGGGCAGAACAACACAGAGAACCCATTAGTTACCAAATGCAACTGGCACTGGGCAGATGCCCCAGCAGAACATAGCAGGAGCTTCTGCCAGCTCATTACGCCTTAATTTAATCTGCAGCCTTGCTGACAATTCTGGGTAGGTGTCTGAACCTGACTTGCCAAATTAGAAGTTTGAGAACACAAAATGCACAATGCTGCTAAAGTGGAAAGCATTTTAAAAATATTATTGAATGGAATTGTTGAATATTTATGCACAGAAGCAGATCAGCTGTAACTGGAATGGAAATCCACCCACATTCCAACCCCCACCTTCAAAACATCAAGCTGGGAATTTGTGATGTATAACCTCAGAAAGGTCTTCAAGGAAATACAGCCTGGGGTTTAACTACCAATTCTGCTTTTGTCCAGATGGAGAAAATAGCTTTTGTAACTAAAGGAAAACCCATTACTACTGAGGATATGGAGTAGATGGAGTCAGACTCTTTTCCAAAGTGCACAGCACTATGATGAGAGGCAAGAGACACTCAAACACATGAAATTGCAATCATATATAATGAGGATTTTTTTCTTTTTTTTTTTTTAATTCACTCACCATGAGTGTGATCAAGTGATAGCTTACCCAAAGAGGCTGTGGAATACCCATCCTTGGAGATGGTCAAGACTCAGCTGGAGAAGTCCCTGAGCACTTGCTCTGTTTGGCTTTGGAGATCCATCTAACCTAAATAATTCTATGATTTAATTCTGCAGGAATAAAAGTGTTAATGCTGCACATAAGCCTGGAGAGTGCTGCCTACAAAGGCTTCTTAAAAATACAAGAATTAAAAAACAAAGACATGCAAACAGCATGAAATGTCCCATAATAATGAGGAAAGTTTACACAATACAAGGTTTCTACTCATGTCTGTTAAGTGAGTTACGGTCTGTTAATTACTCCATGGCAGCCAGTTTCTTATGAACCCACCAGGCATGAAAAGAATGTGAGGAATATCAGGTAGAAAACACCTGGAAATTTCTTCTGCCACAATTTGTTTCAACACTTACTAATACTGTGTGAATTATTTATACAAAAAGACAGGAATGCACCAGAGTACCAAGGAGAGTCTAAGGACCTTTGAGATATTTCATTTTTGTAACTTGAATCCTGCTACCTTCTCAGTTTTCCTGTGATGTAGGGTAAACAGTGTGGGCAAAGCAACTTTTCTCCTGGAAGCATTGCTTCTAAATACTCCTGCTATTTGCAAGAGCTCCTAAACCTGGCAGGTCACTGTTGATATGATCAAACAGCACACAGTTATTTAATGAAGTCCACTGGATAAAAATTACCCAGCCTGCATTCATCTTTGAACAGTGAAATCGTTTTTGCTTTATTTGATTTTAAGACTGCCGGTAAGAAAGCCTATTAAAAAAGATCTTTTTAAGCTCTCAAAAGCATAGCTGGATACTTTGTACCACTGCTACTCATGATCAGCATTAAAATCATTATAATCAGATAATTTCAGGGCTTTAGGGAACCATGCTCTACCATCTGGGGCCTGACCACGCTGCAGTAAATCAGGCACAACTCAATAGATGTTGAAGGAATTTGTATTATAAAATCATCGAAACTAATCTTACAGGCCATGTTTTGCCATGTACCAATTTGAGTAATAAGTAGGGTCCAAATGATAAATAAAAGCTCTTAACAAATAACAGCTGATAGCCAGGAACAGTTTGCAGGTGGCAGGAGAACACCACCAGGAGTGGGAGCAGGTGTGACAGGCTGAAAACCTCCATCCATGAGCCCTGTCCATCCATCCTCTTCTGCCTGAGCATCACTGGAGCACTCACAGCTCAGGAAACAGCTGAAACCATCAGGAGAAACCATCCTGCAGGGGTGGGGAGGAGTGGACTTTGCTAAGAGTCTCTTCTACAACCACTAAAGAAAGAGGATTTTCTCCATCACACTAATATTTCCCATTCCCCAGAAATACTTCACTGGTTACTGAGGTCCTCAACAACTGGATCAACCAAAAAAGTCTGTACTACAACATGAACGTTGTACATAAATGTTATGTACTACAATATAAATGAGATTTCACACGATGAGGTAGAGACCAAACTAAGAAGACCCAGAGGGTTGAAGAGTTTGGCAATAACTATGTGAAAAACCAACTACCTTGAGACTGATCCCAGTAACGTTTGTTCAATTACTCCTGTATATGAAGATGCATTTTTCTATACCCAAGTTTCTTAATGCTTGGAAATGTTTCCAACACAAGCAGTGCAAGCTCATCCTGGTGGACTAATGCATAAATAAGCCTTAACTTAACCTTCTGAAAATTTACTTCCGTCATAATTCTGTGAGGACTCTTAACCTTAGGAGAAGAGGTGCTCTAAGTCATGGCAGTATTTAAAATCCTCCAGACCTGAAAGTGTTCTGACTGCACTGAGGCATCTTCTACCCCAAAGAAAACGTTCCCACCCCCGTGGTACAAGGCTCCCCCTGCACACACAGGCTGAATCAGAAGAGGTATCTGCTTCATCTGACTACTGGGAATGTTTGCTGGGTCAGTGGTTACTAAATAAACCAGGCATTCAGACTTCCAGTCACTCCAACAAACCAACCCCCTTCTCAAGTGTCACGAGACAAGCGCAGCCCTAACGGATTTGGAAATGAGTCTTTGATCAGCAGCTTCTCCAAGTTCAGGATTCTCCTGGTTTGTGTCTCTGACTAGGCCTAAGATGATGATTTTTGGTTTTATTAAGCAGAAGTTCCATCAGAGTGATGTTTTAAAAGGTAATGCTGTATCTTTTAATCATAAAATGTCTGCAGTTACCAACAGTTGTCTATCCTGGGTTAGCAGTAACCTGTGATATCAATGCCCATCCCTATTCCAGCTGGGAGAGCCCCATAAAGGACAGTTACTTTGCTCAGCAAGAATATGTAACGTGTCAAAAATATTCAAGTTTTAATTACAAAACCCTTCTGTTAGGTTTCCTGCTTTTCCTGAGACACGGGACAGAGTGAGTGATTTGCAAAAATCCTGCACATGCAGCAGCAGGAAGATTTCCAAAGCCACCTGGTAAAAGCATGACAGGCAAACCCCAGAAGCTGCTGGGTGTCAGAATTATTTCTGTGATAAAGCTGCCTGCAAAGGGCAAAACACCAGGGCCAAAAATCCCCCAGGTGCTGTTTTATGGCATCTTTGTGGGATGCCTCCATCCTGCCAAAGGCCCCTGGGAAAGTCATCTTTAGAGGGGGAGAAAGCAAACAAACAATAAAATCACCCAAGGAGCTGCCCACAAAAAGCAGTTTGAACTGATGATGCTTTTTTCAAACATTAAAAAACACCACCCTCCCCCCCCCCCAAAAAAAACAAAAAAAAACCCCACAACAACCTAGCTGAATTTTCAGTTCTCTCTTCCTCAGCAGTACTCTTCCTGCAAGTGGGACCAAAGAATGCATAAATGTGTTTTCATATAGGAAAATAATTTAAAACTAAATTATTCCCCCTAAATTCTGTTTATATTAAATCACTTTTACTTAATAAAAATGGAAATAAGTATGCAAACACCTTTTGAAGACACCCACTTACTTCTGCATATACCACCAAGGAGAATTGTCTACCTATTTTTTTAAAAGAACAAAAGGCTTTTCCTCTGGTAAATAAATAATTAATTTAAAAATTAATCTTGTTTATTAATTGTTGCCTTTTGAATGAGCAAAGCTTTTAGTTGTGTCAAAGCTATTAACAGTGGCAGTTGTACATTAAGCAAATTAAATATTCAGCAGCCTCACTTCAGTGCCCTTTTGTAATTGCAGATTGGTTACCAAACACCTCATCTCTTTGGTAAATAAAAGAGTATTCCTGCATTTATTTTAAAAGCTCGTTTCAGAATTCAGAAGAGATTTTATGCAAATTATTATGACAATTATGTAAATATCTAAGGAATTTTTGCTTTTACAGAAAATCGTGGTAAGAGTGCTTTGCCTAGGAACTGTCCCCACTCCATGTTTAGAATTCCTTGGATGCTTGAGCACTATCATTTCAGCATCAGGGCAAAAGTAACTGCAAGAATATTGATATGAGGCCACGTAGATAAAACATTGTGAAATAAGGATGGTCTGAAAGGTTTTGAAATCAACAGATTCCACTGCACAGCAAAATAACAGAGCACACTAAGTGGAAAGGTCTGCTCTATGAATAAAAGCTCAAATGTGCACTAATTCTCACAATTGCTGTTAACTGGGGGAAGACTCCATGTGTCGTGGTTTCCACTGAGACCCAGCTGGAAAGAGAAACCAGGAACAATTTTTGCCCCTTGACTTTCTTGGTAGGGCAGAGCATTCCCTCTGATCAGCCACCAGCTGCACCAATTTCACCTGTATTCTTGAATAAAGTTGGCTCAGTCACTACAGAACTGATCCCAGGCAGAAGGAAGGTGGTACCAGCACCTTTTTCTAAAGTTATTTGATTGTACCCTTGGGAAGTGAAACATTTGAGGTCCCCTCTGTGCCAGGAGGGACCCAGAGCTCCATCACCTCACACCCATGTTGTACACAAGCCCTCACCTTGAGATTAGTGCCCAAATATCACACCAGACAAAACAACTTCTGTCTCTAAATTACATTCAAAAGGTCTGTGAGATACAGAGAAAGTAATAATGCAGAAGTTGAGGCAGGGGCCGCTCTGGGCACAAGTGGGCATTGTTTTGTGGAGAAGCAGAAACTGATCAATTCTCCCATCACAGCCAGTACAGCTCACTGTGCTCTTCATTCCCAGCTGAAGCAGACAGTGGGTGTGATGTCTAACTGGAGAGCAATGGAAATGGGCTGGTCCCAGTTTGGATTTGGTATGAACTGTCTGCAAAAGTGAGGTTTACCAAAATAATCCATATATTCAAGCTGTTCCAAGGCACAAGACATTATATTTTGCACATTATTACTTACATGGAGAGGTGTTTAATGGAAGAGAAAAACGTGAAGTCTCAGAAACCTGAGTTCAATAGGTATTGAAGCTCCCTTGTTTTAATTAGCATTATTTTCATGGCAATCTATATAATCAGTACTAGGTGCAGATTGAAAAAAAACTAAAAACAATGTACCAAAATCAAAACTGTGATGAGAAATGAAAGCTAAACAGACAATGCTACATGCAGGATTACAAAGACAACATGGAAAACCATCAAGAGGCTGAGATTTTAGAAAGTCTTTCTGGGTCACTCACTATTACAGCAGCAGCTAAAATTATACTTTAACCTGACTTGTCTTCCAGTATCTAATAATCAGCTCGAATTTCAGGTAATGTGAACCTGCCTGCTAAGATACCTTTGCAATATGTCATCCCAGATAACACACCCAGTGAAACAGGTGCAGTTAAGGCACAGTTTTATGTTTGATTTCATAAACTCACAAAAGAGGAGATACAAGACCAATTTCAAGCAGTCCGCAGCATCTCCTACACTGCCAGGGCACAGACAGGCAAGTGGGTCCACTGGCACACAGGCAGGATGTGCTATTTTTGGAGTCACCCTAAGCAGACATAAAACATTTCTAAGAATTTTATAAACAATCTCCCCACACAGATGAACTGATATCCTTAATTTGCACTACTCACCCAAAGAAATTGGAAAGTGAGAACACAATTCTATACAGCGCTGTCACAAAACTCAACCAACAGCCTGAGGCTGGAAGCAGATTTGAAAACTGAAAATTAACAGCATTAACACACAAAGGAAGTGGAGAAGAAGCCTTAACATGTTTAGAACTATTTCTGATTTTTTATTATAGAAGAATGAATATTATTACTGATTATCAAAGGACTTGCACATGAATCAACTTCTCTGAACCCACCGCTGAAGAGAGAATTGTTTGATATACAACTAAAGTTTGTAAGTTTTGACTTCCACAAATAAGGGATACAAAAACTTGCTCTTTCCCCTTCACCAGGAGGGTGAGTCCACAGGTATCAAAACCATCTGACACCAGTCTAAGCAAACAAGTGATGTTTTTTAGATGCCGTGAGTAGGGTCTATGACACTGAAATCACTATTAGCATAATATGTAATCTGCTAAGGTAAATAAATAAAATTGTACAATAGAAAAATACCTTTCTCTTGGCTTAGGCATTACACAGTACTGGGTGGTGAGGCACTGCAACAGCCCAGAGAAGCTGTGGATGCCCCTGGACCCCGGGAAGTGTCCAAGGCCAGGTTGGACAGGGCTCGGAGAAACCTGGTCTGGTGGAAGGTGTCCCTGCCCATGGCAGAGGGTGGAACGAGATGGGATTTAAGGTCCAACCCAAAACCATTCCATGATCTTAACACAACATCCATTTATGGCATCATTAAAGAGAAATGGATCTCTCAGCCCACAGACTCTCACAAGGCTGTTACACAGACTGGTTCAGTGCAATTAAATGATTTTATATTTTTTTATATTATTTATAGTATGTAACCGACCTTGTGGCATGCTCATCCACCCCCAAATATTGCATGTAGAACATTACAAATGTTGATACATTCTCTCCTTTCAGCTTTCCCTCACAAAACACAAGAAATCTTGAACCAACAAGACAAACTGAGGAGTTCCGCCAACAAGTTCATTTTCTACTCCTTTGGTCTAATGATTTAGGCCAGTCTCTAACACAGTATTTGTTGGCACACAGTTATAAAAATTTTCATTTTTTTAAGGTTATAACAAGCTGCTGAAGGAAAAGGAAAATCAAAGGTGTAAATAAACCCACAAATGTTAAGTGAATGTCTGGTATTCTGATGTTGGACTTAACAGATGCATTTTTCCTTCAATGCAAACCACAAGTCCTTGATTTTTAATACTTGCATGAATCTATAAGCAGGCATTTCAATCTTCTACTTTGTATTTTGAACCAATCAGAGATACAGATCATGATCTATTAGCAGCTTATAGACTCAACATGATGAGGAGTTGTAGAAATCAAACTCACTTTGAAAGCAGAAAGTAGTTTCAGAGGTTTATTTAAGGAACCCCATGGCCTTTACACAAGAAAACACCAGACAAGTAATAAAAGGAGTTAATTGCTGTAGTCTAACTTCCTTACTTTTCATATCATTGTCATTAACAATCTCATTACCAGCTTACACTCCAAGTCAAGCAACTGTTACTGTTTGAATTCTTATACTTTAAAAGGAAATGTACATAACATTTGGCAGAATAATAAAGGAAAATATGGATTTTCTGGTTCACGTCTGTATACGTTAAACTTTTTAGGGTTTGTTCTAAAAGCATTGTCCTAGAACAGTTAGGATGTCAAATTTACATAATCTTATTAGAAGACTGAAAAAAAAAACCCATAGGCAGTAGACAAAAACCTAAACAAAGTTTAAAAAAGCATATGCAAGAAACAGCTACACTTTTAAAGAAAAATAAAGCCTTCAGCTCCTGAGGACTCCTGTGGATAATAAGTCAATAGTCAGACAACCATAGCTATGCATTTGTTTGCATCAGCTGGACATCAGAAGAAAACACTAGAGCATCACAGATGTTGCTTTCCAGCTGCACACACTCTCCCATTAAAACTCTGTGTGCATTTAAAATGTAGACAACGCTGTGAAGGAGGGAGCTCTAACAGAAATGGGTTAATCCCAGCATGTCAGTGGACCTGCAGTATGGATTTGCCATGATGGCTGGTCCAGCTGACTCATATTCCTTTTTGAAAACAGGTCTCTACACCAAAACATGAAAGACCACCTGCAGGCATTCCCTACTTTCTCTGGCTGACTTTAAAATGAATGGCTTGTTTGATATTGTTCTGTTTCGAAACAACATACTTTTGTCTCCTCAGTGGTGTTTGTGAAGCCTAGGGTTGGTTAACAAGTTTGAAGGACACATTTTTGCCACATTACTGAAGGAATGTGGCAAGCTATCCTGGCAACCTGAAGGCTAAAAAATAATTTACATTATAAAACCTGCAAGCAGGAATAACCAGAAAAATATTTTCACATAATTTTGCTTCCAAGTATCAAGTTCGAGATTTTTTTTTTATTAACAAATATTTGCTTTATTACAGCTTTATTAACATCTGCTGAAAAAGCTCAAGGTGAGGGAAAAATGACCACGCTGAAAGACAGTTTCTTTCAGCCTCCCTTGTGACAAGGGATTTTGTATTCCTGTGCCAAGAGCATGTCTGGCTAAGGATAGTGATCTGGGCTGCTGTGATGAAAGCAGGCACCGTGTTTGATCTGCTGAGGGCTCTGCCTGGGTATTGTCCTGCTCATCTCCCAGAGCCACAGGAGCATTTACTCCTGGCACTCCCCAGCATCCCACCAGCACCGTCCCCATGTGCTGTGATTGCCTAGAACTGCTGCCTTCGTATGCAAAATGTGTTTCAGCAAGAGCTGGGCTGCCCAAAAAGTCCATATTGGAAAGCTCTTTGCACTCTCAAGATTCTTTTTTACAAGTAACTAAGGAGGGACTTTTTTTTGTAGAACTACATGCTACCAAAGGCCCCCAAAATTATCAGCATGTGAAAGAAACTTGGTTTACGCCTGAACTGTATTGTGTTTAATTGATGGAGTATGACAAGCACACCCTGACCTCTCTAGAAAATGAAGTGCCTGTGTCTAGAGCAGTGGCTGCACCTTGTCTTGGCTGTGCTCCCCAGTTTGTGCCAAAAGAGCAAAGACTGAGCATCCCCACCAGCTTCACACAAATCAGCTCCTTGTCAAGGCCTTAATCCAGATCCATCCCACCAAATTTTCCAGTGCTGAGGTGTCCATGAACACCCTTGTCCCTGCCTTCCATTGTCCAACACACCCTTTGGATGCTCTTTCTGTTTTGGAGGGAACCAAGGTGCTGGATCCATCCCCAGGGACTGCCTGGAATTACACAAAACACTGAGTCTTTGATCACACTCATCAGACTAACAAGTGTACCTGAAGTAAAACTGTCTCACAGTTATTTCATCTTCAGCTTCCATGGGATTTCTCAGATTCTTCTGATTTCTCACCTTCTGTGCTCTTCATTTCTTTCCAGTGAAATACTTACTGACAACTATTGGAAGGCTAATACAAAAAACAAGGTTTGAAATTATTTGCTTCTAAGACATGGAAACCAAATATCTGAGTAATCTCTCCTGAACTCAAAAATCTGAGAAATTGACCAACTCTCAGCATGTTTGTCAGATGAAAAAAAAAAAACATTACTGCAGGGACATGGGAAATGGAATTGTCATCTCTGTGCTTTGATGCACAGACAAAAGTATCCTAAATTCTAAAAAAAGTAACTGCGATCACATTCTGCTATTCAATACCTTGTATTTCAACAAGAACTGTTTGATATTTTTAACAAATAACAGAAATAAATCAAAGTTCTAGTTCTGAACTGTCTGAAGCCACGTGTCTTCCCCAGCTCCCCACACAGTCCCTGCTGCTTTCCCTCCTCCCTTCCTCTTACTCCAGAGGCCAATGACCTCCCAAAGGCAATAAAAGCTTTCTGCTTCTATTTAGTATGTTTAGGTGGCCTCTATGATAGAGTAGTTTAATTGTAAACAAGTTATTGTAATCACAGGTGCTTCTACTGAGAACTTAAACATGGAATAAACAAACTGACTTATGTAGGCGGAGAAGGAAGGGAAATGGACCCTCGCTGTCCACAACCTCAAGTTATTTGGCTGCAACATGTACTTTCCCATCTGCAAGCTAAGCAACAGCTCCACTGTTCTCAGGGAGAACCTGAGAGGTGTATAGTGGACCACAAATCCTTTAGTGCCTGTTTGGCAGCTGACAGCAAGAAAAAAAGGAGGAAGTTCAGATGTGCTTGGCGTGCATTGGGAAGCTACAAGACGTTTGCATCCACAAAACACTACTATTAAGTAATAAGTAATAACAAGGCAGAAAGATTTTTCTTCCAAGCCGTTAAAATTTTCCAGCCAACGGATCCCCATTAGTCACAACATAACTATTCCATCATACAGATGAAATAAATGCATCCACTCTGGCAGGAGCCACGGCCACGCCGCACCTCGGAGCATGACATGACGCACAGATGCTGGCAATCTGGGGAGGGGGTGGCAGCCTGCTCCACACATCTGTTATTGTGGGAAAAAGCCATGTTGGTGTTTTGTCAAATTGCTCTATTAGTAATGAATACAGCTGTTTCACATCGGATAATCTGTGTTGCAACACTTGGCTAAGTGACTCTGCACAGAACTATGCCCCGCTGTTCACGCTCAGCTGTAATGCTGATTATCCAGGGAGATGCCACTGTGCTTTTAAAATAAAAAAAAAAAAGGGTGAGCGCAGCTGTTTGTGCTTCAAGGAATGTCAAAATAAATCGTTTCTCCCTGCTATGTATGTCTTTTTCACTGGAAATCACAATGTATCCTGGTATTAGGGCAACTGCCCACTGGTAACACAGAGATGTGCCAAGTGTCTCTTCAGCCTTGGCTGAGAGCAAGGGTAATGCTGACCAAGGTTTTAGCATAAACACACGACAGCCTGAGAAGTTATCACCACCTCAGGCTTCAACTTAAGGCTTAAGTAAAGGAAAATATGATCATCTTCCTCCTCTTGATAAATCCCTGAATGGAAATAAGTAAATGATTATCACTGCTCACAGACTAACTGAAAGTCAAAGAACATCCCAGTGCTCGATGTTACAGTTTCTGCTTATTACCCCGTCTTGTCACATCTGAGGCTGATGCTAGACTAAATACATTCCCTCTTACAAAGTCATTTCAAACACAAAATACTAAGTCTTAAGTCTACTGAGACAGTAACTATTACAATAATGTCTTAAACCAGGCTACAGGTGCAGCACCTTTGAAACCGCCAGCTTGCAACGCGAACGTGGAATTTGTGTCAGTTTTCCCCCCAGAGCTCAGCTTTCAGACTTTGTGCAGCTACAGACAAACCCTGAGGACAGTGGCCCTTTGTGTGCAAGGCCAGGTGGGGAGCTGGGTCCTGCTGCTGGCAGACACCTCCAAGGAGCCTCTCTTTGTCTACAGGTAACAAAACCCTCCGCTTCCAGCAGATAGAGCACAATGGTTAACAGCATAGGAAGGCATGTGCACTGGTGAAATGAAGCTGATGGTGATATTTGATACTGAGAAAAAAACACAAAAAACCCCACCCCGCTTCCAAGAAGACACTTGGAGGCCAACAAGACTTTCAGTTTTCAGGCTGTAGCAAAAATTTCAAAAAGAAAAGGGAAAACAGGAGGTGGAAAGAAAAATTAATTCCCAGATATGCAAACCTATTTGGATGTGTATTTTTGAGATGCTCATTCAAGGGCAAATAGAAACATCCAGTGGATGAAACTCCCACTTGGTTTCCCAAACTGGAAATTGCCATATTTGTACTTTGATAAAGCTCTTGGGTAAAACCCACTACCTGCACAAATAGTACATGTGTTTATATTTAAGCACCAATTTAGTTCTTTTTTATTTATTCTCTGCCTCATGCACCGACCAAGAAAAAGGCATTTTTCTGGTCACCAGACTCTCAGGTGTGGTCAGCCTGTGAAGCTGCAGGATGCCTATCACAGCATCCACCCCAAGGCTTTAGCTCAAGATGTGCACACTCAGCTACAGCTCCAAGGTGGCAAAGCTCTCTCAGAGTGTGGAAAAATGCTGCAGGTACAGAAGCCACAAGTGTTCCCTGTAAAATGGATGCGCTGACACAGCAAAGTACAAAACATGCAGATCAAGTTGCAAGCAAGGCAGGAAGATCTAGAACAGGGCAAACTGGCATTCCTCATCTGATTTGAAATAAAATGTGCCAAGCCCTCTGAAGTCCACAAGACACTGTGATTCCCCTGGTATTTGGACAGAAGAATGAGACAAACAACAGAATGAGAGGCCACTGTTCCTGAACTGAAGAATTTACATTGCTCTGAAATCAGGGAGGGATTTTCTTTCCACACAGCATCCTTTAGTGCAAGAGCTCCTCAGCTGAAGGCCAGGGAGGATCAGGGACTCCAAGGATAACCCCTTTGTGCACCCCTCACAATTTACTGATCCCACCAAGTGCCTGCAATTTTCCTTGAAATTAAATTAAATGGTTCCCAGATATCTCAAAGAAAAGGCAGAGTCCTGCCAGTAGATCTCCACAGGACTGAAGTGACATCTGACTGCCCAGCACGTCCTCAGCTCAACTGCCCCTCAGGCATCTGCATTTTCCATTTCTTTCTGGGCAGTTCAGCAGATGATCAGTTCTAGTTCACAGCAGAAAGAAGCCTGAGGTGACACAAATATAATGGATAGTTTCTTTATGGGCTGGGTTTCACAAGCCCCACAGCAAAAGAATATGCAGAAGAAACAATAAAAAGGTTCTCACAGAAAAGAGGGTCCCAGACTCTCTTCTGGGGTGCCCATGTGATGGTGCCTCACAGCCACCCAAAGCTTGTGGCACACACACCCAACAAGCAGTGCTAAGCAGGCACTTAAAACCATCTGTAAACTGAACAAAATAATTTAACAAGTGCTTTCTTGTATTCTAACCCCTGTAATATGCAGCTCATGTTCCTAACTCACATTAGTTCATCATTTTCCTACCAGGGTACATAATTAGTGACTAGATAAATAGGTTTGTGAGCTAATACCACTAAAGTGGAAGTATCACTCTCATTTCTTCCTCCTCCTGACCTCCCCCACTTCTTTTTTGCTCCTGAGCTGTGGGAGCTGAGACTAAATGGCAGAAGATCAGTTTTTCCTTCCTGACCAGGCTAATGGGTCAGGCAAATGCCAGCACCAGGCAAAGGAAACAGTGGGAAATGATGCACAGGGTGGAGAGGACATCATGAGGTCATGTCTTCCAGCAGCAGCTCTTCATCAGGTCAGGTCACTTGTATCAAACCACAACCTTTTCAAAGTCAAAAACAACCGCTGTTTTTACCAGTACAAACTGTTTTCTACTAATACAAAAATCACAAGGAAGGGAAGCACTTCAGAGCAGTACAAGACAGAACAGCCACTCTACTGAACTGAAAGCTCTACGAGTAGCAACACATCCACAGCAAGGTTGAAGAACCATTATCCAGCTTCTGAGACACCATTAAAATAAAGGTTTGAATGTAGATTCGACATACTGGAAGATGTAGTAATTCACAGGTAAAATATAGAAGAGAAAGAAATCAGAAAGGGGCAAAAAAGAGTTCCTTGTGCACAATGAAACAGCACTGGTGGATGCCAACAAACCAAATAAAATGACACTTGGGAACAAAACACTATTTTCACTTTATCTCTATTAAAGTTTTGAGCATGATTCTGTACAGCTCCCCATGTTTGGAGGATGTTACTTTGGCCAACAGTCTCTCAGACTTGCAGCATGTCGTTTCCCTCTTTTACTCAAAAATACTCTTCAAAAAGACAATGAATCAGAGCATGCAGTTCACTTATGTGCTCTGAAACTCCTCCTGAAGGGGGAAAATTTGTTCTGCTGGCTGTTGAGGAATTTGGAGGGTGTCTGGTCCCCTGGAAGGCAGGCAGTGCTCTCACCCCACTGAGCACACAACTCTTCTGGCCACGTTTCCCAGGCATGTCTCACAGGGGTAAAAGCATCAGCTGTCTACAGAGGGAGTCAAAATGTCAGCTCCACCACACACATGTACAGGAGGGGGGTGGGAAATCTGTGGAGACAGCAGCCTCTGCTCCAAACTGTTGAAAACACCAGCAAAACCCACGTGGAAGCATTACTAAGAGCCCCACATTCCTTATCAGCAGCACTGCATGCTGCCAGCTTTTAAGGGCTATCTGGTTTGAAAGGCAATTTTTCAGCCTCTAACTACGTTTGTACTCAGAACAGAATCACTGCTGCTCTAATGACTCTCATTACATTTTTAATTATAAAAAGTTCAATATAAAATTGCCCAGACATTTGCACAAACTGCTTTCAGCAGCTCACTAAACCCAGGCAGATAAGACTAAACACTATGCCTACCTGGCACATCTATCTAAACAATAAAAATAAAGCAAGAAAAATAATGCTCCAAATTGGATATTCAAAATGGTCCTTGCCATATAGCTCCTAAAATGATCAAACAAGGGGTTTAAGAAGTTGCAAGCAGAGGAGAGATAGTATTGAAGTAATATCAGAACTATACAGCCTGGGTTTAGAAAATAGCTAGAGTTCTACTTCTGACATAGCAGTTGGCTCTATCAGCTACCTAATTCACTTAATCCCATCTTGTGCATAAGCTTTTCTGGCTACATATAGAATGGAAATAACTGAATAAGCACAAGTTGATAAATGCCATTTATTAGCTTATAGACCTCTATTTCTTTTTGTGTATACAATGTGTTTCAAAGCAGAGCACCCAAATTTGATGCTCAGGTATCTGCGTTGGCCTTGAAACTGAAATTCATTCCATTTGCTGTGTTTGTCAACAACACAATTTCAGTCTTAGATTGACCCTGAGGAAAACACAACCTTCTGTTATTTGAACACATAAAAGTCCATAGTTCAAGTAAAGCCAAGGCATCAATAAATAAATTGAGAAGCCTTTCAACACTCCTCCACCTTTCTGTAGAGTTAAGCCTCATTTGCAGAGAAGCTGTTGGAGTAAACAGGAGAAAAACTCGACTAAAAGTTCTGTCATTGCTCACATGCTCATCCAAAACCACTCATTGCTCCAAGACCCAGCAGAGTATGAAGTTTGTCCTTACACCCTTCTGGTCATGAACAAAAACACCCCTGATCTGCACAGCACCACCACCCACACACAAACATTCACAGCCTCGTTAGAGAGATTATCCTGGTGTTTGTCAACACAACGGGCTCCAAAATAGGGTGAGGTTGGCTGTGTAGTGTGGTATTTACAACACCGTCATGGAGCAGGCACCACAGCCTGGCCCTGCACTACCAGGGAAGTGAGAAGACAATTACAACAGCATTGTTTGAACACGGTCTTAACTTAGTGTATTAATTAATTCAGCAGTTCAAATCATTTCAAGGAAAGGTATGAAATTCCCCTGTATGAAGGAAAGGAAGACAACCTTTAGGTAGTAATTGCACTGTAGCCGTATTTTGTAAACCAAGACTCCTTGGCTAAGAAACTTGCCAGGAAAACATTCAATTCCTGTGCTAAATAATGTCACTGTTGAACAGGGTCACCAGCTCACCGAGGAGCCTGCTAGCCAGGCTGCATGCTGCTCTGGCCTTTTGTAAGGAGCAAATTCCAATAATACTTCAAGTGAGCTGTACCCTGGCTGAGCAGACAGGAATTAGAAATGCAGGTAATAAGAAAAGACACTGTAAGACACTTATCCCTTGTAAGTGTTCTGGGGTAGGTGATCTTTTAAAAAGACATGAGGGACTTTTACACTGTAGAAGGAAGAGCCAGGTAAAATTTTCTGCAGACTCCAGGCAGTTCCAATGGATATGGGATACATGGGGCATGCAGTGAAATAAAGTGTCTTTAAAAAGACAAATGAACAGAATGAAAATTAAAAGAAAAAAAAGGATCAAAACTATTAGACGATCAGGATCAAAACTTGTTTAGCCTAGAGAAATCTCTAGGGTGACCTCAAATCTGCATAAGCTCAGGCTTCAAACCAGTTGGTACCCAGAGCCTCACTTTACCTGGGGACAGTCCTCAGCCATCCTCTCAGCCATCACAGCACCTTGAAACTGTTAAAGCATTTCACAAAGTACAGAAAAAAGTACACAGGCACTCATATCCACAAAGGATGGGCACGGAGATGACTCTGGAATAATAACATGAACACGCACGTTCATTTTCCCACTGATGAACTCATTACCTCTCTTACTCAGCCTATTCTGACACATTAGTTATCAGAGCAGCTCACAAGAACACAGAATATCACAAAAGAGAACTTCAGGAGAAGCTTAATTAAATAACTGATTATTCTTTATGTTTAAAAAATAAATACATGCACGTACACTTCCATGTGACAAGCTCCCCAGGGAAAAAATTGTAAAATAAGCATAAAGTGTTTATTTAACTCAGAGAAGCAATTAAACCATTAAGAAGAGCTCAAAGTAGGCATTATGCTGATTATCCCTTAATTACGTGCCTTCACAGCAGTGACAGACAAACTGCAACAATAACAACTATGTTACCATACTAATTTTTTCCTGACCTGGGCACATTCTACAACAAATCCATCAGCGATGTATATTCAAACTGATTTAAGAGTGATGCTCCACATTGTTACCAGCATGGAGATATCGACGATTGCTGCTCCTAACACCAAGTTAAACATGCCTAAGTTTATTTCAATACAAACAGACACAGCTATTTATTCATGTGCTTGTCGTGATATAGCACGCAATGCTAATGAGAGCATAATTGCAGTTCTCATCTCCCTGTTTACTCTGCCCTAATTGCAGCTTCTCACTCCTTCACTGTCCCCTCCTACACAGGGCTCAGGACCCCCAGGGTGGCACAGGATGGAGGCAGAGCTTGTCAGGGCAAGAGTGGCAGAAAACACAGCCCAAGGGTGAAATCCCAGCTGCAGGAACCCCAGAGAGGATCCCAAACCTTCAGCTCGCAGGCGGGGATGCAGCTGCAGCCAGCACAGACAACAACAGCCTGCAAAACGACACCGTGCCCGCAGCCGAGCCACCCAAAGGCAGGAGTTTGGAGCATTTTTTCCAGTCGGCAGCAGCATCCCACCACAGGATAAACAAAGTCATTCCAGAGCTCCCCTGGCAGGAGGAGCCGCCGACAGGAACGCGCTCCGCTCCAGCCCTGGCAGGGCAAAGCGGCTGCCAAGGCATCGAGTCGCCAAGAAAATTACAATATGATAGTCTTAATTACACTAATTGCGTTTCCTGGTATTGAGGCAGGATTAATACGGTGTTTCTTATGCTAGATTTCATAAACACAATTGGTTTCAGCTTAACTCTTCGTAATTGTATTTCACAGTTCTTGCAAACAATTAGCCACCAATTATGTTCATTTCGTTTTGCAGATGACTGATAAACATTCCAAATATCAGAATTTTCCCCTCAAGGGAGGCAAATTACTTCTAACTTAAGCAACCTTAATGAAGGCTCAGCAAAAATCCTGTGGGCAGATCACCCAATGGCACTTGCTTGCCATTTCCATGCGTGCACCAAGGACTAGAAAAAAGCTTCCACTCAGAGGAGAGCCGTGGCTGGAATGGCTTTGGAGAGCTGAGTAACCATCTTAAGGTGATAAAATGACCATATACAAATACAAATATATATCTATTTGAATATGTATGTATATTTTTACAGTTGTACATAGTACAACTTTTATGTAAAAGTAAATATACAGATATACATAAAGACACATAATCAAATACCTGGTTAAGAAATCAAACATTTGAGGTAGTGTAAGTCTCAAGGTTACAGGTGCTGGGAACTGGACTGGAGGGGCCTAATTAATGCCCCACTCCCACCCTGCTCACCACAGTCCCATCATCAAACCCAAGTGCTCACACAATTGAGAATGGCAGGCATTGTGTTTCAGTCCCCTCTCCAGGCACAGCTCCAACATTGAGAACAATCCAGCCAGAAATGTTCAAAAATGTTATGGCGAGATAATATCGTCTGCTGAGACAAAAATAGTCTTTTATCACGTTACGCCGAGGTCATCTGGAGCGACCTCGCCGAGATGGCATTTGAGGAGCCTCACCCTGGGCAGCAGCAGGCAGGGTAACCAAAACTCCACCAGCTTCTAGGAATTTTAGGCTGGGTTGTTATAAATAGCACAGTATAGCCTCGCTTAATATGTACACCACTTAAAAGGTGAAGCTTGGATAAAGAGTGTACAGATAGTTATAGGCCATATGGTCATTTATAAAACTCTGCTTGAAAGCTGTATGGTCAAAAAAAAATATATTTCAAGTATTTTAAGAGAAAAAAAATAAAATTGCAACTCTTGCTTGCCAGTGCTGGCAATACCAAAGCCTTCCCATAACATAACAATTAGAACATATTTTGCTGACAAAGCCTTACACCAAGGTTTCTGCACAGGTTCCTTCTTCCATACCTGCAGGGTCATGAATCCTTCACTTGCCAAGAGAAGCAAAAATAAACCTTGCTGATCAGTAATTTACAGTCCTTCCCATACACATTGAGTTAACACAACTCTGTGCTACCAAATATTTTCTGGTGTCTCCTATATGGGGCATATTGACAGAAAATGAACACCAACCCAGAGAGGAAGGCACTGCTTGTGACAACCCATCTACACTCAAATGTTCCCCTATCTCTTTCCCAACAGAAATAAGAGGAATAAACTTAAAAAGACACAGGAGCAAGAAAAAATATCCCAAAACACACCATCAAAACTGTAGTTCATAATATAGTCAAGAAGGCAAAAAGTCATAAGCAGTAATCAAGCCCAGCTTATAAACAAAGCATGTGCAGAACCCTGCAGCTTTACATTATAACACACAGTACATTAATAAAAAACTAAATTGCACAAATTATGACAGAACTCGGTCTTTTGTTAAACATTGAAAAAAAAAACCCAACAAAACTCCCACTCATCTCCAGGAGTAGCTTGATTTTTAAGTAGTATTTGAAGCTCTCTGACCCACAAGAAAAATCAAAATTAAGTCTTGTGGTGTTTAAATGAGTAAATCACAGTGTAGGTTTATTTGTTTCTAGAGTATTTGTCCTAAATAATTTGGAATATTAAGTCAGATTCTAGATTTACTGTTAAACAACTATTAATGATACAACTGGATGGCAGTCTACGCACTTTGAGGTTGTCCACAGTTATGCAATTTCACACTGGTTAATGTGGTTGAGTGGGCTTTTTCCTTTCCTTTTTGTTTTGAAGCCAGTGATGCTTTCATTACAAAGCTGACTCAGCAATTTATTTCTGTTAATATTATCTACTCTTCAAACCTCTAATAATGAAAATATTCATGACATACAAAATGAGCTGTTGATGTCACAGGCACAGAATCCACCCTATGGCAGTGACCACAAGAAAACAGAAGGAACAAACAAGACTCTTAAAGATATGATCACACAAATTGTATCTAAATATAGAAGGGGTTAGACTGTCAGAGTGAAAGCTACCCAGAAACCTGATAACAGCAGAATCAACAGCTGATTCAATACAGCTTTCAACAACCACTGCACATATTTTTTTTATGGTGGGAATAAGTACAATTTAAAAGTTAACAAAACCAACAATCCAATTTACATTCTTTAGCATTTAAAGTCAATTCACTATTATCACTTATCCAAGTAGAGATTTGTTTCAAAATTAAAAATGAGAAGATAATAATAAAAGCCCTGCAAAGATTCTGAGTTACAATGTGCTTCACCCCCATCCCTAATCCACATCTCCTACATGAATAATAAACACGAACCAGAATCACAGACATTAAAGAATAAAAAGCATGGGAAACTAATATTTGCCTGTGATGAGGAGTAAAGGAATTTAATAAGGATAATGGAATCATTTCATGATTCTTCTGGCCAACAAATATAATTACTTCAGATTAAGAAAGCTGACTACAACTGCCTTACTAATTCAGAACTATAGCTGCACTAATACACTGTAAAAAGACTAAAAGCACTGAGTAATGGGTTTGCAATGTCTGCAGCCTGAGTAAAGAATGTGGATCTTGGACTCGAAAATCCTGCCACCACTGACTGGAATGCACTGGGTCCACACCAGGAGGATTAGCTGCATTTGAGCAAGGCTGACACAACTCCAGCATTCCTGCAGGTACCCACACACTCACAGAGCTTCCCTGTGTTTTGGGCAGAGATACAGAGGTACTGGGAAACTTTAAAACTGAGAGTATGCTGGTACAAGACAGCCTTCCCAAGGGCCCTTGGATGGACCACAATTCCTGATTCTGTCAGACATATATATATACACACACACACTCACACAAGTACAATAAGGACAGACACAAACCCCAAATACAAGTCCTGCATATTTACCAACCCAAAAAAAGTCTGAAATTATAGCCCAGACCATATGTTCTAACATTTGTCTTTAAAGTCTGCTGTCCTAATTCTAGAGATCAACGCATTTCCCAGCAGCAGATTCTTAGGCATTCCACAACATACACAAAAATATCTCCATTTCAGCAGAGGACAAGCTTCAGGAATTGTTTCTCTGCTCATTTGGGTGCTGTTCTGCCGGGAAGCAGGATGATTGGTTTTTACATATGTACAAACCATTGATTTATTTCTCAGCCTGCTGATGGCTCAGCCCCTGCCCTTCTCCTCCAGCAGGGCTCCTGTGCCCTGAGGACACGTCAGCAGGACACAGCACTGGCTGCCAGGTCCCATCCCAGCCTGGCCAGGGCAGTGGTTTCCCCAGGGAACAGGGTCAGGAGAGGCTCTGGCCATCCCTCTAGGGATCACAGACCATCAGCAAGGGTCTCAAGAAATCCTTAGTTTCCATATTTCATAGAATTTCCAAAGTATTTCCAGCCTTAGCTGCATTGCTCTCCCTTTCTTCTCAGTGTGTACTACAAAACAGTCACAACTTAGGATTTGGAAAGATTAAGCCAAATTAAAATTTAATTACATGCCAAGATTCTTTTTCCTTTTGTCTTGTGTCAGGAGAGCTGTAACAAATAACAGCTACTAACCATAAAGATCCAGATATTCCACCCAGCAAAGCTACAAGTGCAGGTGCATCTGGTTCAAGATTTAATCACACACATGCAAAATAAATTTCCATAATTATTCTTAGCATCATCGGATTTAAAATGGAGAAGCTAAGATTATTCACACAGTAAACAAAGCATCCCATTGTTTACTCTTGGCTTCTTACATGGCTTCCTATACTTGATTGTGGTGTGCTAAAAGAATAAAACCATGAGATGAACAGGGAATGGTGGTGTGATCTCACTGACAATAGCATGGGAAAAACCTACTCCAGGTTAGCAGCTCTTTGCTCTCTCTTAGATTTCAACACAAAGCTCACAAAGATAAGAAAGCCTGAAAGCTGTTTATTGCACATGAAAGGAATAAAGGATACACATCACCAGGACCACAGTTTTCTAAGGTGTCCAAACACTGAAAGGCCAAAGAGCCTATCTCTGACATACAGAAATGCACCAAAAACATCACAAATAACACAGAGGATGAAAGGTTCCTCTGCAAATGCTGGTATTTTCTAGCTGGGCAACAACGGGAAAATAAAATAACAGTGTCTGTTGTGATCATATGATTAACAACTGGTGGTTTATAGCTATGGAGTGTACCACAGATAACATCCCAACAGGAAAGGCACAGCTGATCCCAGGACTGGGGACATGCCTGTGCTACAGAGCTGAGTTTGCTGGAACTCTAAAGTGACCAAACCCAGAAGATGGTGACAATGCCTCTAAAGGACAATACTGACTTTTACATATATATATATAAAAAGCTATCTTGGTCAGTACAATAAAGGCTGGTTAGACACTGACATGGGATTCTTCCCAGTTATTCTCAACCACAGCTTTGCTCTGGAGGATGCTTACACAGATATTTCCTCATTTGTCCATTAATAGAAAGAACTTTAATAAATCAAAAACTTATTTGTGCTCCAGGAGACCAAAGGCCTGGCTCTTCCATCAGACACTAAATCTAGACACCAAGTACCAGAAGTCAAAGTAAGGCGATGTAAATGAGGAGTAAGGGTTATGTTTTAGAACTTAATAGGGTGAAAAGGGCCCTTGCTGGTAAACAGAAAGAAACTGAGCCAAAACTTAATAAACAAAGCGTAAACAAAAGCCATTTAATACCAGGAGCTATGCTGTAAAACACCACCACACAGACTGTTCTGCTCCAAGCCCTAATGACCAAAACAGTCTGAACTGAAACTGCATTTCCTACAGAGAGTTTTCCATGCCGTGTAACCAGCCTGCCCACCAGCACGTAGGTGGAAAGCGCTGAAACACTTTGCAGAAACAAGGAGAAACAGAATCAGAGCTCACCCTGCCTTTCATCCCCCCCTTCCCTGACACAGCCAAGCACACCCATCCTGTCCTGCTGCCATGCACCCTCCAGATGTGCACCCAGAGCCTTCCCCAGCAGTGTGCTGACCACATGCAGTTCCCAACCACCAGCAGATACAGGTGAGGAAGGACAATGTTTCTTCCTGCTTGGACAAATTTGATGTTCTGATCAATGCAGTGCTTTGCAGCATACTTTGAATACAGTCACAAACTTTTTTCCTTAAATGGAACCAAGGGCCAAATTCAGATAATTCAGGTGATGCTCTGGACAGAAGCAGGTACTAACTCAAAGGGACTCCAGCCTTTGGATCTCACCAGCACAGAGGCAGTGCCTGCCCTGGAGGGCCCAAAGAACCTTCCACCAGTTGCCCTTTATTAAAGTGTATCTCCAGCCTTCTGCAAGCCTCTCCACAGCACCATGATTTCAGGTGCTGCTGTTCTTTCATCTCAGAATGAAACCCCACCAGGTCCACTGATGAACAGCCCAACATGTGTCTCTGCACCTGCAGAGTGATGGAGCAGGTGCTCCCAGCTCCTGATGCACCAGGTGAACTGGCAGCACTGAAACACAGCTAGCTACCTGAGCCTGGATCTTTCTGTCCTGTCTCCTCAGGCTTCTTTCCTCCCCAGCCTCTGATGCAACATCCAAAAGAATTGGGATCAGCAGGTCAAGGGAGGTGATTCTCCCCCTCCACTCTGCTCTCCTCACACCTCACCTAGAGTACTGCATCCAACTCTGGGGTCTCCAACATGAAAAGAAGGTGGAATTGTTGGATAGAGTCCAGAGGAGAGTCAGGAAGATGACCATAAGGCTGCTATGGAGACAGGCTGATTGTGGAGCTCTTTAGCCTGGAATGGCCCTGAAGAGACCTCAGAACCCTTCCAGTGCCTAAAAGGGCTCAAAAAGAGCTGGAGAGGGACTTTGGACAAGGTCATGGAGTGACAGGACAAGGCTTTAATCAAAAAGAAGGCAGGTTTACATTAGATAAGAGGAAGAAATTCTTTACTGTGAAGGTGTGAATACACTAAAACAGGTTGTTCAGAAAAGCTGTGGCTGCTCCACCCCTGGAAGTGTCCAAGACCAGGTTGGGCAGGGCTTGGAGGAACCTGGGACAGTGGAAGGTGACCCTGCCCATGGCAGGGGGGATGGAATGAGCTCATCTTTAAGGCCCCTCCCAACCCAAACCATTCTGGGATCCTGTGATCCATCTGTTCCCTTGTATGTGCCCATCACCACTCTCATCCTGGTGCCTTTGTCCCCACCCAGTAACACTCCACAGGTACCACTCATTTGCTCACACTGTGTCCCATCTATTTCCAACTCCTTCCTCCCCTGCAAGAAACTGACTCACTTCCTCATTTCTAACCTCATACCATAGAGGAAAAAAAATACACACTTTGTTTAGTTTGCTTGGACTGTACTAGCAGCCTTATTTCACTGACACACACAGTCTTCCTATACAAATATACAGCTGTTAAGCCTTTAATATTATCCATGTCTTTGCACTACCACACCAAACCACACCCACCCACCAAATTAAGGGAATAATAATTCCAGGAAATCTTTCATTTGAGAAACCACTGCTAAATTTTTTGCATACTTCTGGTCTTTTTCTTGAGTTACTCACTTTTAGAGGCACAGAAAAAGCAGCACTGAAATTTAATTCTTGCATTCTTTGTTTTACAAGATAAGAAGAAGCAAAGACTTCAAGTTCAGCCTCAATGGCAAAACATTTGAAAACCTCACTTGAAACAAATATCAGTATTAGTAAACTGTCTGTGTTTTTATCCTGTTTTCATTTCAAAATGTAACCACCCAAAAGCAATTTAGGTCCTTGTCTGCAACACAGATATTTATGATCCAACATAACTGCAACCCCTCCATGCCATTGCATCTTATCCTTGAATAAATCACAAAACCAGTTTAATGCAGAGCCTTGCTCATCCTATGCAAGGGTCAATTCCCCCTGTTCCAGGCCAGAATTAAAGTAGCATTTTTAATCCTTTAGCATATTTGTTTTCTTTTCAGGCAAATTTTGCTCTTCACTATTCCAAACCTTGTGCTGTCACACAAGACAAAGACTAGAGGTGAGTTTCAAGAGAGTATTTCCAGCAGCATGGATTAGGCAGAAATTACCAGGAATTCCAATTTTTATTCCATCAGCTGCTTTTTGTGCTACCTGCTCTTCTACCTTGGTACAGGCTTTTTGCAGCTTTACATACATACAGAAAATTCAGTTTGGTTTCTGGCAGAAAATGAGATCAAGCTTGAGGACCATTTACCTGGACAGCAATAAAAAGGATATTTAAAACTGGGCAATTCTGTGTGATCAATGGATAGAAGCTTTATGCAGCCTGCATACTGTGTACATACATATTTTCACCGTGTGGGTGACAAGTAAGGACAAGTGGCACCAGAAGAATCATTCTGTCCTGTTATTGCTACCACAGTGGGTGTGACAGCCTTCCAGGAGGGAAAAGCTCTGAACAGATTCTCAAGTACAGCTTCACTGCCCCAAACTATGCACAAAAGAGAATGGCAAAACTCTTAGGCAGCAACAAAAAGTTTCTACCAAAGATCTTAAGATATTGGCTAAAAAAAACCCCTCATCTTTAATCAGCCACTAGGAACATGAGTCTCCTGAACATGTGAATTTCACATGAGATCTATTTATTCTGAAATTTAGAAAGAAGAATAATTTTGTTGGTTTCTTGTTTGTTTTTTTTTTTTTTTAATTCAGGGGTCTGTTTAAATTCCATTCTGAAGTTACCAGATCCAGGCTCTCACACTGCCCCATATTTCATTTATTGTGGTTTCCACAAAGCACTAGCTAGAAGCAATTTTTCGTGCAAAGGAAATACAAGGTCCATAGTTAATAGCTGAGTAAAGAAATGGCTGAGGATATGCCCTGCCCTTGTCCTTTTCTTGCAGAGCTAGCAACAGTCAAGTCCTGAGTTTTTGACAAATAAAACAGGAATATGTGAAAGGGAAATGAAGCATTTAAAGCATTGACACATTTATAATTTATGAAGTATTTAATATCTGTCAAACTTTTATATAAAAGAGCAGCTTCTAAACTACTGATGATAGAGCACAGACACATGTTCCACCTTCCAATGACACTGAATGAAGATCCTACATCAGTCAGAGGGGCAGCTTTGCAGTCAGAGCCCCAGGTTCATTCTGGGTGTTTGGCAGCAGGGGCTGAACAGGGAAATCCCAAAGGAAGCACACCAATAATTTGTCATTAACACCCACATGGATTAAAAGGAACAAAGACTGGCCATATAATCACAGATGAATAAAGGATGTGCTTTATGTTTCCACTCCATGCCACAGGCCAGGTGGCCAGCCCCAGCATCCAGCAAGCCCTGGGGTGTTTCACAGCCCAGCTGGGCAGCACCACGTGCCTCCCCCATCCACACAGGCAGCCTCAGGTCACAGGCTTCTACTTCACTCAGCTTCCAGCAACTATTAAAAAATTAATCTCAATTAATCCCCAACATCCCTTTCCTTTATTCCTTTATTTGGCTGTTGTTAAAAAGGCTACCAAAGTCACACAACTACAGCATCTCTTCTGTCACATGGGATGGAGGAGGCAAATCCTGAGGAAGTCAGACAACAACACAATTCCTGCTGAGAGCACCTGGAACTGTTCAGATGCTTCCCTAAACAACTCACCACGTGGACTGTGCACTCAAGGGCTGGGTTTCTCCAGAAGACCAGATTTATTGTGGGCTTTTTTATTTATTTTCTCTTTAAATCTGTCTCCTCAAGGAAAGCACAGACCCTTCTCCATGCCCACTGACCAGCTGAACTTCTCCCAGCCACCATCATTTCCAAGAGCTGCCTAATCCAGGCCCACACCATGATCTACAGAGATTACAAATCATTGTCTTAAACAAGTTATCTTCCACTATATGCAAAAAGAAAAAAATAAAAGACCAGGAATGAAGAGAGCACTTGCTGCAACACCTTGCATCCTCAGTTATAAAAACGTATTTATTCCTGATTTTTATTATTTAGGGGTTATTATTTTTTTAAAGTTTTCAATGATTATCTTACTGCTGCAACCCCAAGGAACTGGAAAAAAGTTTTTGTATTTGAGATTTCTCCACCACTCCAAAACAACAGAAACATTCAAATGTGCATCTCTTCTTTCTGGCTTAAAACTTAAAAATTATCCACTCAGTTAGCGGCCAATTATACTTCAGGGTGTTTAAAACAGAGGATATTCCACAGAGGTTTTACTGAAGCAAGTGTCTTTCTTCCAACCTTGATAAGACAAATGAAGATTCACTAAGTCATCTTCTCTGTTGTTTTTGCCTCAGTCCTCTAAAGCACATCATCACCAGATACACCAGCCATGGAGCCAAACAGGGTTCTGGACACAAAGTGGGGTTCACAGGACTTCCAGAACTTGCTCCAGGGACACAACCTGAAGATTTCATACTGCTCAAAAAGCCATAGGCAAAAAAGATAAATAAAATAAATAAATTGTTCTACATAAGCAAAGTTAGTTGTCCCTGCAGAACAGACACATGCCAAAGGGAAGAGCTTTCGTGTATCCTGAAGAATTTAGTGTTACCAAGCCTGACAGCTCAAGTTGTTATTAACAGTATTCACTCCCTGAACTCAGGAGAATCACCCAATTTGTAATAAAGCAGTCCTTCCCACTCTGAATATTCAGCAGCACATCTTATGTCATAACCCTGAGTACGTGGCAGTAAGGAAAAAGCAAGTATCATCTGTTCCACAGGGAGCTACCAGCCCAGAGGCACTGCCCAGAAAGAGACTTTCATGCTGCCTTAACACAGTGCTAAAATTATTCCTTACCCTGCTAATCATAGTGCAATGTGGGAGCATTGGAAAATGCATCATTATTGTCTGAGTGCTGCCCTATGTATAGGGAATACATTCACCTTTAAACATACCAAACACTACATAACCTTTAAACAAACCAAAAACTCCATCACAGGAGGGAAAAAAAAAAAAGACACTAGGATTGGTGGAGCAAGGGGGTATGTAATTTCCAAAAACACTGCACACAAAATAAGCCTCTCTTCTATAATAACCTCAGAGCACAAAACCAGAACTGTCATGAATCCAAATCTTAGTATATTTGCAGGCTGATTACAACAGATCTTCTGCAATAGATCACTATTTACATTAAGTTCCACAACTGCATGGTAAGAGCAGCTTTACCAAAAGAAAAAAAAAAAAAACCAAACAACAGCAACACAGTCAAGTGCTTTCCTGTGTTTGAAGAATGTACATAATTCAGCAATAAAAATATTTTACAATAAAGCAGGATCAGAAGTTTTAGCTTGAAAAGAATATCAAGAATTTTCAGGCCAAAGTGAAAGGGTGTATACAAATAAACATGAGCCTTGGCAGTCAATAGTGCAGCTATAGCAAATAGAAGGAGACAATCTTATGCTAGAAATTCTAAATCAATTTTATGAAAGACTGCTGATGAGTACCAAACAAGTCCCATTGGCACAAACACATTAAATTACTGGGAATACAGAACCAAGTATTCATTTAAATACACTGCCTGAACACCACTTTGAGCATGAACAAAATTATAAATAAATGGGGTCATAATTATATTTGTAATGGAAATCTTTCATGTACTAAGCCAGAATAAAGCATTCTTTTCAAATAAAAGGAGAAGCCAGCTTTATTCCTCTGTTAATTGCCACATGGACCAATTTCTTACCACACAGCATGTTGGCTATAAATCTCAACAAGCAGCTTTAAATTGCTGTTATTATTGCTCATCAAGACCAAATAACCCTGGATGGTGCTCAGGGAAGCTTCTGTAACGTCGATCTCAAACAACTATTAATTCATCATTTCCATGGGGATGGAACTTCAAGCAAGAACCACCCACTCCTCCAGTGTTTAAATGGAGGGGGTGTCAAAGGAAAGATGCAAAGAGGCTGCAAGATGGGACTGATAAATAACAGAAGAGAGAAATCCTCCTGGACTTCCAAGAAATGCATGACTCATTCTGAGATACTGAACTCCTAGAATACAGAGAGCAGCCACGTCTGCAAGTTCTCACTCCCCAGTGCTTCAGAGCATTTTCACAGCTGCAAATCACGTTTTTGGAGAGATGACAGAACAGGTACCCCATAAAGCAAAGCAATGCTCATCCATGTGTTTCTGTATTCTTACCTTGGATGCACTGGAGGGTTCCATCCTCAGCCCTTATTGTAAAGGTTTCACCTGGATTCACTTGAACCAAAAAGACCTGCAGAAAGAAAAATAAACATTTGTTTCACTGTGATCCCCAAAAATTTCAATTTTCCTGAAAAAGCAATTGTGCTATCCCTTTCCTGGAAGAGGTGGGGAGGCAGGGAGGGAACAGACTGGCATATTACACCTGTGGGTCCCAGACTCCAGGAGCAGGCAGAGGTCTGAAACCCACCAACTCATCTACATTTTGAGAGCTGAAATAAAGATGTAACTGAATTGCATACAGGTGAGAATTGTGGCTTTGAGTTCCACACCAAAATTTTGAGGGTGTGTTTAACTTGGCCAAATGCTGGTAGCTAAGGACATAAATCTTCAGACCACTGGCACACAAGAACAGAGAGTACATAACTTCCAACATGCAGCACCAACCCATAATGGGATTTTAAGTTCACAGGACAAAAGGTTTTTTTGCTGTGGGGAGTGGGGAGTTGATCTGTTATGTTTTCAAAACTTTCTATTTCAGTCTTGCACATAACAGATCTCAGTTATGCAAAAGCTGAAGGCACACACAGAGTTCAACAGTTGCACACAAAACCAGTAAAACTATTTATTAACGAATATAATATTTTTTTAAATAATAGAAATTTCGTCGGCGATATCAGAGCTGACAACAGGAGGACTGGGAAACCAGCGTTGAATAAAGAAATCAAGCAGCAGTTCAAGGAGTGAAGACAAGCAGTTTCCCAAGTGACCTCATTTGTTTTGTCCTATGCAGTTGGTCCATTTCTCTCATACCCTCTCCCACAGGGTCATCATTGAGAAAGCCTGGGTTATCCAAACCTCAGGACTACCACCTCATCAGACTTGACTTTCACACTGATGAATTCTCTCCCTTGGATAGATCTGGCCT
>JBBMKD010000013.1:4595016-4638460 GCA_037834095.1 Argya squamiceps | reverse complement strand
AACGACCACACACCCTCCCCCCCCCCCCCCCAGTCTTCCATTGCTGAATTCTGGAGACAGTGGGATCACACAAGGACCAGGAAGCACCAAAATATGTCCCAGTTCACAGTATGTTGTATCACCTTTATTAATTTTCAGGTGTCTGAAACAGTGGGTTTAAAACCTATGATTTAGAATCCTTTCTTAAATGGACAGTTTCACTGGGAACTAGAGACCACTTATCCCACCTTGCTGCTCGTGAAACTTTCACTAAAATACTTTAAACACACTTCTGCTAACTGCTTTGTCAGAAGTTCAATCAAGATATAAATTAAATTTTCAATTTGTACTAAGATTAATCTACATCTTTTTTGTGAAAGCCCTCTTTAAATTTAGGTCCGGTCTTTATATTCTGGGACATCTGCATGCAGAATTTAATCATTCAATCTGGAAAGAGAGAATTTGAATTCATGTTGTGTTTCTGAATTCCTTAAGCCAAATGCATAAGATAATTATTACCTAGATGACCTTTTGAATTACAGTAATCCTACAGAAACCCATTATTCCACCAACATTTTTAAAGCACAAGCTAGAAATCAGAAAATGACATATGAAAGCCATTATGTTGTCTGCAACAATCATTTCTCAGGGAGCACTGATCAGGGTGGACCTGATCCAGCATACAGAGCACAATAAATGGTTCAGAAAAGATAAAAGGCACAAAGCCATTCCATCCCTAATCTCCGAACAATCAACATTTAAGCGACAGCATTTAAGTGCTCTTTTGCTATGAATAGGCGTGAATTATCCACCACGGGACATGGGCAGCAGGTCAAAAGAAGCGCAGAGCAATGCAGTGTCATCCAGCTTAATAAAAAAATCCAAAACAACCAACAAACAAGAAACCGGAACACAAAGAGGCCAAGAATCATAGAAGTATTTCATCAGCTCATTTGCATCACGTGTCTAAACCACCAGCCCTAAAGCTGGTTATTTACTAACAAATCTAATTAACTTAAATCAGAAGTCCTTGCACACTTTTACAGCTTGGGAAGAACTTGGTCCAGCACCTCAAAATACAGACCCTAACTAAGACTGATGACCCCAGAGTTATCAGAAGATTTACAAATTCCTGTACCTGGAGTCCATCACCAGCACAAGTATCCACATCAGCACACCCGCAGTTGCCCCTTAAAAATAAATCCTTGGGGTTCTGCATTAAAAAAAGGTGATCTCCCCAATCACAGCTGTTGCTTGTGATGGTCAAAATGAAGCAGCATCATCCTTGCCTAACCACAAGGCATTTAAAGACAAACTGTTCCAGTAACAAATTTGTTTCCTGTAGAACAGCAGCCACATAGCTTTGTCCCCCCATCACGAGCCTGTGGGCAGAGCCTGGGACTTATCTACAGTAGCTTCTATTAAAGTGTTGTAGATATGGAAATAACTCCTTATTGACAGATGCTCAAATCAGCCACCTTTGGAGCCGATGTAAACATTTACAGGCTGTTGCTGGGGGAAGGCAGCAGTATCAAAAGCAAACAAGAATAGCCAAGGTGTGACTGATGTGGGTCAACAGTGGAGGAAGGGCTGGGCACAAAGGGAGGACATGAAACCAAAGTGGCCTCAGACTCAGCAACAGCAACCAGGCTCCTCAGGTAGGAGCCTTCCTGAGGCTGCAACCCAGCCCCAGCCCCTCCCTTCCCAAAACTGGAGTACTGAGGTGTTCCCCATAATCCATTCCACAACCCAGTCCCCCCTGCAATCCCCCCATGCTGCACACAACTCCCCAGAGCTCACAACTGCACAGCAGAGTGCAGAGCTGCACAAAGAGATGCAGAGCTGAGGCCAAACCATTAAAGCCAGCACACACTGAGTGTTATATATGGGGCACCTTCCAGCCAACACCCCTGACTTGTCCCAGTTGCCTGGGGCAAATAATGTCAAGGCACACTGCAATTTCTTTTGTTTATACACACTAAGTATCTAAAGCTAATTCCATGATTTATTTTTCCCCACGTCCTCATAAACAACAAAACCATATTCTGCAGCCTGGAATGCAGCTTCCCTCTTTCCTTTCACACAAGGGATCTTCATGAGAATGCCTCATTTCTAAAGCTTTTAATTAAAAAATCGGAGGAAAGCAATAAAAAAGCATAAAGATAACGTCTCTATTTTAATGAAAACAAACCCAGACAATCTTTAATTGTGCTATGCCTCTTCCAATATTCATCATAACAAGTACACACAATTATGAGATGGCAACAGGGGAGAAGAAGAGTCACGTGGAGCCCTCAGGGCTGGCTGGCAGCATCTCAAGGGTGCGGTCTCGTGTCCGAGGTCACCCCAGACCACTTTCAGCCCTTGGCCTCCTCCCATCCAAAAAGCTGGAGCACGTGACAGCTAGGAGCAGGGCATCAGCAGCACAACCCTAAGAGATTTTTCTTTCCCCTGAAAAGTACTTGGATGTTTAATTTAGCAGTTTAATCCACTTGGTGCTGAAGCCCAGCTGTACCTGCTGCATCCTCAGAGAAAGCTTGTTATCTCCATAATGCTCTCTTTGCGTTTACTTTGCATTTAAGAACGTCATTCTGTTTTAGTGAAAGTCATGTTTGTTGAGTGATGAATGTTACTAAGTTGCATAGCTACTATAAATATTTATAATCCCACAGAGTATATCCAGAATAAGTTTTCATGACACGCCAAGCACGTGTCACTCGTGCCTCTCTTGCTCCCACTGTCCAACTGTCATGGCCAGTGGAAGGGACTAAAGAAGTGCCCACAAGGTTAATGCAGGCATAAGCTCAGGTTCAGAAATAAATAAACTGACTCTGGGAAGTTTTGGATTGGATATCAAGAAAAATTTCTTTACTGTGAGGCCCTGGCAGAGGTGGCCCAGGGAAGCTGTGGATGCTGCTGGATCTCTGGAAGCATCCAAGGCCAGGCTGGACAGGGCTTGGAGCAGCCTGGTCTGGTGGAAGGTGTTCCTGCCTATGGCAAGGGGTGGAAAGAGATGGGCTTTAATGTCCTTTCCAATCCAAGCCACTCTATGATATAAAACTATATATACTATGGGGAAACACTCTCATATAAAGGCAGAAAAGCCACCCGCTAAGGACCAAGGGCATACACTACTATCACTTTTGTACTCTACTGGTTAATTTATGCAAGAGAAGCCCACAGAAGAAAATTCCCACTCAAGGCAGGCCATCATCCCCCACCTGCTCTGTGGCCTCTCAGAGCAGTGAGTAGGATGACGTTCACCTGAATCCATGTGATGCAATTCAGTCCCAGAGCTCACCTAAAGTATTTCCCCCTCACGAGAACGTTTTCCTCGCTAAGGTCAAAGAGCCGCTTGCAGGCCTCAGGCCTGTTAAAACTCCACATTAAACATTTTCCAGTGTGGTGAATTTTCCCTTCCGTGAGATATATCATGCTTCATACAGCTGGGGAGCACAACATCATAGGCAGCACCTGGGATCCAGCCACAGGTTCCTCACAAATGCTTTAAACCATTAAAATTTACTCAATTTACAATTTCTACGGTGTGTAACTTATGGGATGCATTCCATCTTTTGGGAAAAGAAAATAAACAACAAAACAATCACTTGTATCCATTCTGTTATCTACTTTAAAACATTGTACCCCAGATCCCAATGAATTTCCAGGTGCATCCCATAGGAAGGACCAGGGAACTCACACCATTCTGTGTGCAATACTCTTCTCAGAAACACATCCCTCAGTCACACAGGGCAAGCAGGCCAAACACTTTCACCAAACACTTCTTCAGTAAGAAAAATCAGGGAACATGCTACATCTTAAACAATAAAGCTGACTTTTTAAAATACATACTTTAAAAATAGTGTCTGGGCTTAACCTTTTTTTTTTGACTGGACAAAAACTGGAGGTATTAATAGAGGCATGAAGCAATTCAGTCAGTTTACCACGAGTGCTCTTTACAGCAAAGATCCTGGCAGATCCTGAACCTCTTAATTTATCAAACCTTAAAACACACATGCCAAAGAAGCAGTAAAAATAAAATAAATTAATAAATCGAGAAACCATGAAGAAGTGACTAGATTTTGGCAGAAAGTTCAATCACTCAGCTCAGATGCTGTGGCTCAGTATAAAACCCAGCTAAAGTGCTTTCAGTTGTTTGCAAGGTGCACAGACTTGTTATGCTACAGGGAAGTACCAAATCTTGTTCCTCATTCAGCTGTACTCTTGTCTCCCTCATTTAAAGCCTGTGACCCTAAAAGACAAGAACAAGCACACACAGCACTATGTGCAGTGTCTAAGCTTAAGCCAAGTGCTGAAATCACAGGGTTGGTAAACACAGCTTTGCAAAGAGCAGGCAAGCAGAAAACCTGCTGCACCTCTGCAGGTGCAATGAGTGAACCAAGCTGAAATAAAACTTCCCCAACTAATTAGCCCAACATTCTGTACAGATGTACTGTAGCACAGCTAGCTGCCCCTCCACTTTGTACTCCAAGCTTTTTAGAGCTTGCAGTGGAGTACCTACAGGAAACCACTGAAATTCTTGGACCAAAAGGTTAATTATTGCTCCCTGAATCCCCTAAGGAGTTACAAGTGGATTAGAAGCAGAAACAGCTCTGGAAGCAACATGAAAGCATTAAACACAGTCAGCAGTAGTGGAAATAAAGTGTGGGAAACTAAAAAAAACAAGTCAGTGCTAGAAATGCCATTTTGGGTAGTCCAGAGGAGAGGGATTACTGTCAAGCAGGCAGAGACATTCCTTGCCCTGCCTTGTGCAGCTCTGCAGCCCTTACTCCCAGGAACATAAAGCAAGTGAATGTTCCCATGCAACTGCCTTACACTGCAGGCCTGTCCACTGGCAAATCTGCCTTTTGCATCACTCTCCAGCTGGCTGCTGGCAAGACCAAGGTGTTTCACCAGCTCCAGTCTGCTTTATTCTACATGTACAAGAACATGTCTCTTGAGGAAAGGCTTTTCCCTGGAGCTCAGCATTTCCAGGCACAGCTCCTAATGCAGCTCTGTGGTGCTGGCACAGCTGAGGCTCCACAAATCCAGTAATACTGGATGAGGGTGAGCAACAGCCTGTGTGCCCAGAGCAGCCCATCAGAACCTCCATTCTGTCAGCCTCAAAGCACGAGGCACTGACCTGCCTGCTGGCCACACTGCAGCCTGGAAAACTCCACTCACCTCATCTTCCACCAGCTCTGCTATGATGCTTCCTCACCACCAGCTTCTAATGGAGACTGTAATTACACCCTGTAAATAAATGTGTGTCCTCCTAAAGCTAGAACCTATTTATGGAGTCATATAAACCACCTTTCTTAAGGAAGTCATTCCTATGTGAATCTATCCTGAAGGCTCTTCCCACCTTACAAGTAACTAAAATAAATCTCTTTCAACAAATACTTAACATTTGTTTCCACATGACAACAAACCATGTTAAAAGCAATTAACACAGTTCATTTGCAAAGATCAAACAAAACATTAATTCCAATTTCATTTCATTTTTACAACTGTACTTTTAAAAACCAAAGACATCACCTAAAGCTTCAGGAATAGGACAAAAACGATAAAGCACAGAGGTAGTTAAGCTTTGCAACAGATAAGGGCACATCCAGACTAAAGGCCAAAAAAGACCCATGGAAAACTGGTATTTCAGCTACAGGTACTTCAAGAGATAAGGAGATGAGATCTAAAAGCATCATCCAGCAAACACATAAAAGGGGGACCTGGCCCAGAACTGTTCTACTGAGTTGTGCTTGCATAACACAGCAAAAGCAAGAAGCAATTTGCTTCCAGTGCACCTGCAAATCTTTCTAATGCAAAACATTAGCTGAGAAACTACTTTAAAGGCAACAGAGGCATCTGCCAAGCCAGGCTACTCAATCATCAAAGATGGGGAAACTGAAATATTGGGCTTAGAGCACCATCTCAAAGGAGGGCAATTCAGAACAATTCACTTATTCTTTCTGTAATACAGAAGGACCCACTGACAGGACAGTCTGACCTGATAAGTGGTTTCCAGCAAGGAAGAAAGCGTGCACTTCAAGAACAATTATCCTTTCCAGTATGAATAAGACTGTTCCTTCATCTAAGTGTACTAATATTGGACTTGGTAAATACAGCCACTAAAAGCTTTTTTTTCTATTTTTTCATGTCAAAGCACATTTTGCAAAAGTGACTTAAAAAGAAAAAAACAACTAACCCCAACAGTGAAAATCTACATCATAATGAGATTTCAGATAACTAAAACCACTTAGAACCTCACCAGGAAAGCAGAAATTATTCTTCCTCTTGAGGTTGATCTAGCTCAGAACACATCTTGGAAGGAGGAACAAATGATCCAGGGAACGAGAAGTAACAGAATGACCTCTTATATTGATTCAAGAAGGACAGCTTGCTTCTACTCTCATTACAATACTGTGCTGAAATTTCTCACATGAGGAGTGAACCAAATTGAGCAACACAAAAATACTGCCAGGGTAGACATTCTCCAAAGAGACACACCTTGACCCCAGATGACATTTTTGGGAACCCACCACCCACCAGCTTGAACCTCCAAAGTGTATTGTGACATGAAGGCATCGCTGGTCTTATGATCATTCCACCGACTTCTGATTAAGCTTATTAGAGAGTATCTCCCCCCCAAAAAAAAAAGCAACTTGCCTTTGTTCAAAAACCCACTCAAAATTCACATCTACTTCTTGTAATGAAGCACAGAGTAGTATACAAGCCTACTGGGAAAGGTATGGTGAGGTAAGCAAAGAATAGCAGGTATCACTGCTATTCTCCATTTCTTTTCTTACTTCCATTTTTTTCTCATCTCAGCATTTTTAAAATCTCACCACAAATGCTACTAAGATGTCTGGACAAGAGTGAGCACAAGTAAATTATAAGACTTTCTGTGAAGTCCTCAAAAATGTAGCATTTATACCCACTGTTTCAATGCCAATATTTTTACTTCAATGAACACACATGCAAACAAACACATTGAATTTAATGTTACACTTTAATCATTGTTTTTAATGTCTTTTCAGTGTAAAGGCAGGCGTAACCCCGGGAAATACTCTGCACTCCCTATCGCCACAGAAAACCATTTCTCCCCATCCTGAAAACACCTTGTTGCCCCAGGAATGGTTTATTTGAGGCAGCCCTTAAAGAAGGTTTCTGACCTGCTGTGACCCATCGCCGTTGACGATGTGAGGCATCATGGCCACCTCCCCGTTCAGCAACGGCGGCAGCTCCAGCGGGATTTGGTCGGTCATCATCATGGTGACGTACATTCATGGAGAATTTCCCTCAACAGACTTCCTGCAAGAGAAGACATCAGTTAAGGACCCTGCAAAAAGGACCTGCTGTGCTTCAGAAGGTCGTTCTGGCCATTCAGGAGCCTAAGCTGGAGCCCTGCTTTTGAAGGCATACAGGACCTCAAGGCTCTGAATGGAAGCTTTACCATTAGATCAAGAGCGTGGAAAGTCAAGTTTCCATGCCAGAATTCCAAAAACCAGCTAGCCAGATTTCCACTCTTTCCCACAATAATGAACCTCAGCCCTCACTGCTGAAATAGGCAGGTTCTGAGACACCTGGAGTTTTGCTCTTAAATGACCATCCTGCTTGCTGCCACAGCTCCTGGAACTACATCACCCACATGGTTAATATGTTACAGCAATTCCATTCAATAGCCACACTTCAAAGCCAAACACCTTTATTTTCTTTCTAGGGCCCGGTAAACAGTGTGAACTGCCACTACAAAACAAAGACCAGACACCTGACTTCCATTTAATCACAACCCAAAAGGATTAAGGCTTCTGCTGGAGCAGGAGGGACAGCACATCCTCAATGTTCTGAACACCCCGTCCTAGGAAGGGCAACAGAAAATGATGACATCATGTAAGGATTTGTGAAAAATCACACATCACTTCCAGCACACCCTCCCCCGCTCACAGCTAACGGATGTGATTCGTGAGCATCAGTAAAACCATGAGAAGCTGCCTTGTAAAAACAAGTCTTAATTCAGTGTTAAGGGTATCATCATGCTGGTTTATGGGGCAGTAACACAGCTCTAGTGAATAAAACAGATGATCTCATCACATATCTTATCTAGACTTCTGCACAACAACTGCAAAGCAAAGCAACCTCACATGTCCAGTGGTGAGCAGCCTCCTTAGTACCCCTCATGCCAGAGAATCCCAAAGTCATCCTGAATAATTTCATATACATCCCAAATTCAAGTTAGAAAAAAAATAAGCTGTGACTTAGGTGGCAGCATAGGTGATCAGCGAGCACAAGATGCTCAGAGTACAGAAATGAGAATTTTTGGCAAAGAGCATGGGTCGCAACTAGAGAGCCATAAACCAGAAGTTTAATTCAGCTGCACCAGAGGGGATGAAGGACTGAGCCCCACCAGGGTCAGAGCATCCCGTTCCATGGATGCTGCAAATCTTATATCCCCCAGCCCCAAATGCTGCTAGACTTCAATTTTTTTTTTTAGTTCAACAACTAAATTATGCATTTAGTTGAAATACACTGTCCTCATTTTCATCATCCTCTTCCAGAGCTCATTGCAATCCCATCAGCTGCAAAGCCTCCTGATCAGAAACATCAGCCTGACCAAGAGCTGCTCCTCCAGCTCCTGAGGAGGAGCACTTGTGTGATTTAAGAGTGATGGCAGTGCCCACACAGACTGAATCACATCCATCTTTTCACTGTCATCAAACAGACCCCTTCACATCTAAGCAGAACCAGTAAACTGAAAATACATTTGTTTTTCAGAAGATATGCAAACCTGGTAATGTGAACTCCAGCCACCAGCATTTTAATTTAACTCAGTACCAAATCTAGCACAACTCTCACAGCTCTTTCCACTGTTCTCATCTGTGAGAAAACACCACTTTTCTAATCATCACTTCACCAAGATATAAACAGAGGCAATGTATTTTCATCCACCTTTAAATTAAATCCCTCCTTTTATCCAAGACTCAATTACTGGACAGAAGCTCTCCAGAAGCCTGAGATACAGTTGTGTGAGGATGGTACATCCTAAAGCTTTTGCTTCTCATTACTTCACAGTTTCAGGTTTTCATTTTGAGAAAGATCCAAGCCCAACAACAATATCCACAGGTGTTGGGATTAAGGGGGAGGAGGAGTGGGGCAGTAACACTTCACTTTTTGGGGGTTCTGTTTGTTTAAAAAGGAAGAAGAGAATACATGAAGTTTTGAACAATTTCTTCACTGCTTGGGATTAAGAAAAAGACTGAAAGAGCCCAATAATGAACACCAGAGAACACATGAATGAGCAGCTTTCAATGGAAACACACTGATTTAGTCAACAGCCAGTTGTACCTCCCACTACTCTGGCTATACACGCAGTTATTTATGCATCTATAGTTGGTGTGTGTGCAAATGTATATATTCACATTTAAAGCTTATTTGTAAAGAACAAAACATTCATAGAAACTACTTTAAACCCATATAAAACAAAACCCCATCTCCAAACAAATGACATGTTCATTTAGTCTGAATCCAAAAGTCAAGCTTTAGCAGTTTAAGCATCACTCTAATACTGTTTTCTTGAGGAAAAAAACCTCATACCGTAGCTCGAAGTGACATATTTTCCCAGTAATATTTCCATTCCAGGCACAACAGCAGATACGTTGACATTTATTTGCTACGTGTCATTATTTGAAATGTTGCAGCTACATTCCTTTTGCTTTATTAATGGTTTGTCACTACAGCCATGTCTACACTAGCCTCACTTGAAAGGAGGAAGACAAAAAAATAAGAAAACATAAATAAAAAGGGTTTCCTCTATTTGTCAGGTGTGGTACGACCCCACCAGAGATGATACCAGCAGCAGTACTGGCTACAAGGCACAGCCATTGGCAGGAATTTTTGGCAGTATTTCACAAAGGTGTACTCCAGGCCGAGTTAAAACTTCTACCATGAGACTGGCAGACTTCACTGCAAAGCCAAACCCCTTGGAAACAGGCCTCACACACTTCTTGAGCTTATTTGTTCACCCATCCTACTTAAAACAAATTTATTAGCCATGCTTTCACACCCCTCCTAAAGCCTAGGGTTCCTCCTCCCTCAGGGGATGCAAAGCTGATTAATACAAAAGAAAGTGAGGTCTGAACACAAACAGTTTCTTTTTCCTGCAAATTGGGAACATCGATGGAAGAGAACACCAGACACTACTCAAAGAGCCAGGTCACATTTCAGGATATGAGAATTCTTCCTTAGCTAAAATATGAACTGCCAAATACTAACCCAGAGCCGTTTTTTCAGGTTCTAACTCAAATTTGGGGTTTTGTCTAGAAAGCTGACTATATTTAAATTTTAAAAAGATATTTCCTGTGCGTCTACATTCCCTAGGTTTGGCTGGGACAGGTCACAACAACGCCAGCATGGAGAGAAAGGCTGCATCTCCCTGTCTAGCTTCCTCCAGGAATATGGAAATCACAGCTTTCCACTTTGCTGTAGATCAAGGAAGAAACAACCATCCAAGTTTGATGTCTCTGTCTCCACACAAAACTTCCAAATCTTTTGATGTCCGCACATTACTGTTGCACACTTGATTTTCAATTCAGTACTGCAGCCTTCTACTGATCCCTGAGATGACTCCATTTCCTGAAATTAATTCAATATGTGAATTAGTAATACATAAATTAGTTGCACATGGCACTGGAGAGAAAATTAAAACACACAGAAGAATAAAGGATAGCTATCTAAGACCCAATGTCCATGTATGGTCAAATAACATGACCCAACAGGTTACGTCAGTTTTCCTGAAATTCCAAAAGCAGTGTGAACCACATCAAGATACCCAATTCTACTTTTCCTAGAAGGCTTCACTCATGCTATTTATAGGGCTGGAAGCCAAGAACATTTTTCTTTCTGTGATTTTCTTCCTACCTTCTGTCTTTTAAAAAGCCAAAGAACCTCTTCCAGCTATGGCAGACAAATGCAGAGAACCTGGCAGAAGCAAGGGGAGTTGTGAATATTGAGTCCTGTGACTGCTCTTTCCAAAGACTTGATTTTTATTTCCCTGCAGCAGACCATTAAAAGCTCCTGAACAAAGTGTTCTGCTTTTTTATCACAATCATCTGGAATTACAGAAGTTGTACTACAACAAGGACAGAGAGTTTTCAATACTAAGTAGAGCCACGTACCCAGGTTTATTTAATATACAACTCAAATTCAGTGCTAAACGCACATTTTACTTCTGCAGTGCATATTTAAGGTATTCTGTCTGAATAGAACACACTGCAGAAAGAGTAAGAAGCTATCCCACCTTCAATCCTAGCCTTGATTACAAAATTCTTGAAATGCACACGGTATAAACTTAAAACGGAAGAACTTTCTCTTTACAGCCTAAAAAAACACCCCTTACCACTTCCCCATGACAAAGTTCACACACAGATGATACACACAGGGTTACACAGTCTAACACTACTTTAATACATGTACCATAGGAACCCCTCTTCCACCATGCTGTACAATGGGCTGGGTGAGCTTCTCTTGCACAGACGCTGTTGCACTGGCCAAAGAAATAATCCAACCCAGCAGGAGCTTCCTCAGTACTGCACAACCATGAGCAAAGCCAGTTCTGGTGTTATCAAAAGCCAAAGTCTGTTGGTAACTGCCCTGCTGACCACCAGTCACAAGGCAACATTTTCTCTGGCAGATCAGGTTCTACAGTGAGGATGTTCAGAAACCGGCAGTTCTCTGACCCAGAAAGGAAAGGATTTGTTATATCTGATCTGCATCCTCCAAACCACATCTTAACAGCATGGCCAGTACAAAACCTCCAGCATCACCTGCACAGCTAATGGGAACACAGGAGGGTTCCCCATCCACTGCATGGCACCAGCCCTCAAATATTTGTGTTGTTATAACCAGGACAAGAGGAAGGAGGATTTGCTTTAAAAGGGCTTTGCCATGGTGAAAAAATATGCATGGAATCATAGGTTCATGTCACAGGGAGTTCCACCTGGCACACTGAGAGGTCAAACACATCTTTAAAAACACCGGCCCTGAAAACAGGGAAGACTCAAATATTTCTAGGTGAAAATTCACTTTGGAAAAGATACACGGTAAAATACAATGAGAATTTTTTAAAAAATCATTGAGTATTCACAGAAGCCATTACCTGCAGCATATCTTATTCTTCTTCCACAAAGAGAAATAGTCCTGTAATTATTTGTTATTTTCAGGATGCTATATGTGCAATTGAAGAACCCTATCAAAGTCTGGCATGTCAAATCATGTTACTACTGGTTATTATACAGCTGAAGAAATGTGTGGTTTTCCAGAGTAGTTTTGAATAATCTTTTGAATAAGAAAGAAAAATGACTAGGAAAAAAATTGCTAGTATATACAAGGAGAGTATGTATACTCAGTCTTATTTGTACACACACATTCTCAGACACTAAGAGTTTAAAATGGGTCTATTTCCCACTGGGAAGGCTCTGAATGAGGAGTGCTCCTTCTGCACATTCCTGCTGATGCTGGAATTTATGTGCAAGAGATGAGAGAACTCACACACTGCCCCGTTTGCCTACTGTATTTTATATAACACACGTTGAAATTCAGTATTAATTAAAACATACATAACACAATTAAATTTTCACTGAAAAGCAGAGTGGTAAATATAGCTGCTTTCAAGAGACTCCTGCCATGGCTTGCCACTCCAATTCAAAGAGGAGTGGTAATAATTGTTCATGTAGAAAAGCCTCTTGAGACATGAGCAGTACCTGGAGGTATGTGCACAGATGGTTGGTCAAGGCACAAACAGTCTGGAATTTGTCTTGTCTGATGTGCCTTCATTAGTTTAGTTAAATCACATCCGTCTGAAGCGCCCCTGAAACCTGAACACATTCCTTCTCTGGTTAATTACAAACACGGTAGATTAATTTGGAAGCATCCAAACAGACGGGCCTCTTCATAACAATTTTGAAGAAATACAAGCAATTCTAAACATCTCTTATGAAAAAAGAAAACAGATTAGAGGGAATACATACACACAATCCACTGGCATTTTATGAAGGGGTAGTGAAATGCCTGCTGCCTGCTCTCTGTGCCATTTTCACAGACACAAGGCCACAGTAGCTGGATCCTATCTCCAGCAAGCTGAAAAGCATAAACATCCTCTCAAAACTTAACCACTGTAATTAATCAGTGGGTTTATTCCCCTCTAGTTTATTTTAAACAACAACACATTTCAATGTGCATGGTACATTCCATCTCTGAGGATGGAATTATCAGCAGTATTCAATTCTATGCAGGATCAAGGAAAGTTAACACTGTTTTTCCCCCACACTGGTGTTAGATTCCCAAGGCAGCAATCCAGAGGGTAATGATATGAAGATTTTCAGTAGTTTGCATTTATTTAGACCCAAAATTTGACCTCAAATTTTCCAGCCTTGAAACTCCATTATCTTAAAGAACAACAAATTTGTGCTGTAACCAGCTGCACACCCCTCATAGGAAATGTTTGTCATTCAGGAACAGAAAAACTACTGAAAATTTGTTCCTAGCTTAACCTTGGGAAGAAATGGACTAACCAAATAACTTCAAACATGTACCAGAAATGAGCATCAGGAATGGGGATATCAGGTCAAACTGCATCATGCTGGAGTGTCTTATTTCACAAGGCAAGTACAACTAATCAGCAGATAATAGCTCTGATGAAATATTGGAATAGAGCAACCTGGCATACAAAGGAGTCTTTTACGAAAAAAAAAAAACTTCACCCCACAAGGGGTTTTTCCCTTTGGTTTTCCAGGGGGAAATCTTGTGAAAACTCATGCAGGAAAAGAGAACTTGCCCTCTTCCCAACACCACCCACGCCTGGGGTGTGCAGTGCCTGAAGGCCATCACATTCATGTGCAAACCTAGTGGAACCAGATTTAAGGGAATAAAATACACTGGAGTGAAACAGACCTTCAAAATTTTTATTAGGCTTATATTAGCTACGGCTGAGCAGAAAGCCACAGGCAGACAAGCTAATCCAATGGTTCCACAGCATTCTCACTTCTGCAAATAGTATCAGAACAGCAAATTCATCTGCTGCTCAAAAATCAATTCCAAAACATGCAAACACACCACAGCTACAGCCTGCACTGCTGGCAGAAGAGCAAGCTGCAGAGACAACCTGTATACAACTCACCCTCACCACGTGGCTTTTTCTGTGCTTTTTCTTCAATCTGAAAATTAAGTTAGTCATCTTTGCTATTTATACTCCTTTCCTTCTTTGCTCTCACACCTGTCTCTCCTCACCTTCCTCCAAAATGGATGAAGGGACTCACGAGGGATGTAGCTGCAAAAATAGAGAAGTTTTCAAGCCCACAATTCTCACACTATTTCACAGTAATTCTTCTAAGCAGCCATAGGCTGGGTTTAACTCTTCTTGCACAATAGTGGCCAAGTACTTTTTTCCCCATGATTTTTAACGCTGTTGTTTTTGGCACAACTTGGCTTTAAAATAGCAACTACTTCAAACTTTTTTCTCTTTTCAAGGGAAATTATTTTATGCACTTCCAAAAATACAAGCAGCAATTAACATCTCAAACTAATTTGTTGCTGCTTGTCCACCCTCAGAAACATTTGAGTTAAGAGAGTTCTGGGTGCTGTTTAATTGCTAGCTGTTCAACACACTCCCAACTGCACTCAGCATCTCTGTGCTTTTCCAGAAGACCACGAGTCACTTGAAACAGGATGGGGACAAAGCAGGAGTAGACTTAGATTATATAATTAGGAAGAAAATCCTCCCTGTGAGGGTGCTGAGGCCCTGGCACAGGGTGCCCAGAGAAGCTGTGGCTGTCCCTGGATCCCTGGAAGTGTCCAAGGCCAGGCTGGATGGGGCTTGGAGCACCCTGGGATAGTGGAAGGTGTCCCTGCCCATGGCAGGCGGTAGAATGAGAAGCTTTAAGGTTCTTTCCAACCCAAACCACTCTGTGATTCTCTGATGACATCTGCTTCTCCGCAGGTCAGAAGGAAAGCACAGAGCTCTTCCAGCTGTGGTCCCCCATCACCAGGGCAAGGAGAGGAGGATGACAGTGGCCCAACAGCCCTCCCTCCACTCAGAGCACAAAGTGGTCCCCTGAGTGCAGAGAGCCATTCTACACAACAGAGACAACACTGCACTTTCTAACTAAATGATCACCTCCTTTTTAGGTTCTCTGCACTCTGCATTGCCTCCAACAAAAGCAACTTGCAACTAAGATTCACATAGTCTAGCACGATATTCAGTAAGTTTAAACACAATTGGAATAACCTGCTATTTGCTTGAAGCAATTTGTGTGAGGAGGAACAATTCTCTTCAGTCCAGACCTACACCTGTCTGCAAATTGGGCCCTGGTCCTGCAAACACTTGCACTAGAGTACATCTTTACACACTCTTAATACATTTATTAAGTACTGAACTCCCCCAGATCAGGGCTGCAAGCCCAAGAACGTGCCCAGGGACACGGGCAGAACCTCTATGCAAAGAGACCTTCTTACACAAAGGTGAAAGTCAGATAAGGCACAGGTATGCTTCATCTATTTGCTTTTTTTCCTCCATTTACTAGCCAAAGTATTAATCATGGTTCCAGGTTGATAAGCACAGCATTTGTCGATAAATACCCTCCCCTTCAACTCTGCTCTCTCAAATAATAATCTCTCTGCAATAATACCACAAAGACCTTGGTTATCTCTCCTGGAGTTCCCGTGCAATGGGGAATCTACTGGAATCAATGGGGTGGGGATTATTTTTTTTTTCACCCCTAATTAAACTATGAAGCAGGGGGGAAAAAAAAAAGAAAAGGCTATCTATCATATCAATCTGCAGCTCTTGAAAAGGCTGCATACCAAATCCCATTTCCAACAAGGTCTCAGCACACCTTTGTGCAACACAAACTCGGCCGCTGTCGCCATCCCCCGCTAACCTGGCTCCGGGCTGACAAAGTGGCTCATTGTGTTATTGTGGGAAAGCACTCCACAGAGATCTCCCATTCCACCCTGGGATCCAACACCAGGCGTTCACACGGGGCAGCCACCGCCAGGGAGTACCTCTGCAGGGCTGCCGGGGAGGTTTCTCATGCAGGAGGAAAGTCGAGCCCAATATCATCCTGCTCACAAAATCCAAATGTTTAAAACCACATTAGTGAACAAGAAAACCAACCCCAAACCCACTACCCAAACCCCATCAGTCCACAGCTTTTCAGCATCAGGAGAAAATGTTGAAGTTTTATTACACCATCCCTCACTTTGACAGAGCATTAAGTACATTTTTCAGGACTTCTTTACTTTTCTGAACTGCTTCATGAAAATGAAGACACAATGCTACCCATGAAGGCTTCTCCTAATTGGAGATAGACAGGAATTTACAATAAACAAAGATCTGAAGCTCACCAGCAGAAAAGAAACCACACACACAAAGTCAAGTCATTGTTCCATTTTTGACTGAGTAATTTTGGTATCCAGGACCTTACAGGAAAAGAGTCTCTCCCACTCCAGGTATCTGATTTTTATCTCCAATGATAATAAAGCATCAATGAATTTTTAAAAAACCCAAATGTTTAAATGCACTGTACTAGGGGGGTTTGTTTCCTTTAGGGTGGGAAGACAAAGGGTCTCTACCTAGACAGAAAATGCTGTGCTGAATGTGCCACCTGCTGCAGTTGGACAGCTCAGGTTATCAATTAAATGGTTTAAAAGGGAAAACCTTTGTGGTTTGCTACCTGTCTGAAGTGGGGCACAGTTTGTAACACAGACTGAAGGAGAAACAAAATTCTGTTTATACAGCAAGGACAATCTGGTGGGGTCACCCAGCACTCAGGTGGTCTGTATCCATTTTAATTCTGAATCCTCACCCTCCTAAACTCATGCCCATACTCTGCCAAATCATTGGGAAGGTGAAAAATATTCTCAATAAGTTGTATTGGTCTTTGATAATAATAAATACAGTTAAGTACTGATCAGCTTGTCTTATGAATTGGCAAACCAACAGCACTTAAAAGTACACCAAACCAGAAGTGTTGGTTGAAAGGCAGGCTCCAGGCACAGTGCCAGCAGGACAGATGCTCTTCCCACCCTGGGTGAAGTCAAAAGACAGCAGCCCCAATCCTACCACTTATAGGAGTTACTCATTAATAAGTTCCAAGTCTTTGTTAATTAAACTTTCCTAATATTTCACCTATTGACTTTGATACTACAGCTTTCAGGTATGAGCAGTATTAAGGGGTTTCAAAGGAAGCTGTGGAAATACATACAAGCCAATAATAAGAACCAGGATGAGCTAAATAAAGGAAAGTAAATTCCTGCAAACTGATTTTTTTTCCTGCAAACTTTGTATTTAATTAAAAAGGGGACAGTCATGCTCCTTTATATTTCCCTATTGATACAAGCACACACAGCTCCAATGAAGCTAATTAAACCTTTGAAGCTCAAGTGAACTTTCCACATCCTTTAGATGACAAAATTCCAGTCAAGCAAAAAAACTTAACCAGACAAGCAGCAGAAAGCAAACCAACTTTCAAGCTTCATGTGACATGTACCTGAAGTTTCATTTTCCCTCGTTACACTTAGAGAAATTAATTTCTATGACCACTTACCAGAATTTAGAGGTGCAGGGTGTAGAGTCTATTCAAATACAGAGAGCTTATCTTTGAGTCTTGTTACATGAAATCTTTTTGACTGTAATAATTTTTAGCAATAGCCATCTACAGGATTTCAGCTTTCTGGGAAGAAATTTAAAAAGAAATCCTACCACATTCTCTGATAAATTTTTGATTTATAATTCTAGCTAGAATTCAAAACTTGAAGTATTTCAGAAAGGCACAGAAAAAAAAATAGCCATGCATCCTAAAATACGTAAGCCTGAATTTAAAGAAATGGGCTTGGTTAGCATATGGAAGTGGGGAAAATTACCTTAACAGTAAGCAGTTCTGGGGGGTTGGGGAAAAGATACAAATATACAGTTCACCCACAGAATTTCAATAAGCAGGAGAGAACAAAATATACAAGTACTTCAAATATAAGAAAACCCATCTCATAACTCAAGTGGAAGAAAGCCAAGTGATAAAAAGACAAACTACAAGAAAGGCTAATTCTCTGGAGTGTTTTTTCTACAGTACCTTTCATAAATAAAAAGCATTTTACCACCACATGTACTGACAGCCTTCAGCTTTTCCTGGACATGCATCTCACTTTGCCTACTGCAAGAAAAATTCATAGAAATCCTGATGGAACAAAGAACATTACACTGAGTCAAGGTCAAATATACAAATATAGTACATATGTATATAAATAAATTTGAAAAATTCAATGTGGCTTGACAGCAGCTTTTCTTTGACAGTGGAGGCAGAAACATCAAAACATCAGCAAATGCAGGAGCTTGCCTGCAGGGCTCTGACCACATTAGCACAGGACTTGAGCAAGGAAAAAAGCTTTCCCAGCCAAATTTAGTTGTGCTCAATTTTACCTGAATGATATAAGTGACACATGGCCTGACCAGATTTCACTCCCAGGGGAGTTCTATCGAGGCACACTCAGTTTGTGTGAACAAGCTGGAACACCCAGGTGTTATCACCCAAAGTATGGCACAATCAACTCTTTCATATTTACATTCTGACCCAGTTTGGTCACTTTTTGGCAGCACAGAGCCCACACAGATATCCACCTTAACAATACAGTACACAGTTAATCAGTGACAAACACCTACCCATTAACACCAGCTGCTCTCCCAGCTAAAGGCTTCACAGGTCCCAGAGATTCAAGCAGATTGCATTTGTTCCCCAGTTTCTAAAGGGGAGGACACTTTGTCATCATTTGACATGTTAATATCTGGTCTAAAAAATAAGTTAAACTGATATTATTCTCCACCTACACCATGGCATATTACTCTTGGGGCAGAGGAGGAAGATGACATGTCCATGCAACAATTTTTATAAAGACTCCTAAAAGTAATAGACCCGTGTAGGAAAAAAAACCACACTCCCACTCTCTCTCATGTGAACATATTCCTCCTCCCATTTCTCTCTCTAGTCCCTAATCATAACTCCAGGTTGGTACACAAAAACAGTCAGGGTGTTCAGGGGAGGCTTAACCTGCTGATGAGAACATGAGCAGTGATGCATGCTGCAGAGAAACCCCACACCACCAAACACCTGTTCAGCACCTCATCCTCCTCCCTGTGCTCACTGAGGATATTCCCTCACCCTTAATGAATTTGGACTATTCTTTTTCCATTACCACAGATAAAACTTTAACCATAAGATTTTTCTCTAATTTTGCTCTGTGTTCCCAGGTGTTGCTGCACCAAGCCCTGCTATGAATAATCTAAATCACAGATTGCCCCTCACCACCCCACAGGTGCCAGAGATACCTTACAGCTCACTGGGCCTGTTGGAGAACACCACATCTAAGTCAGCACTACAGCTCTGCAGAAAGTCATCATCATTGTCCACCACAGTTTTAAATACTCAGAAGTTAGTAGTATGAAATTCAGCACAACTCCCAGCTGCTTTACCCTCAGCATCCTCTCTGTTCAAGGAAGTACAGGACAAGATTTACCATTATCTCCATCAGAACCTCAACTTGTTACGACTTTTGTCTTTAAATCTGAAGCTGAAGAGCTGCTCTGATTTTCCCCCTTCTCATGGATATATATTAGTGGTACAGAAATATCAAAAGAATACTTGGTCTGAACTAACAGGTGAGCTATCCATATTCATCCAAATAGAGCAGATTATAACACGTTTATTATTAAGAACAAGTCACGATACATTAGTCTTTAAGGCTTTTTTTGAACACTTCTTGAATTGATCAAATTAAAGAAAGTCACTCTGTTACTAGTAATTTACTACTTATGACAAACAGCAGTGGGTTGAGCCTCCCACCTGCAGACTCAGTGCTGAGGCTAATAATAAACAAAAAGCAGTTGTACAATCCCTGACTGCATTCTGCTTACAGCATTAATACTGAAGCATCATTGATGTTTTAAAAGGATTAAGAATTCCCGAAGAGTAACAGAAAACTGATTTTAAAAAATGCAGAAATGTGGAGGTATCTAACATCACAGACACTTAGGATTTTCAGACCAGCTAACAGAAGGGCAATTCACTCTCAGAAGTCACCATTCCTTCCAGGAAGAATCAGGATAGGAAAAGAAATGTAGTGCAGTAAAACATTATACACCAGCTGTCAGACCTGTAACTGATACTGTAACAGGGATCTACATTTGTCATCAAGTTACTCAGTCACTGGCAAACTGGTAATGTAGAACTGCAGCAAGTGAGCTTCCCATCCCAAATACAAACAGCTATGCCAGACAAAGGATAAAGTCTTTATTTTAAATGCTTATGTTAAAATTCCTATAGAACATAGTCAAACACAAGGTAGAGGTCACAAAGATTTTTTAAAACATGAATTCAAGAAACCTAATCAGTGGCAAGGAGATATGAACATGCAGAACAGGTGTATAGAATTCACTGCTGGCTCCAAACTGCAGCATCTCAACACATACCAGTGCCCCAAAACCACAACAAGGTGGGTTCTGTTTGGTACAACAGCGGCAGGCCACTCTCCATCAATACAATAAATCTGGTAACTGCTTCTGCAGCTTCCCTTGGTGATTTTATCTCCTGTGGGCTTCATTCAGGGTCCTACTCTTCCCATATTTAATCACAGAGGTTTGCTATCACCTCACAAGTCACAAGGTATGTACGTATACACACAGATATACACGTTCATCTACATAATGGCTATAAATACCTTCATTTATCCTAAAACCCTTGGAATGCTTTAAGCAGCATTCAGAAACAAGCAAGTTCAAAGAACTACTAAAAATGGTCAAGAGAAAAATCTCAAATTCTCCCTCTCTTTTTTGCCGGATTTAACCTGGTACCAAACCCTGTGAGGGCTGGCAGTGTGTCCTTGAGCCCTGACTCCCAGCACTCCTGCATGCCAGAGCCTTACAGCGTTCCGGGGAGCTCCTGCCACTGGCACATACCAGAGATTCCACATCATTTTTGCATCACGACTAAAATGTTCTCATCAACTTGGATTTCTGTTATAACACGTTACTCCGGCCTCAAAAAGTGCAATCTCAGCGTGGTGAGTTCAGTGTTCTTTCACTAAACCTTCTCTTGGGTGCTGGGGGTGCAAGGAAAATGGGTTAAATTTAAGACACACCATAATCTTCATGTTTCAAAAAACAAATTCCAGCTATAAACCTTAAGAATGCCACACACCTACCAAATTCTTTTCTCTTTTTATTAGCACGGGGAAGATAGGAACAGGGTACTTCACTAAAGCCTTCTGTCTTCAATACACTGCCTTCCTCCCACAGATTTTACTGAATTGCCAAATACATGTTGCTAAGTGTGAGAAACTTACAGGAAAATGAATCCTTTATGAAAATACTTGTTGCTAGAAACACACACACAAACAGGAAAATAGATGGTAAACAATAAATTCTCCTTGTATTTAATAGCCGAAGGTCTTTGTTCACAACAGCTCCCCCAGAACACGCAGCCACATTCATGGGATCGAGTGAATTCTATCTGAAGTTTACAGAAGGAAGCATATACAAACAGCCTCACAAAGGTATTTTCCTAGCAGGAAGCTACAAGCACTTCTCTGCTGCTCTGGCGGCGGCGGCCCCACCGTCAATGGGGGAACAGCAGCAGCAGTGCTAAGCACACTTTACTTTCACTGTGGGATTAACCAGATCACAAATCACCAATTAAATCCTGCTTTATGATTTAGGCTTTTATTCATTAACGAATGCAGAGGCAAAACATGCAACAGAGCCTGGTGGAAGTCAGTCAGGAGAGATTTGCTCTGGCTATCCCTGTCCCAAGGCTCAGCCTTCTTTGGGATTAAATACCATTTTAAACAACAGTGTTCTAAAGTCTCATTTTTATAAGAAACCAGTGGTTAATTGCTGTACATTGTTGACAGCAATAAATACAAATCACTGAATATTCGATGTGCAACTGGGCATGCTGGTGGTTTACTGCTGCATAAGGGGTGTGTATTTTTCTGTTCTCCAAAGCTTATCTCCTCACTTAAGATGGGAAAACTAGGAGCTCATCTTCTGCCATGTACAAGTTTCCCTCCCCCACTTCCATTTTGTGGATTTGCCTCCCAATAATATTGTTGAAAAATTCCTGAGGACAGGAAATATCCTGAGCAAAGGATATCCAGCTTCATGACACTTAAAATGTTGCACATTCCTCCCAATCTGTCACTGCTCAGGCCAGCTGCTGGCATGTGAGAGCCTGTGCAACGCCTTGGGGTGGCCAGGAAGGGCCTCCCCCTGCACATCCCCCCAGGATTCCAGCCTTGCAGCTTTTTTAAACCAGCTCCTTTGGATTTCATTTCCCTTTTCTGTGTACTCAACCCCAGCCATGGTCCAAAGAGACGTTCCAAGCTCCTCCGGCTATCAGGAGTACATCCTCCCCAAGGTCTCCTGATAAGGTGCTTTAAAGTATGCCCACAACCCTCATCTTAATGGCCTAATCTGATGTAGGTGCCTTGCCCTTTCAGAGATCCCTTCGTTTAATTTCCTCAACAACTGCACTCCACAAAAGCAAACATCCTGTCCCACTTCAGAGCCAGATCCCAGTTGTGGCAGGACGCTGCCAGCAGCACAGGCACAAGGGGAGCGGGGAGGAGAGGCACAGATCCAGTTCATGCTGGGGAGCTCCACCAGCTGTCCTGTTACTGAGCCAGTTCACCCACTGGAATGGGCCAGAAATTATGGTAATTGTTGTAAAAGAAAGTTTGACAGCTTTCCAAGCAGCCCTTGGGCCCATCCCACCCCTAAACTGGGGTCCCCATGAGACCAGCTAGGGGCCCAAACACACACATTGTTAATTGGACTTCTGCAGGTAACAGCAGCTGTACAGAAATCTCAAACTTTTAATGAAGTCACGTAAATTACACAACTGGGGATACTGGGGATAGTCACACCATCACCTGCTGAGCAGCTCTTCCCTGCTTGACCAGCTTCAAGCACCATGAAACGGTATCAAAGTTGACAACTCACATCTAACTTTGTCACAGTAGTCAGTAGCTTACACTTCTTAACCAAAGGCAGATAAATCTTTGGAACCACACCCATTAAAATCAGGATTCAATCCCTTTAAGGCACTCTGACACTTCAGGAGCTTTCTGTCTCTTCCTATGAGGAGAACAGGCAACATCCAAAGCTAAATGCAAAGAAGCACTTGAGGTAGAGCCAAGACTGCCACCTCTAGAATGAGGGCATCTCTTCCACAGGGAAAAAAAGAAAGCATTTCAAGAAACGTAAGTATTAATTCTGACAGCACAAAACCACAGCCATGACATTTGGACCTTTTTAAAATAAATTTCTCTAAAGATTTTTAAGTGCCACTTATTCTTTTAAAAGGCATCCAAATCTAGCCTCAGTAATAAAAATGCTTACCCTTTACGTCTTCACTAGTCTCCATTTAAGTATCTTTTCTTTACAAGAACACTGAACCACTGTGGTTTTGCTGGAGACAACAAGGGGCTAATGCTCCTGTAGAAGACCTCAAAATAAAACCAGCTACCATTTTTATTATGCCAAAAATGATGGCACTTCTTGGACTGTTCTAATAGAGCCTTAGCCAAAGGATATTCTCATTCCAATTAATTAAACTTGCAACATCTGACCTGGTATAGGAGACCCATTCCAAAGGAAGGTCCCTGTGCACTGGCCCTTGTGTCAGCACATGGACATGGAGGTACTGACTCCTCTGTCTTTGGGCAACATTCAACTCCACACCCAATGACCACCACAACATCCAGCAATGCTGCCCCACCAAGTACCTGGACACCAACCCTGACACAGGTGTAAGTATATTCAAGGGGGGTTGATTAACTGAGACCAAATAAAAACATACAGTCAAAGTTTTAAACAGCTGCAAGGGATAGAGGAGAGAAATCATGACTTTCAGAAGAGTTACCACCTGCACTTCTTCTCATGGCACAGCACACCTAAAGATATTTACTGTACTATGGCCACAGTCTTCATAAGAGCAAGTATTCCCTTTGAAAAGCAGAGAGAAATATGTATCTTGTCTGAACACCACATGCTTGGACACACTCAGGCTTCAGTCAGCACTGCAGCAACAAAAGTTTAATTGTAGTATTTCTCATTTCTATTGGCTTCCCCTTGTTAGCTGGCACAGGTTAGAGTCTACTCGGTGCCTCACATCAATAACTGATGTTCAAAGTAAAATGCAAAAAAAAGGACATCTTGATCTGCTCACAAGCACAGACCAAGCACTTTTATAATAAAGCCATGTTTATTCCGGAACACTCAGTGCCTGGGGGAAACTTACTTCTAGAAATACTGTGCTCAAATATTTTATACTCCCAGCAATGCCCACAATCAAAATTTACTCCCAGCCAGCAGAGAGGATCACAGCTGCCCATCCACCTCACAACAGTTCCCAGCTGAGGCTTGCTGGTTTCTCCAGGCATAACTCACGGTGGTGGATTCACAATACCTTTGGGGTCTCTGCTCTGAGATCACCTTTCTATCCCACCACCAACCCTCCAAACCAACCAAACTTCACCAAACTAGTGGGTCTGAACTTTTAAAAGCTGAAATCGAGACACTTCCAAGGGCGAGTAGGTACATTAGACACTGCCAACAAGCTCTGACTAGACTGCAGGAGCGAGGAAGAGATTTTGGAGAGCACAGTGTCTGCTCTGACACATCTGCCCACGGGGCATGAAGAGAATAGAGCCAACAATGTAAGCAGAGAAATCTCTGTCCTTAGGTGACACTGAGGCAATCCACACGTGCCAAAATTGTTGTGCAATTAGTATGTTCTAAATTCTGTACCCTTAGAGAAGTGTACTTAATCAAATGAAAACAACGTAATGCAAAATAAGGCAACCCAAATAACTAATTAGCTAAAAGATGTAGAATGGAAGCAAAATGAAGTGTCTAATTATATATCTTCAGTTCAAGTGTACTACACACTACAGACCTATAAAAAAACCATACCACTTGCTAATTTAATCTAAACAATCCACCTACCACCACCGCTGAATAAAACTGAAGAGAAAAAGTTAAGAAAGTAACAAAAAGGTTAAAGTCTTTCCAGTGAGTTTCACTGAAATCTTTTTAGTCCATTGAAGTCAAATAACAAACTTGAACAAAATTCACAAGATTCAAGGCCTCCTTCAAGACAATTTTATGCAACACAATTCATTTGAAGACATTATATCAAAAAAGGAAGCTTTCTGAGGTTTCTCCAGTATCCATAGAAATTGTATACTTTCCTGTATACTCAGCACTTATTCTCACAGCAGCATCTCAATCTGCAAAGTCATTAAGCCTCTTGAGAAATTGGACAGGTAATAATTCATCAGGAGATAATTTCTTTCAAAAACCTTCATGCCCACTACTGCATTTCTTTGCCACTCCAACACTGACATTCTCAGTCATGAATGTACAATCTGAACACCGAAGCTGATCAGATCACTGACAATTTTAACAGCTTAAAAACTTAAGTGTTTTAGGGAAAAGTGTCTTGAAAACAATGAAGCTCTGCTGATACGCATCAGAGAGAAGGCCACCTACATGCTTGTCAAATTCCCATTTTTGTTCTAACCTGAACAACCACTACAGAAAACAAGCATCTGTAGGAAGGTGAGGGAAACAAAAAAGGTAATGGAGGATTTCAGAGGATACAAAGTGCCCTCAGATATTTTTCCAAATTCAGTTTCATAGACACTAAGTGCCAAATACAATGAACATTTCTGAAGTTTCTGGTAAGCTGGCTTTAGTTGTTTTCTTTTTAATTATATGCCACCATCACTACTTCAGTAACAAAACCTAGCATCCAAATCCTTCCAGGTGTCCTGGAAATAGCACCAGCATTTTCTGCAGAGAAATGTTGTAGCATTTGAAAATACAATGGGAAAAAGTCTTTCCTTATAAAATCAAAGCAGTTGTTATATAAAATAAGGCATTTTCAGTACAGCATACTAAGTTCAGTAAAATTCAGTCCTCAAGTAGGAATGCCTGAATTTAATTGAATCAGATGGACTCAGGGCTCTTTCTCATTAGGTGTAAAATAGATTAGATGTCAGAGTATTTACCAAGGTATTATCAACAGTTTTGTGAAAATAATAAAGGAAAAAAGTCTGGGGTTTTTTGAGTTGTCTTAAGTACAATTGTCAATTTAAAGAGATTTTAAGGAAGACTTTAGAAAACCATTTTTAGAAATACTCAAGAAGCCTTAAGCTGCACTCAACATGCAAGTTCCCATCAAGCCACATTAACAGTCCTCTAAAAAACAGAATTAACCAAAAAGATGCTTGGAATTCCTTCTGCATTACACAGACCTTCCCATCTGCAGTCTGGCATCCCAGCCCTCTCTGATGCCTGCACTGAAATCCTCCAGCCAGCCTTGGGCAGACAAAGGCTGCTGCCAACGCGTCTCCCAGGACGTGAGCGAGGAACAGACACAGGGAGGGCACAGCAGCCCCGGTGTAGGTGACCCTGGGCACCCCAGCTGAACTCAGCTGAGCCCACTGCTGGAAGGGCAGACCTCCACACACACACACACAGAGAGGGAAACATGACCCCAGGGCTACATTCTCGGGTGGAAAAACCAAACAGATCTCATTAATTGTTGCTCTGTATCTCAGCACGCTTTTTTTTTTTCCTGGATGCGTCCCAGTAGCTGAGATTTGCAACCAGCATATTAAAGGAGATGTTAATAATCTAGTAGTTCTCTCCACCACCTGGAACCCAACACACACCTCTGCCTCTAAGGTACATATTACCTTTCTGTTATCCATTCATAGCTTGGTATTCCAGCGTTAGAGCTGTGCCTGCACTTCAAAGCTTGCTATCCCTTCCCCCATAAGGACAGGAGTAAAAGATCCGTGGACAAGCACTTCAAGTCAAACACACCCTTTGCTATTTCAGGCTCTAACATAAGCAGATTACAGCTCAGCTGTGTTCTGTCTGAACTTTTGTTTCTCTCTTGCCAATGCTGCACTAATTATCCCTGAGAAAAGACAGACTTTAATTAACAAGCAATGACCAACTTTTGTCTATAAACTCTTTTCTTCCCATCCAAGTTCTGCCTCTAAGTAGCTATTAAACACCAAGTTTTAGCAGTGAGTAATTAAGAGATATCTTTACCACACAGAGTTAAGGCAGAATTCAAAGAAAGCAGGAGACAGAGGTCATGGGGGCTGCCAGGGCTGCCCTGTCCATGGGAGAAGCCAAGATGGACCCCTGCCCATGGCAGAGACTTTTTACAGAGCCAGGGTCCATCCATGTGCTCCTGCTGCCACAGCCAGGCTGGGTGGCTGCTACCCAGTGCAACCTGCTTTGCAGTGAGTAAATAAAAAGAAAGACTCTGCCCCAAGCTGTCAAAAGGAGAAAGGGAAGATCCTTCTTGATGCCCTTTTATACAGGGAATGTGCAAGCCCATATCTTCAAACATGGGAAAAAAGAGCAGACAGCTTCAAAGGAGGGAAAATTAGTTACTGGGACAGGTAGCTAAAATGAACACTGAAGGAGAACATGTAATTTAAATGAAAACCAGGTAGCTGAGCTAGTTCTTTTAACTGGCACATTGCCTGCTAAGGAGTACTACACAACCCAGATAAAGCTGCCCCACACACACAGCAGAGCACTGAGGAGACCATGACACTGCACCTGTAGCACTTTTGCACTTATCTTCTCTTAACTTTTCTCCTTTAGTGTGGGAGGTGGTGCTCAGGGAGAGCCACCACTGACACTGATTTCAAACAGCACAAGTACTAGAAGACTAAAGGCAAAGCACAATACACTTTTTGTCCATTTAACAAGGACTCTCTGCAGTCCACCCCAGCAGGAACAGCCCTGCCTGCTGGAGCAGGCACAGGAGGTGTCCCAGGACACTCTGTGCCCCTCACAGGTACAGCAGGAGCCCCACTGGACCCTCAGTGCCTGTGCCAGGATGGCCCTCAGCCAGCAGCAGGGAGAGACAGATATTCAAGGTTGACTTCCAGAGCAGCCCAGGGAGTTTGACTCACTGAGCCAAAACAAGAATAAAGAGAGTGGGAGGCAGGACTGACCTTTCAGTAGCAGCACCAAGTCAGGGCTGTGTCATCAGGCCATGAACTCACACTCTGATGTCCATCAGTGGTATTTTATCTACTGATATGCACATAGAATTGGATCTCAGCAGCTCCTTTTTTTAATATCATTATGTTTAACTACTTGAACTACTCCGCGAAGTTCTGTACAGCAAACACTTGTGAAACCATTTCCTTCCCCCACTGACAACAACATTCTTATGGAATTATTTGATTTACACCACAAAGGGAATTCAAACATAGCTCAAGAGCAAACAAAACTTCCTGCACCATACACACTCAACTTATATAAGATGTGCGAAAAAACCTCAGTGTTTTATTGTCCTGGTGACTTTTGTGCACTCAATACCCAACAGCTGCAAGTTTCATCTTCCAGAACCAGTCACAATCATCCCATGAGAACTTGTGAGTTGCCACAGCAATCAAATGTTATTAGAGGGAGATTAATTGGAGTCCATAGATGCACTTTAGGTTTAGAACAACAAATGCTAATTTCCCAAACTGAGGGGGAAAACTGACTTGAAAAATTTTTATCTACAATTGTAAGCTCTTTTTTTCTTTCCCAGAAAAGAAAACTTGAAAAATTATGAGTCCCTTGTTTGGGAAAGAGGGAAACTTGAACTAAAATCCTACTCTGATACCACTGTAAAAAGACAAAAATGTAATGCAGCCTAAGAAGGGGTAAAAGAGGGATACTAAGAATAGACAGTTGAAAGCAGTACAGAAATTTGGTAAGTGAAACCAAGGCTAAAGTCAAGACAAGTCAGACAAAGAAAAATAACCATGACTTGCAAGAAAATAGAAAATGAGCTGTGTTCTAAAACAAACTAAGGAGAACTGAACTCAAATAGTGGCATAACCCCACTGCAAAACAGAAGTGAAAACAGGGCTAATTATGCAGGGGGATAGAGTTTAGCAAATTATTCCATTTGGTATTTGGAACAGTGACAAAATGTACTTGTTGACTTACCCCAGTGGGCAAGTCAGCCCCAAAATCTTTCAATTAAGTATTGATTCAAGCCTTTAAAGAAATGCCTGACCTACTGCCAACTGCAGGACACACTGATGCAGAGGGATGGAGCAGACAGAGACTGTGTTAACCCAGCACCAGCAGCAGAGAGGGAAGCAGGTTGCCCAGTGCAATTACATCCCATTAGTAAGACACAGCTTTCAGATAAAACAATCAGAAGTCAATGAAGGATTCCATTGATAAGGCATGCAAAGGCAGGAACATAATCAGCATTGTTGTTCTGTATAAAACAGGTCCTGTCAAACAAATCCAAGTGCAGTGGGCAGAGATTACACCTTTGGTTGGAGAGATAACTGTGTTAGCACATGTGCTCCTTAGCCAGAGTCTGACTTGGTGCCACACAACACTGATAGAAAGAGTTCACACTGCACAATCAAAAGGAAATCTCTCCACAGTGTATTAAGAGCTGGCCAGCCAACTGACCACAGATTAATCTGTGAGCTGATAACACCATGTGTGAATCAGCCAGCGGGTGCAGACTGCCCCACTGCCCAGCACATGGCACAGCAGCCCTCCCAAAGGCTGCTATTTTTATATGGTCCCAGGGCCAGCAAGGACTGGACATTAAAGAACAGCAAGAACCAATGAGCAGAAGCAGGAGCCAGGTAAAACAGAGTTAGGCACGACATTGGAAATGAAAACCCAAAGATTAGCTACTGAAGTAGATGGAATCAGCCAGGGGAAGGGAGCAGTATTTCCCCCTCTTATGGAAATATGACTTCATGTGCTCACCAGAAATATAAATCACAAGTAACCCAGGATAGCTTTATCCTATCTAAAAAAGAGCTATAACCTTACTAAATCAGGTGTGTGCTCTACTGCCTACTGACAATTTTATTAGTTTGCAAAGACCTAGCTGGCATTTGTAAGGGAATTGTTCTTGCCCCCCTACCCACAGCAAGTCAGCCTTGCACAAAGGCTTCCTACAGACACAATACAATATGCTGAGCAGAAGGCAAGTAGTTATTGCCCTCTTGCCAAGGAAACCTCCTCCAGGAGAGGCTTTCAGAGGTAGAAACTGCACACAGGCACTTGTCAAGAGCTGTGTTGGGGAGGGAAACCCCCACACAAGTGCAGACCACTAATAAGATTTCTAGTCCAGCCTTAACTGAAAAAAGCCCCAAACAAAGTATCTCCAGTATTTTCGCCTCTGTGTCTTGTTTTCTCAGCTGCAAAATGGGGATAATGAAACACATCACCTCTGTTAGTGCTCTGGTCTCTTCCAAGGGAAGAAGAACCAGCATACTGGTTATTCACCAGTGTTTATTTAATGATTTCCTACTAAAACTGACAGCCTGCCCTGGCCAGTAACACTAATTATCACTTCACGGGATCTGTTTGACTGTCCACATTAAAAACTACAGCTTTACACTGCAAGTTTTTTCATATTGACCTTCCTAAATCAGGAAATGCTTAGCAGTTTGTGGGTGAGACTGAAACTAAACCATACTACCCAGCCAGCTTTAAATAAAGCCCCACTGATCACTTCTGCTGTGCTCCTGGCTCTGCTAACCTGCTCAGGGATGCTCCCTCTGCCCCATTCCCAGCCAGCTTCTTCCAGTCAGCTCCTGGCCTCCCACCAGCACTTTTACCCCTGGAAGGTGAGTTAGCTCTTGTTGCCCATGTTAACTTTTCCCCTGCCAGAGCAGGCTGAAATCCCATTGGAACAACAAAAATCAACTCCAACATACTTTGCACCAACTCAGCCACGACTGAGCAAGTGACCACAAAATGCTGTTCCCAGTTGTTTCATTAAGTCCCCAGTCAGAGCCGTTTTAAATCCAAACAAAAAAATCCAAACCAACACAACCCAGTTTTAAGTGCACTGGCTTATTGTGACTTTTAATTAGCAGCAGGATTCCAGATAGTGCACACCCAGAAGGGGGGTGAGGGGAGTACGTGTGTGCGCTTGTGAAACCATTGTTCCTCCGTCAAACACAGCTCATCCTCCAGCCCATCCGAGTTCCCAGCTGCCCAGTCACACAACTTTTTAAAAGTTCAACAGCTGGGTGTTTTATAACCCTGGAGAACTCCCAAGCCAATCCTTACGTCGCTGGCAAGGAGCCCTGGCCAAAGGCTGGGGACCCCGCGGGGAACGTTCACGGCTTCACCTTCCTCCTCCTCCTCCTGCTGCTGACAAAGGCAAAGTCCACCCTCACAGCCCGGCGAAGGCAGAGTCCACACTCACACGCCCAGCACAGTGTTTTGTAAGCAGCAAATGACAGAGGCATCGGGCAGTGGCTGGGATCCAGGATCTGCAACCATCTGCAAGTTTGCTTGGCTTTTGTTTCAGTTTCCAGCGCTGATGGATGGAAACAAGCTCCCAGTTCTTCTGCATTAGCATGAAGACAATTAAAACAACTTTTACCCCCCCCAAGGAGCTCGGGAAAAAGCACATCACAAGTTTAAATGAGAGTGTTGATAATATACTTAAGTAAAACCTGACTCTTTAAAACAAAAATAAATCCACCCCAAACCAAAATCTCAGCTGTATCACAGAAAACAGCTTTGTCAACAAGTTCCTGTGACTCCTGTTGCAGAGGAAAAGGCTCGGATCAAAGTCTGCAGGACTCGATGCATCCTCCCCTCTCCAAAGAAACATTAATTTCTGCCTGACACAAAAACATTTCTGCTGGGAAAGGGGAACACTACAGGTCAGTACCAAAGCGACTTCAGTGTAGCTACCAAAGAGTTAGCTGGATAATACCTTCTCTACATGCTGATTTTTTCCTTTTCCAGAGTCCTGGTGCAAGCAGAACTAGCAATTTGCTGGTTTTACAGCCACTTCTGAAGGATGCAGATGACCAAATTTAAATTTTCCTTTCCTTATCACTGGTAGTATTTCTACTCTGGCATTGCACATTTGTTCACCGATTTCACTTTTTAAAAAACTTTTACCTTGTATTTCAGTACAGCTTCCATCTTCTATCAGCAAACAAATTCAGGCATTTTGATTTTTAAATATTTAAATTCACATTTGTATAAACCTGACCTTGTTACTTTTTTTCCCCTCCTAAGACAATGTGTAAACAAAAGTTTATCTCGCATTCTGATTTTGCTTTGAAGCCTGTGATTATCTGAAGAATTAACATACTCTTTCCTAGAGATTATCATTGCTAAAGTTTTGGATACAAACCTCTCCACTTTGATAAGCGATCCACCGCTTTTGGAAAGCACCTTTATTGTTTGACTTGATGTTCAAAGCTCTTTGAAAGCTGCCCATCTCCTTTCCTGGAACTGTATTACATCAGGACCTTCTACCAATAAAAGTAACAGGACATGAAAGTGAAATTCCACCAGGATTGCAGCCATACTGAAGTTGCAGCACCAGTATCGTACAGCCCTGCACATGCATAACTTCAGGTGCCAGCACACTTGGAAAAAAAAGCTGCCAGTTGGAGCTGAATGCCAGTTCATTAAAAAATAATGATTACATTTATGAATTTTGCAGCTGCAATGAATGCCCACAGTACTTTCATCAGACTGTATTCCAGCTTCTCTGTTCTCCCACTTTCTTGTACACTCCTTATTCATATGTGGGAATATCACAGCCATATATTCTTTAATAGCCTTGCACTAAGCCCTGTACATTAAAAGTGCCCAGGTCTTTCTGCATGCCATAAGTTGGCTCCTGTTTAGATAGCTGGGCTGGGTTTGGACTGAGCTGCTTGATCAAATTCTAAAGTTTTTATTTATTGACATCTTGCATCCACACATTCATCTGCCAGCACTGGCTTTTGACTTAGAACAGTCCTGTATGCCTTCAGTGTTTACCTCCTGATGGATTTAGAGATAGTAAAGTTCATTGGAGCGTCTTTCCTGTTAGCTATTTCTCCATCTCATCTTACCAGAAAGGCTTTCCACACTTCCAGTCATGCTTGTAACCTTTGCCTGTAACTCTACCAGTTCAAATTTACCCATCTTTCACTAACACAGGTGATCAGAATGCATACACTTTCCAAAACAAATCCCAGAAGGACTTGCAAAATAGTGTTAATCTCCCTTCCCGTCTCTATTAAAAGCAAAGTAAGATTCCCCCCTTGGGTGGGTACCTTTCCTCATGGCTGTGTATGAACCTCTACCAGACCACGATCACACTCTGGTTGAGCAGTTGCACAACAAAGTCTCCGTATCTGCTTGAAGAAATTTCAGTGCTAATATTGATCACAAAGGTCAGGAAGAGCTGATGTTGGCAGAAGAACAAAGAAAACCTTTGTCTAATATACTAGAATAGATAAAAATGGTATTTATCTGTTTCTTCCTTCCAACTGTGCATTTTGCCTATGATTAGAGAAGAGTTGTTGCTTCCCCTTTCCATCTGCCAAATCCTTTCATAAATGAACAAGCTGAATATTGCAAAACATTTTCTGAGAAAAGCAGGGATGTGCAAAAATACTAAATCAGTGATACTTCACACAGTATGTAGACAACATAAAATACCCACTGAAGAACCAGTCAAATCTACTTCAAATTTTTTAAGGAAAAGTTAAGTTTTCTTCATCTGAATCACCTACACTTTGCATACAGCTCCCTCAAATTGTCTTGCACTTGGCAGGCAATAGGAGCAGAAGGAGGAAAAGTCCTGGCAGAGAGGACAGGCAGGACCCTCTCTGCACCCCTGCACAAGCATAGACAAACCTCCTGCCCAGCCATCCACCCTGGAGGAACCCTTCAGGGAACCAGCACACCACAGTTACACCTCACTTGCTCCACAGAGCCAGGACACTTAAAAAAAATTTACGTCTCCATAATTAATGGAAAATAACCCTTCTGAGGACAGACGAGGAGGGGAGCTGACAGATCCAATCTGCCATCCCCATATACTTTCTAACTGGAATACAAACGCTGTGCTTGCCATGTGAGGTTAGTCCAGGCAGGAGGCCAAGGCTTTGCTTTTCCCTCCCGAAGCGAAAGGACAGATCTGCCGCTGCCACGTCGCTCGCACGGAGCCAGGGAGCAGCACCTCGTCCCCAGCCAGCACTGCCCACAGCTCCAGCTGCAGCACAACCACGTCACTGCTGCCAAGCAGCCTGGACCAAACGTGCTCAGAGGTGCTGTTATCACTGCCCAAGTGAGCTCCATCACACAGGACTGTATTATTGTATTGCTTGCATTTCATTGTGAGAGAACGTCACGGAACCTTAAATTACAGCAGGGCCAATAATAATAATACACTCAGTCTACTTGCAAACTAATCCAGTCAATACTATTTTCCATGTCTTCACATATCCGTATTTTCTCCGTCCCAATTCTCACATTTCACTCGCCTTCCTCCCCTTGCACTAACCCAGCAACTGAGGACACACTGAAATCAATACACTGTAGTCTAGAAAAATCTAACAAAGGAAAAAGGGAATAGAGAAATAAGGATTTACTAAGACAGACCAGAAAGGACTCAGATGTGCTTGCAAGGGCAGGACTGGAATAGTTTGGAAGGTCTGAGAAACTGAAAAATCTTTTCACATTTTAGAGCATAATATCATCCTGTTTGACTGCACGGTCGCAAAATACCAAAAGGAAGTAAAACCGTTGATGTCTAACTTCAGAGTTTTAGATCCACAAATATTGCCTTTACAGTAACATAGCAGCTCTCACACATCCACTGAAGCAACCTATTCAGAAGCACATAAAAATTCAAGTGTAGCCACCTTGTTCCTTACACAGATTGTGGTTACAGAAGCATCTGAATGACTCGACTCTTACATTTTATCCAGAAGCCAGAAGTAGCTGCTGTGGAAAAGATCAGAGATCCTTTTGGTTGCACTCGGCAGAATTGCCTAATTTCCACCACATCACCATTTCCTGCCCACTGAACAAGACAGCAGGAGCAGCTGGACAAGCACATCCAGCCCTGTTAACTGAGAGGGGAAAGGGTAAAGATAAAACACCACACACACGAGAGCTTGCAGAGAGAAGACACTTAAATTAGGTAACAAGACAATTCCTTTCTGTTCCTCATATCCTCGCAGCCGTGGGCGTACAGTGAGTGCCCTGAGTGCTGCTTGCAGTGCTCACTGACCCGAGGAACAGCCTTCAAGTCAACAAAAAGTTTGCACTGTACGTCTATCGAAGTCACAGAGGATGTTTATGTTTTGTGCAGTCACTAAAAGCACCGCTGAACTTAACAAGCAATAATAAAGATCTGTTACAGCAGCATATGGAGTTGAAAAAATAAACATGTGCAGAGCAGAATGGAACAAGTTAATTTCACCACCAGCTGACACACAAGAAACAAGGCTCAGATCATAGACTTGATCTATGTGAAGTGGTTTGGGTTGGAAGGGACCTTAAGGATCATCTCATTCCATCCCCCCTGTCATGGGTAGGGACACCTTCCACTACCCCAGGTTGCTCCAAGCCCTGTTCAACCTGGCCTTGGACACTTCCAGGGATGGGGCAGCCACAGCTCCTCTGTGCCAGTCTCACCACCCTCACAGTAAAAAAAAATCTTCCTAATATCTAAGGTAAATCTATCCTTTCAGTCACTTTTCTCCACTTCAATGTCAAACTCTGCAGAACTTCTGCTTTGTGGAAAAATCTCAGAATTCCTCTTTGGCCATAAGATTTCTTGTGGCCTGGTTATGGTCAGCTAAGAATAATTTAACCTGCATGTTCAATACCAAGTAAGAGTGTGACCTGAGACCTTCATGAAGCAAAACCGGTGCCTATGATCTAGTACTAAAATTCTCAATGAACCTTATGCTGCTTCCTATTTATGGCATTTTAACTTCCTGGCTGGTAGGAACAGCTGAGTGCTGCCCAGTACGCCACAACAGTCATTCAACAAGGTATTTTCTGGGTCTTTGGTGAAATCCATAGGATATTTCTTACTTCTGAACATGACATTATTACCTCAGCAACATACAAGTTAACCACTATGGGAAATACAAAGTCATTTTGGTTTGGTCCTTTAAGGTTTCTGTTTGTTGACTTCTGTTGTTGTTTTGAAGTCCTGCTGATCTAAAATGTAACTTAGTTTTATAAGAAATAAACCAAAAAGGACAACATACACGTAGAAAGTTACATGAGGAGACAGGGTGGGAATGAACTACCCACCTGCCCGAGTGCAAGCAAAACACAGAAGTATCAGAAAACCAGGCTTCACTTCTGCTTATTCTGGTGTTTTATGAGTATTATCAGAGACCAGTAAAGTACCTACAGCAGGCTAAATAACAAACTCCTGATTAGAGAACAGTGAGAAATTGACTGTCAAACAAACTGACTTATGAACATATGAACTTATACCCTGAAATGCCATAAAATTAACCCTTTATCCTAAAAGCATCCAACATACACTTCTCTCAAGTACAAAAGGAGGTTGAACTCTTCAGAGCAGAGCTGACAGCCTGCAGGGTCACAGTGCACAGAGAGCAGGGGTCAGTCTTTTGGCTATCAAGTCATTTTGAACTGATCCAGAATCTCAAGTGTTGTTTCGCTCCATAGTTTCTATGAGGAATTATTTGTGACACTGTTACATTTTCTCTGCTCCTCCGAGCCACATAAGGTCATTCATTTAAGAGGAGACAACATATGTACATGTTCAGACATCCACACAGACATAGTGAAGCACCACTTAACTATGATTTATACAGAATTTAGATTTATTTTTTGCCATCCCTTTCTGTTTTCCATACCACCACCAACTTTCTGCAGCTCATCCTGCTTCTGGGTTACTCTCCAAGCCTCAGTTCTCCACAGACCATGTGCAGTTTAATTCCTTCCAATGCTACCACCTCTTACACACCACAGCCAAAACACAAGGCCACCTCACTATACTGCTGATCTCTCATCTCCTTCCTTATAAGAAAACCCTTGCCAACCAAGCCAGGAAACTTCTGACCCATTCCTCAGGTTTTGAGGACAAATTTTCCCTCCTTGTACAGCTGGCTGGACCCATACCATCAACAATGCCTCAACCTCTGATCCAAGAAGCAGCACCTGTGGTCCTGTCAGATCAGACCACACTTCAATTTCTCAGAAGCACACGAGGACCACACACCACAGCCTTCCTGGGACATTTGTACCCACCTTGGGGACAAGCCAGCTGGGCTGCAGTGCTGGCCACACCACACTGCACATGTGGATGGACACGTTCCTCCCCCCAGCAGCCTCACGTCCACATGCCTGCACTTTTAGTCATGCAAAGGCCACAAGTCACAACCAGGGCCTGAACAAGAGCATGGAGCCAAAGGGAAGAGGACAGAAGGGAATGCAGTGTTCCACACACAGAGATCTGCTGCCCCTCCCTCACCCACATCTGAGGAATTCAAAAAAAGCCAGCTAAGAGCAAGCATTGTGCCAAATTAAGTATTGTCTCTCTGCTGCTCAGTTCCCCAGACACATGGATTGTCAGATGGGTTGTTCTAGAGGGACACTTCTGTGACCAAATGCTGCACCCCAAGCCCCCAGCCTGGAGCACGAGAGCAGAAGAAGCTCACTGCATGGCTGAAGATCACCTTTAAAAACTGTGTAACCAACAGGACATAAATCATACAGAGAGATAATTCAAAGGAAAACCCTACTGTAGTACCAGAAATCATGGGTGGCTAATGAATAAGCATCTTAAAGAAAGGATGGGGAAGTAAGACATTGAGAAAAGCAGACCTTGGAATAAAAAAAATACCAACAAAACTCACTAAAGCAGAAGCAAATTCCATAAAAATCCAGAGTAAGAAACAGTTGTTTTCTTTCATTTGCTTTCCTTTGAGCTGCCACAGCTTCTAACACTTTCCAGCATTCAAAAATAAAGACTTGTTGCTCTCGGCTCCCCAAGACAGGCTTTGAAAACAAATTTCCTAGTTAACCTGCCAAAGCAGAAGATGTGATGGCGGCTGAACATCCCTCTGCCCTGCTCAGGGGATGACTCAGTGGAAATCAGCCCTCAAGAAACCATCCTTCAGACAATGCAACCAAATAGGAACAAATTCCTCACCTTAAAAGTCATGGCTTCCAAGGTAGCCACAGCTCAATACAGGACTGTGTAAGAGAGGAACACTAACACGTTCTGGGGAAAATCCATAGCTTATTTTTAACCCTTTTTCGATTTTTAATACAGTTAATAAAGATATATCTTCTAACAAGACTATAAAATTATTTCCTCAGAGCTTTAGAGTAGCACAAAGGAATAGGGTATTAGCATGTTCTAAGCAAAATGAAGTAAGAACTGGTGAAAATAAGACCAACGTTATAAATTGTTCAAGCCAACCAAACACACCCCTCAAAGCCAAACACCAATTACCATCTGCTCTGCTACAAGAACAGAACAACACACACAAGCACATATGCAACAAGGTCCCAAACTGGCATCCAGCTCAAACACATCTAGAAGACTCATGGACATGGTATATTCCAATTTGCCTTATCCTGTCACTAAAGGAAGATTTTTTTCCCCTTCAACCTAAGCCATTATTCCTGATACTTCAACATCATATGAAAGACAAAATACTGAGTCCACCAGTAAAGCAACACTCTTCATGGAGTCAGTCAAGCCAAAGCTGTGCCTCTGCTTTTCAAACTCACCATTTCTACCAGTACTTATAGACAAAAGAACTCCCACTATTGGGGCATTATAGACCCCAAAATATTCCACAAACTCTGCAGTTCTCACTGGTCTCTACTGCTCTGTTAATTCATTCTAATGAAGTGATGCTTTGGTTGCCACACATTTGCTAGTAACAAGACACTGAAGGCAGTTTTTTCCCTTCTGTGAGTCCACATCACATGAGTCCACAAAAAAATACAGGCTGACCAGAAGGAAACCTACCCAGTGCTCTCATTATCCACAAATGCTTTCCTCTTTTTTTTTTCTCTGCTGCATTATTCCACATCAATAAATAAATAAGAAGCAGAACAATGCATAATACTAAGTAAAATATCAAGATATGTTCAAGTGTTTGCAAGCATAAGTCACTTATGTTACATGAATTGTCATTGAATAGGGACATATTTCTACAACAAAGGCAAGTTATTAGTGGAATGAATTCTTTCAGCTAACTAACCAGACACTACAGGAAAATGGTAAGGTCATCCTGAAACAAATCAGGACAACTCTCTACTCCCACACTCTTTCTGCTATCAAGGTCCAATATAATCACTCTATCTTACTTCACTACAGTTTTGGGCTTGACTAAAGAATTGTGCCGAAATATTTGGGGCAAAAGATAACACTGGGATTTAAGTTATAAACACTGGCATTTTATTAGTGGATGAGTGGAAAACAGAACAACCATGTAAAATTGACACAGCTGCACAGAGGCCCAGAGAACCTACAAACTAAGCAGAGCAGATTGATTTTGCTAGTTTAGATTATAAGCATGGGGAAATCTGTCCACAACATCACATGCATCTCTGAGGGTGGCAAGAGTCATCTAAAATTGTTGTTTATTGAAGTTTTTATTAACCTCCTGAAAGGAATTTCTTTCTCTCTTTTCAAAGCATTCCATATGAAACATTCCTGGAAGTGTGAAGTAGATGTTTAAATACATGTATACACACGTTCTATTATTAGAGCCCTTTGCAAGGGCCTAATAATAGAAATGTCCATAACTATGTATAAGGCAATGATAAGAGACCAAGATGTAAAGCATGTTTTAAGGTATTTGCATTGCTGCCACAGAATTGTCATACACTACCTCAACACAGAAAAATCAGGCAGGCTTATCACCTTCATCTCCAGAGAATTCAAGGGTTTGCTTTCAGTTATTCTAAATCTAACAAATAACAGGATAAACCAAAACACAACAGCAGAAACTCCTCTCCTGAATCCATCTTGTCATTGCACTGAGTACCTTCTAGAATGAGGAGCAGATGCCAGAACAAACAAATGCCACATATCAGTATTAGCTGCAGTTTTGTCCTCTCAAAAAATATATATAAAATATGTATTTAATTACTTAGGAATTGTTTGTTGCTTCATATTACAAAACTAACACTATACATAGCTGCAGTTTACTAAGCAGAGTACCCACATGGCAATTTTCAGTATATCACCATTATAAACTGTCACCACTAGAAAAACAAATAGAGAATGTTTCTTATGCTGTTGGCTTTTCAACTGCTATCTGCTAACAAACACCACAATTTACTTGTAAACAAAGGATTCCTCAGATGAAATGCAGAAAGCATGTCACTGGAGAAGCCCTACATTTTAACCTCTAAGCTCAAGGAAACCCATCCTTTCCCCAGTTAAAAGCACCACAAAGATTTGCTCATAGCTGCACTATCTGGGACCTCCAGGGAATATTCCTGCTCAAGAACACACTTTAACACAGACAACGTTTTTCTTGTGTACTTGCTCAACAGCACCATCGTTTTTCATCTAGAGCAAAGCACAGATTTAACATCCAGAGCAGCATTTCTGAAATGCAACTCATCTCTCCAACACTGTTGCAAATTCCACAATAAATCACATTTAATTAGTTTGTGCGCCTTTTTTTTTTTCCCCCGGCTGCCTGGAATCCAACAGCGAGCAGGCTTCCAACTTCAATTTTGCGAAGAGGTGCTTAGAATAAACTGATAAAAACGCCAACCACCACGTCCCCACTGGAAGCTGTTTGGAGTTATCTGTTCGCTGACACACCAGCATTCCTGCCTGTAGGTGGCTGTGTATCCAGCGGCTCCTATTTCCACTGCCTTGTATGAAGAACTTCCCTCTTCCCACATACCTTCCATCTCCAGGGACAGATCACACAGGGACACTAAACCTTGGCCGTAAACAACACGGGTTTTGATACTGCTGTTTCCAAAGGATCCTCCACCACTCAGCGGCACAGAGACAATCACTGAGGCACAAATCCTCTGGGCAGCGCTTGAGAAACTCTTTGCCTCGCCAGTATTTTGCACAGCTGAGATTTACACAGGGCTCTGCTGGCTGCTTCTGCCATTTATTTTATTTGCTGTGCACTGAAGGCTACTGTAAATAAATGGGATTTCAATAACTTGTGGCATGATGCTCAAAACAATTCCAGTGCACTGGGACACTATTTCCAGATTTTAAACCCAACAGCCACATCCTTGGTGGAGCGACAGGATGCTCTCCAAGTCTGTCCCAAACTGCCACTCCAGGTGTTCCAAAGAGGGCACTCCATCTTCCCCTCATGTCTTTTCTTTGGAGGGAAGTGGCAGACTGCAGTGAAAAGCACTGTGGAGAGTAATTTGTTTGATTCAGGTGTGTTCAGGCTCTGGGCCTTTTATTTAATTACATGTATTTAGTAGGTATTTACCCTCATGCTACAAACATTTATTCATACTGTAAAGGTTGGTTCTGACAACCTACATTTTTGAGGGAAAAAGTCAGTTATACTTATGAAAAAGTTCATGAATACAACCACACACATGCAGAAGTTTGCTGCATGGTCTGTATATATTTTCTTGCACAGATTTATGAACTGCAGAAGTTTGACTGCCCTCAACTGCTTCTCCTTCTCAGAGGACATAAAGGAAACTATAAAGTGAGGAGGAAAAAACCAAATTCTCTGCTAAGAAAGAGGTATGATGGAGAAAATGTCTTTCAGTTCCTTAAATACTACACATAGGAAAAAAAAACACCCTGCCAGGATAAACACATTTCAGATTGGAAGTTACAAACTTTTCTGAGACTAAAGATAAAATACTTGCAGTATGGAGTTACAGCTCTGAGCTTCTTGGCCATAGTAGAATATCAGCTTATTTTGGCTGCTAACTACCTTCATTTCTTATCCTTTGGCCAGCTATAGGCTAACAGCATGAAAAAACCCTCTCATTGCTGTCCCAGCAGTGACCTCAAACCCAAACCAGATGGGTCTCAAAGGCACAAAATCTAAAGAAAAAAAAAAAAGAAAAAAAAAAGAAAAAAATAAGTAAAATATATCACCTTCCACACAGACCCATCTCTGAGCTACATTAAGCATAAAGTAGCTAAAAGATACTGAACTGGGAAGAACAATACATGATACTTCTGGGGCAGCAGACGTTTCTGCCACAGCAGGGTCCCAATACAACCACAAATCACAACCGCTTTGAAACTAACGAGAGAGAACCACAGAAGTGCTGAAGATTAAGAGAAAAGCACTAACAGACCGCTTCTGTGCGAGACCCGAAATGACCCCGGGAATACGGCCAAGAATCATTTTCTTACTGGTAGCACCGGCAGCGTATTCTCCGGCTGCTGAGAGAGACACACGGGCCGTAGGTGGGCCGGACCGGCGGTGAACGGGGCGAGAGGAGCAAGATGCTTCCACTCAGCAGGCAGCCCTTGGCCCATTCCTGAGGTTTATGGAAGCCATGCCTTTATCTGGACTTCCAGCCAAGTACACATTGTGTCATCCGTGTCCAGACCAGCCGCTCCCCATCAGAACAAAGCGCAGACCCAGACCACTACAGGCACCGAGGCACTGCCAGGCCTGGCACTCTCAACCTTTTTTAAGCAAGCCCTGCTGCTGCAAAAAAGGTTGAGAAATAGCGTTCTACCCTTAAAAATCTGTGGAAGTTTGAAATGCCATTACCTAGCACATTGTTAAACTCGAGTTAGACTGGTTTGGCACCTTTCAGGAACGTACCGGCTGAGCCCCTGTGCTCTGCAAGGTAAGCGGTTAAGGGATACAGCAGCTGTGCTTAGGGCACAGGGAACTGGGATACATGAATCCTGTTCTCACAGATCCAGCACGGAGTTCAAATAACAAATAAAAAATCCAAAATCTAAAAAAAAAAAAAAGAAAAAAAGCCAACAAGGAACTCCTATCTCAGTTCCATCCCCCCCCCGCCCCCCCACCGCCCCCGTGATGGGGTAACTACCCCTTTAAGGCCAGTACTTTTATATACTCAAAGGACACAAAGAAATGCAAACGAAATACAAAATTACTAATATGGAGAGAGGCAGGCTCGCCCCGCGCCTTCTATTCTACAAATATAGATGGGATAAATGGTTCGTTACATTTAACTCCAAGCCGCACTACCTCCGCCAAAACCTTATTTAAATAGAACATTTCTGAGAACCGGGAATGGGGGGATGCAGCTGTGGTCTTAACCTAAGAGAGGTTAAGCTTTTTAAAAGAGTTGTTCTTTTTTCATTCCGTCTGCTGGTCGCATGCCATTTTAAAAAGGTGTCTGGCAAGGAAAAATAAAAAGTTTCCAGGGCTTTCCTTCCCTAAGCCGCCTCTGCCAGGAGCCGGGCGGGGAGAACGGGGCCGAGAGAAGACGGTCGCGCCTTTCTCCAGCTTTTTCTCCAACATACCCTCTGGATCCCGACGTTCTGGAGGAGAAGGAGCCCCCGGTTCCTCCACCTGCCCGCACCCCCGGCCGGGCAGCCCGGCTGCGGATCGGGGCGCGGCTCGGGGGCTGCCGCGGGCGGAC
>JBBMKD010000013.1:4573159-4594660 GCA_037834095.1 Argya squamiceps | reverse complement strand
GTTCTCCGCCCGGCACCCGCTTCTCCGCAGCGCCGCCGCGTCCTTACCTGCGGGAGGGCGGTGCGGGGCGGCGAGTCCCGGTTAGCTGGAGCGAGTGCCGGGAGGGCTCGGCGGGGATTCCGCCATGTCAGTGATGTCGGCACCACATGGGGCCCCGGCCGGCCCACGCTACCGCGCACTCTGGAGTAGCGGCTCCCGCCGAAAAGGCGGCCGAGGCGGGCGTGGGACGCCGGCCAGCCCCGCTGCGTCCCGCCCCCGCGCCGGGGCGGGGGTTCGTGAGGGGCGGGTATGGCGCCCGGCCCCTTCGCCTCGCCCCGCTGATGGGCTCGTCCGCCCGCCGCGATCTGCTCATCGTTACTTAAAACCGTAGAATAGTAGAATTAGAGAATTATCAAGGTTCAAGATGGTCCAGTCCGGCCGCCCAGCCAGCAGCACCGCTATAACCCCTAAATCACATCGCCCAGCGGCAGGTCCGGACGCCTCTTTAACATCTCCAGGGATGGTGACTCCACGGCCATCCGTTTCAATGCCAGACCACCCTATATGTAAAACATTTGTTTCTAATGTCTAATCTGAATCTCCCCTATCTCAGTTTAAGGCTATTTTCCTATACTTCTCTTGCTGCAGGTGTGGGAGAAAAGAGCATCCCCCAGCTGGCTAAAACCTCCTTTCAGGGACTGATCATCCTCCTTCTCTAGATTAAACAAACCCTCCCGTAGCTATTGCTCATAAGATATATTTTGTAGACCCTTCACTTATTGGCAAATATCACCCCTGGAGCACACATCACCCACAGAGCCTCCCCCTGTCCGCCCAGCCCTAGCCAGGGATGTGTGGTTATGATGGATGTTGGAAAGTCACCACCAAAATGCCATTTTCTGACAGGGTAGCCCTTTGCCCAAGCACTTCCAGGCTGTCAGTGCATGTTCCCATCCATGTCCTCCCCTTGGCATCTGCTGCCAGTTGCTGCAAAGGCAAGGCCCATGCTCCCATCAGTGTGGTCATTCCTATATTCCCATCAGTTGGGAGCAAGGAGAAAAGCTCCAGACAATATTTTTAAGGGCTTAAAAAATGCTCTGACTTATTAAACAGTGTAGCCCTAAAGAAGAGAAGTTTATCCCCTGGCTCTGGAAGAGGGATAAACTTCTGGAAGAGAGATAAAGGAGGGAGGGGCCATGGTGGTCATTCACCTCTCAGCACTGCACCCAAGCCATGGGGGGAATCGTGACTGGAGCTTTAATCTGGTTACAGGAAAAGCTTAAAATAGGACTTGGCCTTACCCCCACCACAGATCACAGCCGTGCTATGAAGGGGCTTTTGATTTAGCCTTGGTCCTTGGGGAAGCCAACCTTCCTCTGCAGGAGCTCATCGCCCACACGTCCTGTGCTCTGCCTTTTCTCCATCACTATATTCTTCAGTGTTACTTTTCCCAACAGCTTTTATCAATGACTGATCCACTCTATCCACCAGAGCAAGGTTCCCTTTCAAAAACTGGAAAACCCTCTGGAGTCTGAGGCAGCCCAGGTGTATTTTCTTGAGCTTCCATTAAAATATCAACACAAACATTTTTCCCATAGGACTCCTTGATGTTCTGCTTCTTGCTGAAACACACACTAAAGAAAAATCAGTTTGGCATCAAAGCTGAGTAAAAGCATCGTGCCCAAACAGGCTGGGTTTCAGGCTTTTTTGTACATGACTAAAACCCAGAAAAATGAAAATAAAATTATCTGAAATAGATAATTCCTACAAAAATAACAAATAGGCTGTTTTCCCATGGGAAAGATTTTTCAGTGTGGAATGGTCAGCCAGCACTAAGTATTGTTCATCGTTAATTGCAAAAACTTTTGTAATGCATAAAATCTAAAAGTAGAAAAATATTTTGTTTTATTATTGACCCAAAACATGCAAAATTTTTGATGGTCCTGGATAGAGTTACAGACCAGATGAGATTAATTATTCACTAGGGTTGTAAAGACTTTACTTGGTCTCATAGACTGTTTTGTGAAAAAAAAAGAGAGAGAGAAGGGACAGTGAAGGCATTGGTTTAATAGGGAAAAATCACTGACACGAGTTGGAAAATGATGAAAAAAGATAAAATTGAAGAGTAAATAAACTCAAACCTGGAGAAGGCAAAATTAAGAGAAATAAAGAAGAGGAAAGAAATGGAACCATTTCTTCTTTCAAACCATGTCTGATTTGTAGCTTTTCTATCTGATGGGCCAAAAGTCCGGTCCTCATCCAGAAAGTCAGAACAGGGGCCCCAGGCATGGGGACATTTCCAGTCTCACCTGACACTGCAGGAGGGCAGGCTCACAAAAGCTAGAGCAAGGTCAGCCTGGACCTGGAGCAAACATTGCCTTCTCCTTGGAGCTCCTTCTATTCATCCCCACGGCCCTGATGAACTGGAAGAGCAGATGGTTAACAGCAATAAACTGATTCAATGGAGCCTGGGCATGGCTCAGGAGCCAAGGGACAGGGCAGGGGAGAGTGAAGCAACGATTGCTTTCCATCAGGGAGTTCCTACATAAATAGCAGATAAAACTATTTCTCCAACAGCTTAGTCCCTGAGCCAGCTCATCTAGGAAGAGCATTAATCAGACCAAGAGGAAACATCTCTTGCCACTGAAAAAGGAAAAGGATTAGGTTAAGTGATGACACAGCAGCAACGGACAAGTCACACTGGAGAAAATGCCCTAAACTATCATCCAAATAAATATAGACTATGAGTATAAACTAATTTTTCTGTTTTGATGAGTCTGGGTGGTTTTTTTTTTTCAATAACATGCATATTTATCTTTTATCACAGTGAGATCTTTCTGTTTATTCAGGAAGCGAGTGGCGTCAGAAACGCAATAGCGTCTCTTCCATCTCCCTTCCCACATGTGCTGCTGCAGAGGAGCAGGATGAAGGGGCTGTGCTCTATCCTTCTTTGGTTTTTCTGTTGGAAACCTGTCCCCATGACAGTCACTCTGAAGCCACAGATGCAGCAGGACCAGACAGAGCCCCCAACTCCTTTCGAGCTGGAATTGTTTGGCCATCACACAGTAACGATTTTGGCACTGCTGACTGAGGCTAGATCCAAAGCAGTTCTAAATCCTGTATTCTGCCATCATCTCCATCAGCCATCCCCTCCTATTCGGTGGCAAAACCCAGAGAGGGGCCCATGTCTCTGCACAATCAGGATGTGGCCTTGGAGGTCAGACATCATTGCCAAGGCTGTGAAGACAGTCTTTATTCTCTCAGGATACTTTCCCTCACATTTCTGATGGGATTTGAGTTAAACTGTTGCTATTCCCACAAGCTGCATCTTCTGTATTCTGAAGGGCAGGCAGGCAGAGATCTTGGCAGTGGTGCTGTTTGACAGCATACAGGGCATGCTTTGATTGATTTATTTGCTGAATACTGTGTTGGTTTTTACCTGGGATATACTGCCCTCAGTCAGTTTTAACCCTGCATAGCACCAGCATAGAGGGTGGATGGTTCCACCCAAACACTGGATGAACTGTGGCTGCAGGAGTTTCTCTCCATGTGCATTATCATTATCTCTGAGCAGCTGTGGGCTGAGGACTCAGTGTCTTAACAGTTTACATGGATCCATAGCAAGAGCTCCAGGTTCACACTTTTTTATTTTTTTTGCCAGCAGCAACTCGGATGAAGAAAGACAGAAGTACTCAGCAAAATTGTCTTTGGTGACCCCTCAGGCTGAGAGCATGGCCCTGACTTGGACCTCACCCTGCCCCTTGAGAGGTGGGGCGGGCAGGATGCTCAAGGCAAATGTGGAAGATCTCCTCACAAAAATATCTAGAAAAAAATGATGTCTCACCTCTCCTCCCTTCCCCTTCTTGTGATGACATAATTTAGACCTTCCACAGAATAAAGAGAAGGCCATATAATCTGTTCTTTTGTTGTTTTAAAATGCCTCGCAAACCAATAAAATTAGTGCAACTTAAACAATTGAGTACTCAAAATCACACAGTACAATCTGGTCATGGTAATCTTTTCTCACTCTTTCATGTGAACAAAAAAAAAAAAAAAAAGGAAGCTAAAGGCAAAATAGATTGTACAAATTAAAACACGATAATTTCCTTGAATCTTTACAATGCTCTTTTTTCAAGATAGTGCCTGTGGAGACTGACACATGCAAGAAAATCTGGGTAAGTGCATGTAGTTTATAATGGTCACTTTTACTGCAGGGAATCCAAAATTCTGCAGGACAGTCTTTCTAAATAAGTAGGGCATGTAAACATTAGCATGAACCAGGATTTCTGTCTGTACCTCTCTATTTAGAGGAAATGAATGCCAGTTATTCACTCAGCATATATTCACAGGTTTGCATTCATGAACTGACCAAGTTTGTACTCATCATATTAATTAGCAGATTTTTCCCTTTTTAGGATAACACAGGTCAGGATTTCTCATGCTCAATAACATGTGAAGAAATTAAGCCCCAAAAATCTTATTGTTGGGATAAGATCAAAGAAGTAACCTCTGTATGATTCTGGAATAAAATTTCTCTGCCTCTTCTGTTAGTGCAGTGCATGGTAATTTTGCATTGCATATTGGCGTGATAAAACCAATTACTTATTGGACATAATTTTATTACATTTAATAGACAAGTCTTTGATTTGGCCTTGGAATCTCACAGAGATTTTACCAAGCAATAAATACAGATACTACTAAGCAACAAATATGTCCAGTTAAACTCTAGTAGAAGTCAAAAAGGACCAGAGAACTTCACCAGCAGCCAGAAGAGGCTCTCTAAGCACCCATGCCATTACTGTAAAGACGTGATTTCTGACACCCCAGAAGTTATCGTTATTCAGGGATTTTATTCTGTTAGCTGTTTCTTAATCTTTTCAAAGGCATCATGGAAAGAAAAGGTTCCTGCTGCCCTCTCTTCCATGAGAAGCAGCATTGTCTTCACAATTTGTCTCTTTGCAAGCTGAGGCCTTACACAGGGCATTTTTTACATTTTTTCGTCTACGTTGGTTTTATAAGTTTAAATAAGTTCCTGTCTGCTAAGAGCTTCCAAAGAGCGTTGGCACTGCACCAATTTGAGAAGCTCTCCCTGAAGATTACACACCAGTGATGCTTATTCAAAACAATAACTTCTGACCACTGCACCAGAAGAAAATACTCTCATTTATTGCCTTGTAATCATGCATCTCTGTAGTGTTAGTTCCAGTTTTGCCAATGAGAAGGATGTTCCTTTTGATATTTTACAAATATTTCAGCTAAATCTCCTTAACACTGTGCAGCTCTTTGGCTCATTAAGTTTGCTTGGGGTTTGTTTTGTTGAAAGCTCTTGTTTCAGTTCAGGCTCTAAAGAAAACAAAGCAGTATTGCTCGCATTGTTAAAGCCAAAAGTAGGGCCATGGAAAAAAAAATGTTCTTCTTGGACGAGTTTGGAGATTGGCATTCATGAAACAGCTGGAGATGAAACATACAGCACTAATCCTGTCCAGTTGCTCCTGGTCATGTTGCACATTCAGGAAATTCATAATTAGGTGGTTATACCCCCAGTGTTTCCCCTGCAGCACTCTTTACAACCAGCAGTTTATCTTCTTGTCATTGAAAAAAAAAAAAGAAAAAACCAAACCAACAACAAAACCCACAACTACAAAGAAAGAAGAGAGGGAGAAAATACAAGCAGGAATGACTTGAAATATGCTTAATAGCTTCTTCTCCCTGTAAAAAAAGAATAAATCAGATGTTGTCATTTCTGCACATACCAGCAAACTTCTGCTGATCCACTGCCCTTTTCTATCACAGTAGTTTTCCTCTGTGCTGTATCTCCTTCCTCTTCATAGTATTTATTTTTCCAGTTAATTTTTTTTCCCTTGCCAGTCATGCACCCGCTTTCCTGTAAAGGGCAGCCACACCTGACAATTTAGAAATAAATGCTTTAATAAGTAAACATTTATTTTTCTTGTTGAGTGGAAGCACTAGACATGGGATCTTTATTTCTAGCTCCCACCAAGGTTTCTAGTGAATTCCTAAGTAGTTTCTGCTCTTTATTTTGATTTCTGTAGTGGTATCATGAAAGCATTTTGCCACACACTGGGAATTTTCATACCGCATGCTATAAATGGTGCTTTGTCAGAAATTCATCTTCATTTAAAATCAGTCAAGGTACAACCTGAAGGATTTTTCTTCTTTTCATAGCTGAAGAGGGTTTTGCAAGGCCATAACAAAGCATTTATATTCCAGACACAATAATGTACCTTTTAAATCCAACAGCTTTATATACTGTTAACCACACACATATGCAATATGGAGATTTTTGTGTACAAGGCAATCCATGAGAAATGTTGCCAGCTTTGGAATTAAACTGTTACCAGTGACTCAGCAGGTTTGCTCTGCAATATCAAAGCATTCAATATAAGCTTTTTAAATAATCACGATTACTGATTTTTTGCCCAAAGTAACTTGAAAGAAGACTACTCAGATAACACTTCTAGTTAAAGTTCAGGAGTTTCCATGCCTGTGATTAGGAAGCTACGCCGGTGGCTCAGAAGTCTGGCTCTTCAGAGATAAAAAAAACCCTACAGCAATTTCATAATGCCTACAGTGAACGCACAAATAACTTTAAAACAACAAGAGCCATAAGCCCCTCTGGTGCTGGCAGTTCCAGCCCCAGATCACGGGATGACCATAAATCCCAGTGAGAGGAGAGGGAAGAGCCAGTCCAGCCTTGATCCCAACTCTTCTTATTCAGGGGAGCTTGGCCCCATTGCGTGCACTTGTGGTTTTCTCCTCCTTTCAGAATTTTGCTAAGTGTGTTTTTCATCATAAAATGAGCAAAAATAAACCTAAAAATGCCTTTTTTCTTGTCTGGCCATCAGGGAGCATCTCCAAGTCCCTGGCTGACAGTGTGGAAGCAGAAGGCTCAGTGCTTTTGAATGGAGATGCTCAGTCATGCCCACATATAAGCCCTCTTCCAAAACATCATGGAAGTGAGACAGATTCCTCAAAAGCTCTATATATCTTCAATAAACTGAGGATCTTTATACCAGGTGTAAGGCTCCTATCACCAACCTCAAATGTATTATCTGAAAAAAAAAAAAGCACTGAACAATTTCAGAGTTTCACATCAGATTCCTTTCCATCAATGACTTTTCCAAGAGCTGCAAGGAAATATATCAGCTTCCCCAAATACAGCTTCCCCAAAGTTGCATGGAAATACATCAAGTGTTACTTTGAAAAGCAGTCACGTTTTGAAAATTACTTACCAAGCTACTAACTTTTCCAGACTTCAAAGGTGATGCCTGAGATTGTTTATCATCATGAAATAGATACATTATTGAGTCTGGAATATAAATGTTTTGTTACGGCCTTGGAAAAACCTCTTCAGTTAACCTTGCCTCAGGCTAGAATGATTTAAAAAATAATGCATATTTTACAATTCTATTACTTTTTTATCTACAATAAATAGCCAAGCTTACCCTCTTCATCATGCCTTGTCACATACACTATCACACCTAAATTCTACACACTTTTCATCTTTTTTTTTAATAACAATAATAAGATATAGCAACATGCCCTAAAAATCAACAAAACCTGGGATTATTTTTTTATTAAGGGAGGAGCAACTGCAACAATGAAGGCAATATAAGCAGTGTGCTGTGTCAGCTCCTGCCTTCCTGTGTGCACCCCAGCAGGTCACAGCCGTGATGCACAGTGATGTGAGGTGGTGTCTGCATCAGCCCCAAGTCATCCCAAGGCTGAGACGTCAAACATGGCCTTAAATCTCACTTGAAAGCTGACCACAGAGCTGATACAGAAATGGAGGAATGATTGTAGCCTGTTAAAATAAGGAAAAATAAAAAGCAAGAGGAAAAAAAAAACCCAAACAGTGGATTCTTCATAGGTTTCTGCTGCTGTTTTACTTAATTCCTGAAGATTCATGTGATTTAAACAAATCTAGAAGGGATGGGAAAGCAAATAGAATTATTTCCATTACTCACACAATCATTATGTGAGGCTTAATTGATGGGCATTTGTAAATATGCTTTGTGATTTCTGACAGAAAGTTGTTATTGAGGAAAGGTGCCATAAAAATACCAGTTGTAATATAAATCTTATGCCATATACAATAAAGATAAATACAATAGACATTTTTGAAGAATTGGGAAAGTTCTCATACACATATTTCAGATGTTTCTTATTCCTCTCCCCGCACACTACTTCAGCTTCAAAAATGGAGTCACAAAATAAGGAGCAAGGTCACACTCTTGACCAGCTCCTCACCACAGAATATGCAGTTCTGTTTCCCTGAGTTAAACTCTCTGTAAGATCTGCAGGGCTGATTCCCAGTGCCCACGGGCAGTCTACATTTGGAGCAGGGCACAGCAATCCCCCTCCCATCCCTGACCCCCAGCCAAGCCCTGGTCCTTGATGCAGCCAGGCAGCACCACAACACCTGGGTTTCAGACTTGGAATGCCTTCAGCAATCCATTTGCTGTTCACTGGGTCCATTTTTACTACCAGTGCTATTTTACCATCCCAAATTCACAAATATCCTCAGGGTCTCACAGTCTGTCCATGAGTTTTGTAACTTCCCTGGTCTCTCTCAGCTCTGCTTGCCGGGATGAGGATGGGAAGGGGCACAGATGCCCAAGGAGCCATGGTGTCCCTGACCAGACCACAACTCTCAGTCCAAGTTGTAAGGCCATGGTTATGTGAGCAAAAAAACTGGATCTGTATAGTTCCAAATTTGTTCTCAGCATATTTGTGCCAGAGCAGGAGTGTCTGTTGAACTGGTCAGAGTGCATGGTGGAGTTTGTGCCACCACAACACCTTTGTGTTCACCCCACATCTGCCCTGGGGTTCAACATATAGCTGGGGTGGAAGTGGGGCACAGGGCCTGATCTGGCATAAAGCTTGGCTGTTCAGAGTTAATCCAGCAGAATTTTTAAAATAAACTGGAACCGTCAGAGAGTTTAGACCACGTAAATACTTGATCTCATATGGCAGCACTTTTTAATCCTGTCCTGTCCAACAAATAAATGTATTCTGTTGTCACACCACTCCCTTCATCCTGTGGTGTTTTGGTTCTTCTGTAACTATAAAATAGGGATCCCAGCATATCTCTAATGGGATTCATATAAATTCCTCATGAAAGTGTGCACCTACTTGGAAGCAATGCTGAATTGATATCGAACATTTCTTCTGAATAGTACTAAAATCCTCCGAGATTAAACTGAAAATGCATCAATCCCCCAGAGTGCTGGGGGCATGTATTTATATTTAACTTAATCCTGAGATTAACATATTCAAAACAGACTTGGCAGTTCATTATGAGAGAGCTATAAAAGTACTCTGAAGTATTCAGAATAATCAAGTAAGCACATGCAGTATCAGGGGCCAAGATGGAGTTATGTGGAAAAAGCGTAGTTCTGTCTGGCACAAAGAACATCCAGTGATGACCAGAATGCTAATTTCAATAAATGCTCCAGAGATGCCCATATCTTACTTTGCATTTCTTGCATAACGCTACATATGGAAAGAGAGAAAGAGTGCTATGATTCTGTTCTTGTTGGAGAAAGATTTGAGCTTCAGAGAATTTTGAAGTTTTAGTAACTCATCTCCTTTTACAAGCTTGAACTTGATCCTGGAATCTGCTCAGTTCCATTCAGCAATTGACTGTGACTCCATCTTAGTAATAAGAAAATGACACCTGAGTGCTTTAAATATCATTTACTGAATCTAAAAAGAGTAAACTCTTGCAATCTGTAAATTATGCAACCAACACTTAAACTTAGATGTGTTAATCAGGGAATGGAGAAAACACAGTTAAAGTGAGCTGATACAAGTGCTACATTTTCAATAGCCAAAATATATTGCTAAAGAAGGGGAAAACAAGAACTTGTTTTTGGGTTTGTGACAGGTCAATCCAGTGAGTAGATGTCTTTTCATTTGTGACACAGGTTATGACAATGAAAGTTGAGCAAGTGAGAGCAGAAAAAAATTTAGATAGGTAAACTTTTGTATAAGCTTATTAACACCTGATAGCTTTTGAATACTAACAGACAATGTCAGTGGGATTTCTTTGAAGGATCTGTGTTGCAATCACCTACAGCTAAAAATAAGAGACCATATGATGCCCAGAACACACAGCTTGTGGGAAAACCTTGACAGGCCAGAGAAGAATAGACAAATGGGGTTTGAAATCTGGGATGAAACAAAGTGATTTTTTGCTATCTCCTGATTACATTGGCAGAAACAAGCTGCTCAATAAGAGGGTGTAAGATGTAAACCTAAATTCATGCTGCTTAATTCAAAGGCAAAGGCAAAAGCTGGGTTAAACCTGTGGTATCCCTGCATTGTTCAGAACAGAGACTGGATTAGGCTGAGCTTTGCTCCCCAAACTGTGGCTCCAGCTCCAGGGTCATGATGCAAAGTCTTTGGTAGGAATTTAGGGTTGAGCTATTGCTGCCCCTTGCTGCTGGCTGGTACCTCTGTGCTCTGCCCTCTGGGTCCTGCTGGCCTTCCTGGGGTTTGCATAATGCTGCCAAGCAGGTCAAGATATTGATCTGACTGTGAGCCAGCATTCCTAAAAAGGTTTGGGTTTATTTTTGCTGTTCAAACCAGGTATCTTCATGGCTGGTTTCCAGCAGCACCAAAGGCAGGGGTGTGGGCTGCAGTACAGAGGTAGGCATGGATGTAACAGGAGGACAGATATTTGTTAAGCCAGCATTACTTCCAGGCACATGCAGCAACATGACTTTGAGCCACATCTCTGTCCAGGCACGTCACATACCAAATTCCACCAACAGGAGACAATTCCCCTTCAGTTCCTGTGGAAGGGACTTATGGTTTAGCATAGGAAAAGCTGTATTATTTCCTCTCTTGCCAAATATTTCTGAGCAGATACAGTGTTCACCTCATTGACAGGTGTGAAACTCTACCTGGTCACTAATCCCTTACCTGCTCCTGTGGATAATTAACTGCTAAGCATAAATGTAGCCTCCAGCATTTTCTGTTGGGAGGAAGCCCAGGTGCTGCAGAATGAAGATCCAAATTTGCTGCAATACCAGCGTTATATTACCAATCCCCACCCACCCTGAGTCATGTGTCTGCTGCCTCAGTTCCTCCTTTTTGCTTCCCTGATGAGCACATGTATGCACTCACATGCACTGGTGCACAAACCACACGCTGTGGGGTTCAGGAAGGCTCCCTGCATTCAGAGTTATGCAGCCCAAAGTACACCTACAGGAGTTTTCTAGGGCTTCAGTGCTTCTGGATGCTTAATAAAACACTGAGCTAAGGATCTCAGTGAAGTCTATGGTGATGTAGAAGGGAAGGGACCCAGTTCCATTGCTGTCAGCCAGCCAGTTTTCATCTCCTGCTCTGGAACTTTAGTACTGCTGTCTCTGGCTATCATGATCCTTATAACAAGGTCTTTTTAGGGTATGTAAAAAAATATTTTCTTTCCACTGCTGTTTCAGGAACATTCATTTGCATTTGCTTGCTTTTTCTGCACTCTGACATGCAAATGTCCAGAACACCTGAACAGATCTCCATTCAGAATTGCTGATGTGAGTGTTTAAGAAGCAACTGAGAACCCTTCATTTTGGGTACAGCTCTCTTTCTTTCAACAAAGCTGGAGTTAATGCCTTATCAGGATAAATTCTTTGCAGGTTAAGACTTTTAGAACTCAAAACATCTGAAAAAATTAATACAGCAGCTTCTCTGAATATCCCAAAATCTTCAGAAAGAGTGAAGATGAAGAAAACCAACTGAGAACAGAGAACAACATTGAAAGGAAGCCCGTGTGGAACAGTGGAAGTGCTTGGAAGGGAGATTCCCTGGGGTGAAATGTTACTTAGCTGCAGGACAGTTTGAAATGACCTGTCTGTGCTTAAACTCCAGATTCATGTTTGCAGCCAGCAGCAGTCAGAGCCAGCATACTGGCTTCTCTGGAATCATTATTCTTTTCTTGCCTTTTGTTTTTGGATCTCCTTCAGAATTAGCTGTGTACTCAGACCCAAAGTTATAAATGATACCAGTAATAAGGGACATACTTTATTTCTCCAATGCACCTGTTGAAGCTGTTTCCCTCTGGGAATTGCCCTAATGTAAGTTTTCCTTAATGTCCAATACCAGGTTACTTGTTTATGTGTTTCAGTAGTTTCAAGAGGGTAGAATCTGGCTACATAATTTTTCTGTACATTGGAAGGAAGCACAGAAACAAAAAGGTTTTTATTTTCCTCAAATGGTATTGGTGCTAGTTACTGACTAGTTCATATTTTCTTTCTTCTTTGGGACCTGTGGATTTTCTTTGACTTCTTCCTTGCACACCTAAACTCCTTTGTGGTGCACATGGGTTTTCTGAGGACATCAGTTATCCCACCTGGAGGATGAATTGTGACAGGTCAGTGTTTTGGAGGGACCATTCAAGGCATCCCTTGGGGCTGTCAGACACACTGTGCAAGCTCAGTTCACCATCTCTACTGGTGTTTGGAACAGACAAGCCAGGACTGAAGCCAGGACAGCGACAATGATGAAGAGGATGTGATCACTTTGTAGAGTTCTCAAACAATGGATGTGTTTATCAACCTGACAAGGAACTCCTTTGGTGGGCAGGAATCAGTAAGGTTAGTTTTGGAGGTAAAGAGATGGGGTGACACTGAGTCTCTCCTTTGGTTTTATTTCGTGGAATGAGAGGCAGAAACATTGCTGGAAACAGGAGTTTTCCTCATTGCTCCAGAGGGTGGTTTGACAGGAGATTTGCTACAGAACACGGACATCCTCCATATACCTCCCTCCTCCTCTTATTTGCAGCTTTTCTGACCCCTGAGGGTTTCTCACAATTCAAGAACCAAAGAGAAAAAAAAAAGGGGGGAACATAAATCCTGGGTTTTTAACACTTCCTTCCAAACTCTTCTAGCTGGGTTAATTCTGCTGCTGCTTGGTTTACTGTGGTATTTTCTTTCAAGTTTCATGGACCCTTGAGGCCTCTTCACCTGTGATATTACTGAGACTCTTTCTTCTCAGGATTGTGTCTATCCAGTGCAGACATCTTTGATTGTATTTTACCCACTACAAGAAGAAACACACCCAAATCATTGGTGCTGTTTGGACTCCCACTGACTTGTTTGGGTGTCCCAATTCAAGGAAAATGTGCAAAAGCAAAGACAGCATTAGCTTAGTTCCTCTTGACCTTCCCTTATCTGTAGACAGAGACATGGGTCCATAAACTCAGTGTTTAGTTAAAACATAACTGCTGGTACTGTTAAGTTGGTAATGAGGAAAATGAAGCAGAGATCAAAAGATTCTCTTTTTTGTGGATTTAATTTTCTTCCTCATCTTTGCACTTTGGTCATAAACACTGCCATTCCCCCTCTGCCCTCCTGTTCCACACACTGAAGATTAAGTTGGGAAATAATTTTAGAAAAGACATGAGTATACAGAAGGGAGTATTAGACTGTGACCTTATAGCTGCTTTTGAAGTTTTTGAAAGCTACATGGCAAACGCTCCCAGCATTTCCAAATCCTCAGAAGAACGAGGTTCATAGATTGCTCTTCATTAATTTAAGTGTACTGACTAATTGGCCACATGTATGTTTATTCCCTTTCTCTCATGCATGCACACACAGAGCAAAGCCAACACATATATTCCAAGATGCCTGAAACAAATAATGGACCCACAGTATTGCCTCAATCGCTACTGGCATGGGAAGAAAAGTAAACAGCAAAACAGGAAAAGGAAGGCTAAAACTAGATTAAACAGATTGCTGTATTCAAGAGTATGCAGTCAGCTGGGAACTTAATGAAAAAAAAAAGAAAGTTGAAAGGAAAAGTTAAATAACATACAGTCCTCTCTTGTATTTGTGAAAATCCCTCACCAGCTGTGTGGTAAAATGCCCTTAAACTAGCATGCAGTATAAATCTTGGATGTACAGAATTAACCTTTCATTCACGAAGGTAAGCAAAATATCAGGTTATTCCTCATCACTGGAATTCAAATTAGGCCCAGATTGTTCAACAAGAGGCTGGAAGATGACAGGGATGGAGAAAAGGAGCTTCTTTGTCTCAGTTACAGGAGAAAAAAAGAAGTAATTTCTCAAGATAAAGACATGTTACCAATGGAAATTCATGTTGCATATATGTAACACAATATGGTTTCAATTTTCTGTCAGAGGACGTGTGCAAAAATCAAGGTAATTTAAAAACCTGACCTATCACCAAAGCCAGCAAGATCCCTCACTGTTTCTATCATTTGAAGCCAAAATCTCCTGCTGAATACTCTAGTCTTTTTTAATCCTAGTTTGGATTTGAACTTGAACCCTAGGTCCTAGAATAAATCAAAGCCACATCTTAACGTGCTTTTTCCAGACTGTTTCTGATGATAACACAACCTCTATTAAAATAACCTGGCTTTGCCTCTGCGATGATTTCCAAGAGCTACAACCAGGAATTTCACTACTTTCCTGACTGAATGCACAGATATACCTTTCCAGGTTAGTTGGCTGAGCCAAAAAAGAAACCCTAGCCTCCTTCACCACTGTTTTAGATTTTTACATTTGGAAATATGAAACTATTTTAGAATAAAGACTCTGTTGGGACAACCTATCATGTCAGTTAGGGAATACTTTTCCCTCCTGTCTGATCTTCGAGAGCAGTTAAACAACTGTCTGCAGTATTTCTGAGCTCTGCTGCAGCCTCATAAATGGAAAGAATTTTTTTGAATGGAACATGTTGCTGCCCACTGGTCAGAAGGCACAGAAAGAGACTTTTCAAGTAAGTTAAGGAGAAATGCATTTTTGTCGCCCTGAGAGGGGCACCTGTAAATAATCCTAGAGACTCTTCACCACAGTCTAAACCCAAGATGTTCTCCTATTATTGCTACCAGGGGTATTATGTTTGGGCAAATGTTGTCTTTCTGGTAGAATGTGTAGCACAGAACACTTCCTCCTTAATCACAAAGTCCTCTTCTCCAGGTCAGGAAAGACCTTTCCATTAGATTAGCCCAGTCTGGGCTAGTGAATCCCACAGGTTCACCTTCAAGCAGTTATGAGTGAAGTTATTCAAGAGCCAGATGTCTCTCATGAACTCAAACTTGGGCAGCTGAATCTCCATTTCCAATGATATTTCACATAGAACATTAGTTTTTGTTTATCTTAACCGATGTCCTGCAGCAACAACTGGTTTCTAAAATAAGCAGCATTTCAAGTGATGGAGACATAGATAAAACTAAGTGGTCTCCAGTGCTTCTGGACTCCTATGGCCAATTCATAGTGACTTGTACTAGCCCAGATTCCATTGGATTGGATTATGGTTTGTTGCTTAGGCCAATGCTAGGTGCTGTAAATGTCAGATCTATATCTGACCTATAACAAACAGGAGATCTGGAGTTCTAGGACAGCCAATACAGGTGAATCTCCACCTGTATTTGTCTAGTAAAGTAGAATGTTTATTTCAGAAAATAAATTATGAAGGTACATGTTGTTTTTCCACCTCTATGAGCCATAGACAGCAAAAATCATTTCATGAAACTGGAAACACCCTTATCAGATTTGAGATCATGATATTATAGCAGAGGCCTTCTATATATAGAACTAGGGCAGTGACTCTCTGGTTGTTATCATTAAATTCTATTTTATTTTTCTGAAGATTCCAGGTAGTGGTACCACAGAAACAACATTAAAACATTAAAACACTAAAACCTCAAGATGTACTGCTCATCACAGTCTCTCTAGTATTAGATTTTAGCCTTTGTGCTCTGCTGGCAATGCAGGGAATGGTTCCTATCTCAGCAGCTGCATCAGAGGGGGAGTTTGCAGCCAGCCTTGCCCCTTTCCCCTGGCTGTTCCTTCCAGTACCAAATGGGTTTTCAGCCCCTGGTCCATGAATTCCCACTTTGCTCCCTGTCCCAAAAATGTCTAAAGATCTGAAAGTTTCCAAGGAGGGTTTTTCCCCTTGTGCTGAGCCTTCAGCTGCAATCGCTGTGCCTGGTGGAATGCAGGTGATAGACAGCAGTCTGTTATTGCTTCAAGGACTGCAAATAGAGGGAGAAAAAGTACTCAAGGAGATGAAACCCTGCTACAAATGAAATCAGAAGGAATTTAGCTGTTTACATGAATGGAGCCAGGATTGCCCTTCTAGCCAAGATGATAAGACCCTGAAGTTTATCTATACATTTACTCTTGTTTTCTGCCAGCAATAAACACAGTAAAGGGTAAGATAAAAGCTGTATCAAAGAAGCTGACTGAGCTACAAGGGAGGTTTCTCCAGGCTTCAGGCCGCACGATTATCTTGCACAAAGCAGTATGTACGAGAGCTGTTGTGCAAACACCACACACCATTGTTTATTTTGTCACATCACAGCTCATCACAACCCCTTCAAAACGCTGAGCGGATCCTCTGGAGAGTCAGAACTGCAGCAGGTAAAGGCTGCTGAATGGGAGAGCTGAGGACTCCCACTGTCCAACCACTTCAGGGCACTGCAGCTCATCTGATCTTCAGAATGAAAACTGAGCAAGGGCACAAACTATTCTGAATATGGACCTTGACAGACTACAAGATCTGACTCTTACTATGCCATAAGTAACACTGCCATGGCTTTTGATGCACTGTTCATCCATCCTTCGGCCAGGAAAAAAGTTCCATCACACCGCTTTCCCCAACATCATTAACACTGTGCTGTTCTACCTGAGGGATCTGAGGGAAACACTGGTGGATTTAAGACATTACTGGTCACAGCTGTCCAAGAAGTGTTTGGACAATGATCTTGGGCACATGGTGTGACTTTTGGGGATAGTGATGTGCAGGGCCAGGAGCTGGACTTGATGATTCTTGTGGGTCCCTTCCAACTGGGCATATTCTCTGATTGTGTGAACTCCCTGCACACGAGATAATGTGAAGCATCCATTTGTTTGAGGCTATTTTACTTGTGATCAGCCCAATTTGAATTGTCTCCTAGGAATCATCAAGAAGTCACCATGTGACCTGGAACAACCATTGATGATTTACATTGTGATGATTATCCAAGGGAATCCTCACAAGGAGAAAGAAGACAGAGCTAAGGAAACAAAAGAACATGTGCCACCTTGCTGCTGAGGCTGGCAGCTCACCAGACTCAAACTCATAAAGGTCTTTTCCAGCCTAAATGATTCTAAGATCATTTAGTCCACCTCTAAACCTAACCCAGGCAAATCCAAGAAGCTAAAAGGACATCAGCTTTCCTGGTTCTGATGGATCTGACATGTTACAGGGTTCTTTCTTCCCATCATGTAGCCTGACACAAAGGGAAGAGACAGATTCACAGAGCTCTCCTACCCCCACATCCTCCTGGAGACCCCTGCATGGACACAGAGCACTGGACTCAGCCCATGTGTCAGCAGCAGCCAGCCCCATTTCCCTTCTCCTCCTTGTGGTGAATAATCCCCAGCTCATACCAGGCAGCAGTAGACAAATGGAAAAATTTACCTCTTTGTTTATCCACCACCAGTAATGTAAGGTTTAATCATATATTCCCTGCCGTTTGTGTCCTGAGGTTGGCACCTGGAACTGAACTGCAAGTTCAAGGCAGCTGTGATCAGCATCCATTCCCTGTGGGAAGTTCAGGAGCAGGAGGAGCCCAGCTGTGGAAGCAGGGTCATTTTTCAGTTCTTGCACTGTTCTTGGAGCCAGTGACTGCCCTCCCTTTTACAGCTACAAAGCCAGGCATCGGCGTGTAAATCAGCCCGCTCCTGTCTCACAGTCTGCGAGACAAACTCCCAGCAGAGGTGTGAACTTCCCCAATTAATCTTAATGAAGTGTTAACTTCAAAGCGGAGCTGGAGCCATTTCTAGGTTAACAGAACCTTACAGAAAAAAACCTCCCAGCTTGACTCGTTAAAAACAGCTCCAAGGTGAGAGGATTGGTCAAATTTGGGAGTTATTCTGGGAGCTGGAAAAAAATCCCACTTCAGTGGCAGCCTTTGCTCATGCACCACTTCCATTGCAGTTGCATTGTTAGGAAACCAAAGGGTCAGGCAGCCAGGCTGGAAAAACTGTACAGTGAATGCGTGCTAAAAATATCACTGGAATGGAGCAGATGGAGCAAGATAAGGAGGCCTGGATGATAAAGGCTGTAAGGAACTGTGCAAGCTCTTTGAGCCAAGTGATGAACTTGATCACACTGTCTTTTACCTTATTCAGGTCAGTGAAGTGCAGAGTGAGATTCAGATCTTGAGCCCAGATTTAATCCGTGTATTTCCATAACCCTCAGTTACTCAGGAATGCAGATCCTTTACCCCCAAAACAATAAAGTGGATTCCTAAAATTAGTCTCAGGCACCTGCAATATTGCTTTGCTAGCACTGTTAGTGATTGTGGTTATTAGTGCATTTGGAAGTGTGAATCCACATCATGAGCCCGAAATACAGGTCTCCTGGAATAAAACCCTCATCTGAAGAGGGTTGTACCCTTATTTTCCTGATAAAATGCCACAGAAGTGGAGCATTTGCAACGAAACCTTCACTTTCATGTTTCTGTCTGGTTTTCAGCCAAGGAGCCCACCCAAGAACTTGGATAGAGGGATGCAGTTTTGAGAATTAGGCTCTGACCCATCAGTAGGTATTCACTTCCTACTCCCAGCCTGAGCTAGTTGATCTTGGTGCTCGTTTGTTAATCAGGACAAATGCATTGAGCAGGTCGAGTTGTAGTGACAATATCAACAGACAGGAAACAGCCTCCCTGGGGAAAAGTGTCACCAGATCAGACTTGAACGACTTCCACACTCAGATACTCCAGCAAATGAACACTCCACTGCCTCATCTTTAACTGTCAAAGGCAATAGGAAAAACATTTCCTTAGAAACAATTGCATGAAACTGTTTGCCACCTAAAGTCAAAGCTGCTGTGCTGAGCAATTGAGATTGCACTCTGGATACAAGAACTTAAATGCAAAAGTGGTAGATCCTTTACAAGCTTCCTTGAAGAACTCTGACTCAGCTGATTACTAATTGCCAGAACACACCCACATCTGCCTGTGTAAGCTTTTATAATACAAAAAAAGCCAAAAAAAAAAAAATCCAAACCCAAAAAGCAAAAAACAAAACCTCAAAGAAAAAGGTTAAATTAATTATTCCTGTTTTGAAAAGTTCAAGAGTGAATGTCTGTGTTGCCATGGATGCTGGTTTGTTATTAGTATTGTTTTTTCCTCTTTATTAGCTACTATTAAATACCATGAAACAAGAGTTCACCTCCAGCCTTGTACCACAGCTCTAACCTCCAGGTACAGCCAGTAGCTGTAGTGGGGCATAATACAGAGAATTTTACTTTTGCTAAAAGATGGATGTAGGTCAGATGATGCAGAAGCAGTAGTTCTTCCAGGTCTACAAGACTTTCTGCCGGATACTTCAAACACAGCTATGCTCACCAGGGTCAGGAAGCAGCTATTGCAAAGTTATTTCATGCCAGCAGCTGCTTTGTGTTCTTCTCCTTCCTCTGAAGTGTCTCATTAGAGAAGACAGACTAATACTCTGAGCTTGGCAGCAGCAGACAGTCTGGAGTGGAGCAGAGCAAGAGGTCCCATTCCTTTTAGGAGCCTTGGGTCATCCCTGACAGGAATAGGAAGCAGTTATTTTAACTTACACAGTTATAAGGTAACTGGGGAAAAGGGGTCTTTGATCAGTCTCAGGCTGTGAGATCTCTTGAGCTGCTGTGACACAGCTCAGTCATGAAACCAAATTTACAGCTGCCAACAAGTTCTTTCCTAAGTCAGGGAGGCTTTATTTTTCCATTGGAATGGGAATATTAGTGGATATTTACTATGGCACACAGGCTGCACAGGCTGACAGAGCTCTGCACTGCTTTTCTTAGTCCCATGCCGGCAGGAAAAGAGCAGTGGTGCTTGTTCCCACCAGGAGCACAGAGCTGACTCCTGCCCATCACCTCCTCTCCAAGGTGTGTGTGTGTGTGTTCACACGGAACAGCTGGGGCAGATTGCAGTGTCTTCATTAATCCTTTACAACTGAGCATACAGCAGTTCCAAATACAGTATTTTTTCCAACCAATTCGACATCCAGCTTCAAAGTCTGGTCTGTGTTGCGTTCGCCAAAACCAAAAATATAAATATATATATATAAATTATATATATATGGAAACATAATGGAACAGCTGTACTTGAGCTTGATTTGCCACATACAGTCTTTTTAGATTTGATTTCATACCCAGTGTGTTCCTCATGTAGAGAAGACTTTATAGAGCCCAGAAACCAACTACTAACAAAAATAATGACTCTATATTTTACACATTAATTATTAATGTTTAAAAACTTTGCATTATTCCTCCTCCAAATTTTCACTTACATAGTAACAGCGGGAGGGAACACACATCCCACAGGGGAGCAGCCCCTACTGACTGGGGAGAAGCTGGTGCTTCCCCAAATGCTGCTCTCAGGGCTGCCAAGGCAGATGTAAATAAGTGATGCTGCTGCACTTTTCTCAGTCTCTCTCATAGGAGAGCTTGCAGTTTAACCCACAGCAATGAACACATGCTTTTGGATACCAAATCACCACAGCCACAGAGGGACAAGTTCTCAGGCATCCCTCAACTCCCAATTAATTACAATACTAATAAGCAGAAGAGTGTGTGCACATATGGTTGTGACTGCATCCATTTCTGATGTAAATATTATAATAATTAATAATAATAATTAAGTAAACTGTGACTCTTAGGCCCCAAGAGAGAAGACTAAGTAGTACAGTAGATGATTACAGTGTAAAGTGACACACAGGAGGAAAATAAAACCCAATTGTTCACATTATGTCACTTTGAGAAGCAATGGGTGTCACACAGAGGGACCAGATATGGGATTTAAATAAAATAATATATTCTTCACATCATATATGGAATTCCTTGCTGAAGGACACTGTGGATGCTAAAGATTTACATGTGTTGTATGAATTGTTTTCAGCTTTCCATGATGTGACCTGGATTTTAACAGACTGTGGAAAGCCAGTCTTTATGGAAATCATGGACAATCATGTGAGTCCCTTCCCCTTGCATCTCTGATCACACAACATTTGTCTGGCAGGGACAACAACAACATTTGTGGGAAAATAATGGCAGTTGTATCATTGGAGAATTAAGCTGCTGAAAATAAGAACACCAACACCAAACTATCCATTCTATCTCTGTGGACCACTAATGATATATTTACTAAGGTTGCTGAGCCATGGGAACATACAGTCCTGTACTTAATAACATGAGTCATTCAAATGGAAATTTTATACTCTGAAATTTTATGGCTCTAATTAAGAGCATTAACAAAAATCTATACTTGCTTCATGCTTTTTTGGTAACATCTTTGTTTTGAATATTACCTGTATGATATTTCCATTTAGGAGAATCATAGAGGGTAAGTGTTGCAAGTTCCGCTTGCAAAAAAAAAAAAAAAAAAAAAAAAAAAAAAGAAAAAAAAAAAAAAAAAAAAGGGAGAGAGAGAGTGTGTCTCCCAGTGTTGTCGTTACCAGCACCTGGATCCTGAAATCTGAAATAGCAGGCTTTGGT
>JBBMKD010000013.1:4522719-4568826 GCA_037834095.1 Argya squamiceps | reverse complement strand
CTTTCTTTCTTTCTTTCTTTCTTTCTTTCTTTCTTTCTTTCTTTCTTTCTTTCTTTCTTTTCTTTCTTTTTCTTTTTTCTTCCTTTGTCTTCTTTTTGTCTTCTTTCTTCCTTCTTTTTGTCTTCTTTTATTCTTTTTTATTTTATTTTCTTCTTTATTTCTTCTTTTTCTACCCCCTCTGTTTTCTTCCATCTTTTTTTCTATAGGAGCTTTTTCTCCTAATTAAACTTGTCTTCTATACAGCTAATTCCCTGCTAATGTTTACTATATTGTTATATATTATAATAAAGCATATTAATTAAATCTCTATTCATTATGTTGTTATATGTATTATAATTATTTATTAATAATATAACTGTTTAACTGTATAATTTATATAACTATAAACACTGAAACACAATGGCAAATTTAAGCCCCTGCCTTATTGAAGCCTCCATTTAGAATATCAAGAGCAAATATCAGTTTTCCTATGGGAGTTTGATTAATTCTTGTCCATCATTATTCCTTCTTACACATCAGCTTTGCTATCTTACTCCTACCTTTCAAAAAGCTCACGTTTCCTACAATCATTGGTAATGAACAATAGGAAAATGAGGGGAGGATGTTGAAAAAACAATGGCTCCTTATAGGTACCTGTTGTTCAATATTCAAGTGGAGGTATGGGAAAAGCAATCCATAGGGCAATTAGTGGCTGTAAGATCTTGGGAGCACGAGGAAAAAAGTCAAACCTTTATTTTCTGAAGAGTGGTGGCATCACATGGTGGGGCCACTCCTCCAGTTCTCTTGACAGCAACCTCTGTCAACATGAAATCCAGGACAGATTCTGGCTGCTCTGCTTGACCCCATGTATGCTCTTTTCCAGCTCAGGAATAAATTCTGAGACTCTGAAGCATTTCAGCTTTTGATCATTGTTCTGCAAAGGCCTGTATCAGTGGGGTGGAAAGCAGACTGTAAAAGGACGTATTGGGAGCAGTTTTATGCCTGGAAGGAGGAATAAGTGTTTCAAAGCATTCAGGCAGCTCCTCAGCCTGGGTGTGTTGTCAGCTCAGTGCCCAAATTCCAGGCTTTCCTCTGTATTTTCCTTTCCATGGGAAGGAAATTTGTATGTCTGGGCCAGATAAAGGTCACTGACTGGTGTAATCAGATTTTGGGGCAGAATAATCAAGGTCCAAGACCACGGGACATCCAGAGGTGTATCCCCACAGCTCAGCTGAATCATCACCTGGAAGCAGCAGCCCTCCTTGCCAGTGGGGGACAAAGCCCTTGATGTGATCTGCAGAAGGCAGGCTGCTCCTGTGGTGCTGACTTTTCTCTGATTTTCAGCTGCTGGAGCATATTAAACAAGCCTTTTCCCAGTGTTACTCTGCTTTAGTTGCCATAGGGATGCCTTGTGCCTGCGACTGGCAGGGATCTCAAGGCCATCTCTCTGGTGATGTGATGTCTGCTGTCAGGGAGTGAAAGCCCTGACTCATTTGCATTTCACAGCTACAGTGATGTTTATTGCCAGCATCGGAGCAGAAGAAAAGAATGATTTGTTTTACTTAATTTATTTTTTTTCCTATCAGGCCAGTTACAATTCCATTTTATATTCCCTTTTAATAGAAGTCAACATGGATCAAGCCTAGAAACTCATCATCTGAGGCAAGAAATGCAGTGGTGACCTTCTCTGCAATCTAAAGACGTCACACAGATTTCCAGGAAACTTAAAGCCTAAGGACTGATCTGGGCATGGGGGGAATCAAAACTGATCTGTGCATGGTGGGTGGCAGTGGTCAGCTGTGTGCTTCAAAAGGCATCCTCAGCATTAGACATTTATCTGCAAGGGAAAAGCAGCCTTCCTTCCACTGTGTCATGTCAATCTGCAAAAGGACGTGGTGACAGCATTGTTCCTTAATTAAAAATATTTTGAGAGGGAGATGGGAAAAATGTGAACCTCTAAGGAGAGAAGTAAAGTGAATATTTTAATAATCATCCAAGCTAAGTATGAGTTGTGGTTCAGCAAACAGTTCTGGGGAATTTGTCCTTATTTTTAAAAAATAACTATCTAGATAGAAACAGAAATGAGATCTGTAACGTTTTTCCTTGTCACAGCTGACCATGCTGTACCTGGCACTGCAAGAGCCATGGACTTATACTGTCTTCATCTGCCATAGGGTGAGAAATGGGGGATTGTTTCAGCAGTGTTGAGGGAGGGAATTAATTTCCCCTTGATGCCTCCTCCCCAAAAGTTAACAGTTCAGGTGAATTTTCTCCTGCAGGACCACTACACACAGGAAGGGCAGGGACTAGGGACCAAATTGTGAGACTGAGAAAGAAAAATCAGGGGAAGAAATCCGAGGACAATGGACACATGCCTATATGCCCTGTGGCATCCCTCTGACACTGATTTTGTAGTGATTGTGAGTCTGTAGAAAGTAATGAATCTTAATAATGCCTTGTCCATGGGAGGCTGAATGAGTTTTGTAGTTGAGTGGTTTTAGCTGAGCTTTTCCTGGAGGAGCAGAAGTGCAAATTGACCTACACTTTCATTAGGGGTTTGTCTTCCACATGAGCCTCTGAGATGATGGAGAGGACAAAGTGTAACTGGAAGAATAGATAATATTAGTGACCCCTGAAAGCATTTTTAAACCAGCTTTCAGATGAAGTCTCCAAATTAGCTCGGCAGAAGATAGGGCTGCCTTCCATTCCTTGTCCCTGTGAGCGGATTTAAGACAGACTATGCCCAAACTACAGGGCCAGTAGTGCTTTCCAATTATGGGTTACATCCAAGCAGCTTTCTACTCTCTTCTCTGTGTTCAAATCTCCACAGAAAGGCAGGAAAGTATTCTCCATGCAGGTTTCCAGCTGAACAAGACCCCATGAGAAATCTGTAAAGAGTTTTTCACACACAGTCTCCACATTACCAGAATGAACACCACCTCATCCCTCTTGTGAAAACTGATGTCATCATCTCTCTGTCCCTCCCTGCTGGTCCTAATCATTGCCTTCTCCCCTTGGATCTTTCCACTGCTTCCCTGCTCCATTGTTATCTCTGCTTTTTCCTCTTTCCCATCTCATTTCCCCTCCTGCTCCACCCTGCTCCTTCCCTTGCTTCCTTGACTTCCCTCAGTCTTTACTCCTCACATGGATGAAAAATCCTAATGGAATAGGTGGGATGCTGCCAAACAGGCAGGAGGAACTGGCAGAGGATAACTGGATGTACAGACAACTTGAGGCTGTCACAGTGCTGCCTGTCAGCGAGTGGCAGGGAAACAGGGGCTGCATCGCATGGCAGAGTAGGAAAAGGATGCTGAACCCATGAATCCCAGCCAAGGCTGCCAAGGCTGAACTGAAGAGCTTCAAAACACCCACGCTATCAAAGGGGTCCCACTGAATGATTCAGAAAGGCAAAAAGCTTTCAGGCTTGACAAATAAAATTGCAAGGCGACATCCGTGAGAAGTGACAAGGCTGAGCGCAGCGTTTGGAACTTCCCAAGGCTCCTTGCCCTGGCGCTGTGTGTGTTACCTCCCTGAAAACAGCGAGGCCCCGTGTGAAGCAGGAGACACGGGGCAGAATAAACATTTGTATAGCGAGTGACTCACATAGAAACAAAGCCGTTCTTGCAATTAAAGCCCAGGAAAGCATCCTAAATCCCTTTGACTTAAGTATCTCAGGATAGCCGGTTCGTGCTCAGTAACTGATCCATCGCTGCTGACCGCAGGCACTGCGCTGTTCTGTGCATCCAGCCTGCTCAGTGCTCCAATAGAAAACTTGGGAAAAGCATCACAACTTTCCATTGAGAGACTTCACATCTCGCTGAGAGGCCCATTTACATTTTTAACCCCGCTGACTGTTGACGTATTTGCTCTAATAGCGTTCGCAGACGAACCTGGGAAGCTCGGGGGCGCAGAGTGCTCCTGATTTCATGTGGATTGCTGGTGCTTTGAGCAGACATTTACCAGCAGCTGGGAGCTCGGAGATACAGCATCTATTCTTTCCTTTCACATTTGCCTACAGAGCTGTAAATGTCAAAGCCTTTCAAGTGCCCCTCAAACAAAACGAGTTAGTAAATCAGCAAATGTGGCACCGCACACACTCATGCGGTGCATGTTAAGCTACTGTACTTCATTCACTTCTTTATCCGATGGCTCCGTGAGAAACAGGGCTCGCCGAGGCGCCGAGATGCCTTAGTCATTTTGTTTGTTTTTTCACATGGCTACTGTTCTTGTTTTGTTTTTTTCCCAAAAGCTGCGTCAGATGTGCTCAGCATTCAACTCAACTCGATACATTGGATGAAAAGGCCATTTTCTCTTCACTGATGAAATATAATTGAACCCACTTATAATGAACTCACATACCAAATAATGAAACTCCATTTGTGTGACCGGGGCTCTTTTCCGAACCCCACAGTTCCCAGTCCCCTAAGGGAATGTTTTATGTGTTTTTCCACCAGTTTCACTGAGATCACAATTTGGCACATCGGCTTTTTGCTTTGTTCTTTATTGTCTCTATACCAGAGAGAAGTAAGTTTGTAAAAAAGAAAAGACAAAGAGTAGGAGCAGTTTAATTAGCAATCAGTGTTGTTTGAAAACCATCTCTTTAGCACACAGGTTTTTTTCCCAGTCCTGTGTTTTAGCATTCCACTTCATTGCAACTCGTGGTTTCCTGGGTGTCTTCTTCACCTTCAACCTGTTTTAAGCTATCTCCTGCAAATTCTGCAGGAAGCTGCCAGTTTTGGCACAGCCCTGCAATCTATTCCCTTGAAAGCCGTGAGGGCCTTGTAAAGGAGCAGAGCAGCACAAGGCAAACACTTGTATTGTGTCTTTGGGGCTCCCGCAGAGATAAAACTCTCCTTTGGTTCAAATATGGGAAGATGTCCCCAGCCTCCTTTATGTGCAAACATCGTGGATAAGGAGGGCACTGAGGCAAAAATCTGTCTGACCTCATGAGTGTATCTGGAGAATGTCAGAGCTGCTGGCTGAAGATAAGGAGGAAGGCTCAGCCCCAGACAGGGAAGATGTGGAAGGAAGGGTGGGCTACACTGTCTATACATGCTGGGGTTTAGGAAAAATAAATTTATTGTCCATTTATTAAAATCTGACTGCCTAAAGCCAGGCATTTCTTTTCCTCTGAGCTCTGCCCCAGGGGAACTGGCATGTGAAGAAATCAAACCAACTGAAACAGTCTTGGGTTTTAAAAGGAGTGATGTGCTTTTTCTAAGGTGACATTAACCTGGAAAATTTGGGAACTTGTTAAAAAATCACTAAATTTGACCACACACTCCTACAGTCTGTTGCCAGCTGAGCATTTCCATCACCAGAGTGTCTGATAATCCCTGGTAATCTGGGAGGGAGTTGCCACCAGAGCCCAGTGGTACAGCAGAGCCATGAGACTTTATCATGGGATCATTTTGGTAGAGCTCCTGATATGTGGCTGTTGTCTGCCTTTGGTCTCACACAGGAATAAATCAGTTTGGCTTCATGCATGGTGTTTAAAATCAACATCATCATCAGGTTTATTTGTCAGGACCTCATGAGAACTCATGCTCTGAGCAGCCTCACCTGGGACCTCAGCCCTACCTGGCCTTGGGCCCTATTTAAGCTCAGCCCAGGCCCTTTTCCTGTGTCTGGGCTGTGCTGCAGGTTGGATGTTGTTGCTGTGAGTAGTTTTGTGAAAGGGCATAACTTTTTTGAGCTAATTGTGAGCCAAAAGTAGTAAATAATGAATTCTGGGTTATATGGTTCTTCATCCCTGCTCTAAGAGGGTCATTCTGGCACAGGCAGGGTCTCTGAACACATTTTGGTGACTGTCACTCTGCTTTCATTGACAAGCGACATTTCTAACCATCTTACTGGGCTTTTTTTCTGTTATAAAATTTACTGTTGGCAAACAATGCCTTTGTAGACATGGGCTTTAAATTCTGAAATGAACAAATAATTCTAGTTCATGGGAAAGTCCTCATCTTCCCAACTGAAGCACAAATCTCTGAGTGACTCCTAGCTGTGGGTCTGGCTGGTGACAAACCACACCTGTCAGGCTAAAGAGGTGGCTGTGCCTCTGCTAAAGCACCATCCAGGCTGAGAAGAGCTCTTGTGGATGTATTTATGCCACTCTGAGAGTGGAATGGGAGACAGAGAGGATGGAGAGGTGTCTGGGAACTCCTACCTCTTCCTGGCTATGGTCTGGGAAAGTGGATGGTTGCTGGATACTGTTTTCCAACACCTGGGCCTACAGGGGTAGCAGCAGTAGACATCTGATTTGTTTTTCTTGGGCTCCTTGGCTTTTTTGAAGTCTCTTTTTGTTGGTTCTGTGTCTAGCTGACCCCTCATTGTGCTGAGTTTCAGTTCATGTTGAGGCAAGTCACGTCCCTTATTTATCACTCTCATCTTCCTTTGGAAACTGCTGAGAGACTGGAATAGGTGAGTTAATACCCAGATGAATTTGCTCAGCTATGTGAATTATTACTAATATCCATGGAAGGAACTTCTTGGAGGTGCTGCTGAGATAATACAAATGTAAATGGTGTACAAAATAGGATGAAGATAGAGGCAATGCCTAGCAGAGAGCTGTTACCTGGGAGCAATAATCTAGCAAGGTCTTTGCCTGGGAGCTTCCTGGTTTCAATTTCTTACTACAGTTAAATAGAGTTTCAGTGGAAATCCTGATGGCAGATGGTCTGGCTTTGGTAAAGGCTGGCCTTTTTGAAATCAGTGCTGAGAAGGATATCAGCTGCTACTGCAATCAGCAAAGAATTAAAGTGTGAGAGTGAATAAATACTGCTCGTTTCTTAAAATGAATTAACTGGTGTAGTGCAGCCTGGCTCCTGAAACCCCTGGAGCTGCAGACAGGCTCCCCTGCTGATGTGCAACCCCCTCACTCTTCAACAGGAGCTGGAGTGGCAACTCTCACTTGAGTTTCAAAGAAAATTGCGTGGCACTTCAAACTGGGAGCTGTGAGTGAGGATGGAGGCTGTTGGTTGCTGCCGTGATGAAACTAATCCAGTCCGAAGGAGGATAAAGGGTTGCTTAGCAATACTTCAGCAGTGACTAACAATGCTTTATGAGGCTTTTACTGTTGACTAAGTCTTTAATAGTGGCTCAGTGGGTTTTTTAGTGGAATGTCTTTACTATTTTTGTAGTGGTCTCTCCTCTTGAGAAACTGTCAAACTCATCACGTATAATGAACAGACAGCAGTCAGCAAGCATTTGATTGCTGCTCATGTGTTGATTTTTGGCCTGGCCTCATTAAGATTCCTTATCTCTACCTTCTCTCTCCCTAGGAGTTCTTAAATTAGCTACAGAGATTAGATTATTTAAGTGCTTTTCATATAAATGCCTCATCTGTTTGTTTTTCCTATGACACCCCTGTGTCCATGTGGAAGCTCATTTTGTGTTTTAAAGGAGAGATGTAAGATTGTCTGAACTAGTCCAGAGTCACATCTTGTAGAAAACTTTATCATGGTGTTCTGTAAAGCTCTTCAGCAGGTCAATATGTATATTGTTCTGCTTAATATCCCTTAAATACTGAGAAAAGTTGCCCTCTTGATGGCAAGAGGCTGCTGTGTACCATGCAGTATATTAAAATAATTCCCATTAAAAGGTGTGCTGAGGGCCAAGTGTTCTACTTATGGTTTTGGGGTTCAGTTGCAAGCATGCACCAAATAAATGCCTCTCCCTCTTTGCTGCTGGGGTATCTGAGTCACAGCTGTCACTGTAGAAAAAGTGTACAAGTGTTTTGAGAAAAGGAAAACGCATTAAGGCTGAGGGCTGCATCTGGAATCTTTAAGCATTCCCCATGGCCATATCCGTGCTTTGGAGTTGATGCTATCAGGGGAAGCAGTAACAACACAGTAATCCCCAGCAAAACACAGCTCACATTTTAGCTGTGCTCAGAGACTACTGTGCAGGCAAGTGCTGCTGTGGGACTTTGCTGTGCCACGAATGAGCCCACCAGCCAGAACCCTCAGCATGAGAGCCAGAGCTCTTTGCTGCAGCTGGGAGCAGGGATCCCCCTCAATCCATGCTGTGGGCAGTGCAGGGCTGTGGCAGCATGATGGGTTTCCAAATATTGGTAGCCAGTGTTGATCCAACAGCCAAATAGGAATTTTCACCTCAGGAGCTCTGCAGAGAGCAGCATGTGGCAGGGCTGCCAGGGCTTTAGCAAACCCACCAGGTGGGATACAACAGCCCTGCAGAGGATGTGAAATTCAGAGTAACTGTGTCTCTGCAGCCTTGTGTGCATTCCACTGTTATAATATTGATTACTATGAGATGGGATGAGTCTCTGGTCTTGTGAACACCAGTCCAATTTCCAGGACTCTGGAGGATGCTGTCCCTCAGTCCTTTGGCTCCAATCTGTGCAAACTGAGAATGAAGAGAGAAGCTCAGCACATTAATGGAAGCTCCTCGTGCTTGCTGTGTTCTGAGATTCACTTTTTTAATATCACAGGAATTTCTGTATCTGTCACTATTCAGCTGGGAAACTGAATTTCTTTCAGCACTACTGGTTCCATTAAATTCTTAAACTTCAGCACGTCTAGGGAAAGTGGAATTGAATGTCTAGGAGCCAAAGTGGGAGCCTGCAGCACAGTCACCTTGGTGTGAGGTGTGAGGCACAGCCTGGTGTGGTTTTGTGGGCACCCCAGGTGAGCTGTTCCCCTCTGATATGGGGACTGTGCTGCTGCTCAGCTGCAGAAATGAAGCTCCTGGTGTCCCCAGAGCTGAGCCAGCTGCCCTGTCACCCGTCTGTCACCGTGCTGAATCACCCTGGGAAGGTTTGGTGGTTAAACACTGTGCAGCACAAAGTCACCTCTGCTCTTTGAAGTTTCTAGAGGTGAGATGAAGAAAGCACTCTGCTTTTGAGTCTTCTCCTAAGTCCATAGTGTAGCTGTAACCTCGACAGCACTGGCATGGAAAGAGAGAATGGGAATGGACTTTGAAGTTGTAATTCATGTTTTAGTTGTTCCCAGCCCTAACATGAATATTGCCTCAAAATCAAAAGCTTTCAAATTCATCAGAAATCGCTTGAAATCTGAATATTGACTGCTAAACCCATGAGTTAACCACAGAAGTGACCTGGATAAATGTCATCTTTGATCCTTTAACAATATTGTCAGAGCCTCGAGCACAGCAAAGAATTAGTGGTGACATTTCTAGTGAGCTGCTGGTATCTGAGTCTCCCCAGGAGTCCTTGAGGCTTTTTAAAATTGGAAAGACATCTTCCAGGTTAGATTTAAACAAGAGAATCACTTTACCACTAACCTCATACCACTGTTACTTAATGATGTGTGCTCTGTGTATCAACACAGACGTTTCACTTGTATTTTATTGCTGGTATTTTTATAAGGTATTTGTCTAGCTATCTGTGGGAATCCTTCAGCACAGAGCTATTCCTGCATGTCTGTTTTTAGACAGTCTCATGAAATCAGTGTTTTGGTGCTTTCCTGGTATGTGTAGACTAATAAAATCCAGCATATTCATCTTTTCTGCTCACTTTTTCCAAGCCTGTCTTTCTCAATGGCCTTCAGTGAGTACAAATGTCTGACACTGGAGGTTTATCTGAGGCTTTTCTAATACCCTGCTGTAGCTGACTGCAGTCATTCCACAATATTTATTACCTGAATGTAAGGCTTAGCAGCTGTGAGAGGAAGGGAAAGCCACACAATAACAACAATATGTGTGAGACTTAGCACATTCCCACCAAGTGCAAACTTCCACTTTGGAAGAAGGATGATGATTCCTAATAAAAGCAAATTTGGGACAGGTTTTCTAGTATGATCCTCCTGTGATAATCTGGGAAGCCTCACTTGGCAGTGCTCAGTAACAGGGGTGTGTGCAGGCATGTCAAGTTCAAACTCCTTTTGGGTTCTGGGGCTTGTTTTTCTGTTTTCTGTGCCCTCCCTAGAAGTGTAAAAAGAAGAGAAACATCTGCACCTAGCACAGGGTAACCAAAACATCACTAAGCTTTGGGGATTTCTCTGGGTGGGGTGACCAAACTGTTGGAAGCTGCCTGAGGTTTAGCTAAGGGTGCCAGCCTGGCCTTATGCTCTTTTTTGACCTTTGCATGAAAGGGTTGAGAGGCTGATTTTTAAATTAAGAAGGGCTTTTCTCTGAAGTATTTTTAGGAAAGGCAAGAAAAGGTGTATGATCTTCCCAAGAGAAGCATAAAGGTGAGGGAGGAAGAGACAGGAGTTCCCTCATAATCAAGCATTCATTTTTTTTTGAGGATCTCCTCTGCCCACAGAGGACTCAACACACAGGGAGGAATTTTAATCCCCCAAAGGTAGGAAAATGTGCTTGAGGTCTGTATTATTTGTCTAGGTTTTTATATTCCAAGTCCCAGCCAAACTGTGCTTGTTTTGGAGCCAGCCCACTGGCTGTGCATGTGTCACACAGCTCTGCCCTGTGGCTCAGAGCATGGGCAGGCCAGGAGCCCTCCAAAAGCAGAGGGCTGAATAGTTTGGATGGTTTAGTGAGCTGAATCACCTTGCCCAGGGGTCAGACAGGCAAGGTGAAAGTGGTAGGAATAGTTGACTTGGACCAACATAACCCATGTGGGTGACTCTGAGATGTTCAAGTGACTCAGGCACACCATGACACCCTTAGAGCTGGGCTGAGAACAGAGGGAAAGGCTCAGGCACCAAAAATGCAGTTTCTGATTCAGACCAAGAGTCTGTGTGGGTCTCAGCTGCTGAGAAGAAAATAACTCTGTTGTGGCTGAAACCAGGACAACATCCTTCTGCCTCTGTGGCCTGGCTCAGCACGGGGGGCTTTGGGCTTTCTATGAGGTAAATGACTTCTGCTGCATATGGAGACTCCAGCAACTTGGTGTCACTGGTGTCAGTGGGAATTTGCCCTGGGAAGCAGACACCTATCAGCCAGGCATCACTTATGTTGGCATCCAGGCATCACTTATGTTGGCATCCTGGTTTTCTGATGGGTCTGAACTTCCATGGGTGGGCCAATCATCAGCTCAGTGAAGGCAAGTAGAAGACTTCAGTAGGGTTGAGCTAAATCTCCTAACTGCCAGCTTTCAGGAAACAGAAATTGTTAAGGCAGCTTTGCCATCAGATTGTTTGTGGAGTGGGTGCGTGTCCTTCTCCTCAAAGGCTACTGACACAACAGAGAAGTTACTGTAACAGTTTTTAGAAGATACATATAATAATGCCAGTGTTTTGAAATTATTTTCTGAGTGTGTACATTTACCTTGTTTCAAAGGAACTTTATAAGAATTGGCTCATCTTATGGATTCTTATTCATCAGCTATTGCCTTCAAAGACAGGGCTTCTTTTTTTAAGAAAATATGGCCATTAACTAATGCCTTTACTTTTCTTTGATCTTTGCCAGCAAAACATTTTCTTGAATTTCTCTTGTAGTCCTTCTCCCATGTACAGTTTGTGGCACGCACACTTATTTGTTCTTCGATTGGTTTCCAATTAATTATCAGAGGCAGTTATAAAAATTTTCCATCCAATATTACAAAAAGCCTTTTTTTTTTTTTTTTTTTTTAAAGCTATAAAATCAGCCACACACTGTTTCCTTTCATGTGGTTTTCCTTTAACCTACACTGCCCTGAAGGTAGGAGATGAGGAGATGAACTGCTCCCCAGCTCTGACGGGCACTTGCAGTCAAGTCGGATGTGAACACAAGGCAGGAAGCACTTTGTCAGTAATAAATCAGGTGTCCCAAGGAGGAAAAGGCTGACAGGGGCTCCAGTGGTGTTTTGTCTCCTTATTAGTACCTGCACAGTAGGATTAATGTCTGCTGTGATGTTTTCTGAGGTGAGTCAGGTGTAAAAGCCTGAAGCTGGATGGAAGCAGCAGCAGCCAGGTGGGGGCTGGTGGTGGAACACCCACACATCCCCCTGGCACAGCCATAGCCAGGGGTGGGGAAGGGGAACTCCTATAACCTCCCTGCACACAAGGAAACACAACTGCACTTCACACACTTGAAAATGTGTCTAATATGTCCAAGTCTTCAGTAAAACATCTTGTTTGCTGACGACAACTTTCTTAGTGCTTTTCCTGTGCAAGGATTATATGGCTTTGTCTATTTATGTGCTGTATTATCTGAATTAAACCTCTCTGTGTGAGGAGCAAGTAGTTTTGAGTCAGTCCTCTGCACTGGACATGTGTTGACTGCAACTTGTTCCAGCCCTTCCATTCACAAACCTTCACATTTGTCACCCTTCCTGCTCTGCCTTTTACATTCACTCAGTGGCTGGGATATTTCAGAAGCCTCTTCCATTTCTCTTGCTCTGACCAGAACAGGAGTTGTCAGCACTTCATTTTTACTGTCCTGCTACCAGCACAGGGGGCCATGGTTGGTGAGGTGTTCATGAAAACACCTCCCAGAGGCACGTGAGCATCCTGTGGAAAGCTGGGGTGCTGCTGCAATGATTTCCTCCTGACATGATAAACAAGATTTTACTGTCTAGAATTACACATTTAGTGCTGAAGGTATTTTTTAAAAAAGCAAAATTGCCTGTGTCTCAGTGCTGCAGCACTATTTAGATTCTGATTTGTCCTGCTAAGGAGGCATCATGCTCTTGAAGAGCAGGAAAAGGGTGGCAGGCTGGTCATGTCACCTGGAGCTGCTGAAGCAGAGCCTTATGTGGCATCTTCATTAGAGCCCTGGTGGTATTAATTACCCAGAAAACCCTTTCATGGGCAATGACAGCTCAATAAGGAAGCATGCTGAACTGAGATGGAAATTATAACAATTGCAGAGAAAATGGCTTCTGTGAGCTTGCTGCCCCCAGAAGCAGAACTGCTGACTCAAACCCCAGGGACTGCAGAGGTTATGGGGCAGGGGTGTGCTGATTACCTGCCACAAAGCCCTGGACTCAGCTGTGCACACCATCACCTGCTGTAATTTTGCCTAATGATTACAGGTTTAGGCTTTAGCTCTGCCATCTGCTCTGTGTGCAGATAGACACCTGCACTGGCTGCTGCTAGAGGAGGACTCACACTCAGGGATGATTTTTTGTTTCCTGAAATGCCTCACAAATTCTACCTTTCTGTTTTGGCAGAAATATCTCTCAACACATCTAAGATTTACCCAGTGACTACGACAGGTCAAGACTGTGGTTAACCAAGACCACTGAGAGCAGCATTGCTGTTTCCAAAATCTAAGTAACGTTAATGTTTCCATAAACACCCCACAGCATTTCCACGGGGTTTAGAAACTGAATCATGGAGAGTGAAATTGTAACACAGGCTTACGTAGGTCATTAGCTATCAGGGCTTCCAGACTTCCCTTGTCTGGACGAGATAGTATCTTGGCTTGAGCTGTAGTTATTGTCCCTCTGGGCAAAAAGACCTTGGGAGGTGAGGTTGGCTGAAGCTGCAAGGAACTTTCCTTTGCATTTCTCATTAGGGGCTGCTGGATGGAAAATGTAAGCAGTGGGATAAAGGATTCCAGGGTGATGCTGACCCTGAGCCACAGCTTGAAGAGTCAGAAAGTGCAGATTTGGGGAAAGGACAGTGATGTTTGTGTGGGAGACAGGATGGATGGAGGTGATGGGCTGTTTTACAGAAAGTGAGTCAGAGCTGGGAGGAACCCATGGTCAGGAATGATGTTTGGAGCTGCAGGAGTCAGGGACACAAGTCTGTGACCTCATGCCTGGAAGGTGGTGCTCAAATCTGCAGAAGCATCAAAATAAGAGGCAGTCAGCTGGGACTAGAGTGCAAGTGCCAGCCTTACACCCAGAGAGAAAGGTTTTCTTCCTGAAAGTAATGCAACAACCCAGATCTTTCTACTTTGCTGTTGAAAATGAAGGTGTTTTCTGATGTATAAATACAAGCCTGTGTCTGAGCAGGCAATGGAAAGAATATAGCTTCATTGCTTCAGGTGATGTACTGGCATTCCCTGATGAAACCCACAGTTTTACAGCACAGTTGCACTTTAGATCCCATCCAACTTGCAATGAATCCTGATTATTGCCATATTAGTTACAGCACTTGTGTCAGGCTGAGCTCAGCAGCAACACCCCTGTCTGCTGTAGGTCTGTGCTGAAGTGTTTTGTGGAGTCTGGGCCTTTGTACCCTTATTTTTAGGCCGAATAGCTCATTTTAGGTCTTTTACCACTTAGATGTATTTAAGTGCCTTACCCTTACCTTCCACTTTTACCTTTGCATATCTGCACTATATAAGTTTGATACTCAGTGAAATGGACTCCACCTATAGGGAAATTTAACTGCATTGAAATCAAATAGCAAAATAAACTTTTCTGCTGAGAACCCTCAGCATCAGGGTGAGATAAGACTCTGTGTGCAGCATCTTACTTCCAAGGGGTGGGAGTGGATTAATGCATCAATTTTTGCATTGAATTCAACTGGAAGAACCTGTAGGGTCGGGAGAGACCTTGCTGTGGAGGACACACTTTGTGTCTAGGGTCTGTATCAGCTACAATCACTTAGATTTGAAAATGTTTTCCTTGTCAAGAGCAGGATATTTCAATTTCTGCCCTGCCCAGAGCTGCCTGCAGTCAGTGCTGCCCTGTGCAGGTGTCAATACTGACATTAGGCTGTGAGGTTTCCTTCACTGCCATATCTTCCTGACACAACCATTAAATTAACAGCTTCCTCTGAGGGAGCTGGAGGTTAACAGGATGTCAATTCATAGAACAGATTTTCTTAATGTCAGCACAGAGCCTTTGTTGTCCCTGTTAGTCACAGTGCCAAAACAGAAAGGTGTTTCTGCTCACAGGGGATCCCATCCCCAAACTGGTGTAACTGGTCAACACCCTTCCACTGATTCCTGTGGCTTTTGGGGTCAGCCTTTGAGCATGGAACAGTTTGACCCTCCTGACTAATGCAGAAATCATGTTTGAGAAAGCTCTGCATAGAGCTGATTCCATGCTGGGTGGTTTTTTCCTTGTGTTTATATAGTTATTGAGCATTTTAATACTGATAATTATTAAATAGGGTCGCCTGGAAGGGCACAAGCACTCCAGCTCTTGCCAACAAACCACTTAAGCACCTGCTTAGAGATAAGCACACACATTAAGGTAAATGAAGTTGCCTCTGGGCTTGGTGTTGAGCAGATGTTTACAGTTTATGGATTAAGTGAAACTCCTTGCTTGAAATCATCTTTTACCCTTAATGAGTGGAAATTTGTTTCTAGTATGAGAATTAATTTTCATTAACAAAATATAAAACTCTTCCTGTGATGAAAAACTAGATGGAATAAGGCAAAAATTAGGTTAAAGCTTCTCCATGCAGATCCTTAGAGCAATGCCATTCATTAGGAAGGAATGATGTGTGTGTAGTGAGAAGTTATTGCATGTGCACTTCAAAATACCTTGTTGGAGCTTAAAATATCCAGGTTTAAAGTTACAGACCTGCTTTGGATGTTGCAAAACAATGTATGGAGAGACAATATCTCACTCTGAAGCAAATCTGACCTTATCCTGCTGGGCATACTGCAGGAGTGTGCAAAGGCTGAGATGGGGAGAGTTCCTGGGTTAGTGGAAGTCCTGAGGAGAAGGATAAATGGCAAGAAACACTCTGAATCCCACTTCTCCCTTGGAACACCACTGCTGTGCTGAAGTGTTTCAGCATCAAAACAGAGCAAAGATCCTCCCAGAGGAGTCCAGCACAACTGAGCATTCCCACCACCCTCGATGGGAAACTCTATAACCCTGGCCCTTCTCTTGGTGGCTTTGATGGTTTCAGAGGGTGGAGTGTCCCCAGCTGAGGCATGGGCAGTGTGTGCTGGCATGTCCTCCATGAGCAAAACTGAAGGAAAAAAAAAGAAGTGGGAAAACAAATTATCATCACATCTTGTGTGGGAATTATTTTGAACCTTAAAGATGGATTACCTGTCTTTTTGGGAGGAAGGCAGGGAAGGGAAGGTGGTGAGTTGAGCAGCACTTGTGTTACAGGGATCTGCAGCATCAGGCTTTAAACCAGCTCATTAAAATCTTGATTTGAGCTGTGCCCACAGTGATGGAGGAAAGGGCCTGCCCTGCTCCCACATGCAGATGAGGATTTTCAGGGCCAGAGCTGAAACATTAGGCAAGTGAGTGCATGAAGCTGAAGGTTTACCTGTAGGCAGCTGTTGCTCAGCCTGGGGTGTTTATATGGCTATTTAATTGCATGTTGCTCAGTGCTAAATGAGTGAGACTTACATGAATAACCACAGCAACACAAGTGCTGCTGCCTCTGAGATAAAGGATCTTATTTGAGAAACAAATGCTTAACTAATAATACCCCAGGCCCTGTGCACTTTAAAAGTCTGTACTTAGTTCTGATAGGAAAGAAATGGTCTAGTTCTTAAAAATAAACCCAAAAGCATTTGAAGGATATTTTCCCCCCCCCTCTATTTTTCTATTCTTTTCCCAGGTTGCAAAAATAACATCCAATAATGAAATGAAAACAAGCTGAATAGTTACATTGAGTGGAGGAGGGCAGAGGTAGTCACAGACAGCTGGAGCATGTCTGGGCCAGTGTCTCGGTTCCTTTCTTTCTGCTCCTTCAGTGCCCCTCCAAGAATGCAGACAATGCTGGCCACGACTGTTTCACATTTGATTTCCACACTTAAATCTGTGCTTGTTAAATGAAACCCCATTGTCAGGCTGGCACACATCCACTCTGCCTCCTTGGGTCCCACTCCAGAGCCTGCTGTCCGGGCAAGGGTCCTGCTCCACTCCCTCCAGTGAGGACCAGGTATGCAAAGAGCACTTTGCTGGTTTTGTGCTGCTTGTGGCATTGCAGCAAAAGCTTCTGGACTCCTCTCACAGCCACATCCATGGATTGGCCTCGTAAATCCTGGTCTGAGGGCAGACAGAGTGCTGCAGGGAAGGGATGAGGGTTTGGAACTGCCTCAGGAGTGGTGGATCAGTGGGGCACTCAGCTGGATCAGTCTCTGGGAGAAAACACTTGGGTAAGCAGGATCTGATTCTGCAGAGGGCTGGTCCCCTGCCCTGCTCAGGGAGAGGGGACAGATGGGGATGCTCTGGGTGTTGGGGAGGTGCCAGGGTGCTCTGCTGGGACAGGACCATCAGGTCCAGCAGTCCCAGAGCTCTGCTCAATGTAGGCAGGAGAAGTGTTGTGCATTGGGAGCAAAGCAGGGACTGAGTAACAAAGGATCCCTTCATAACCCCTGTAAAATACCAAAGAGGGCATGAAAATTATGAATCTGATTAACAAGCTTAGGGGATTATAAAATACAGCAGCTGTCCTGTCCTTTGGGCTGCAGACCCTTGTGGCCTTTCTCCCCCACAGGCTGGTTCTGTGGTGCAATACCTGCCTCTGCAGCCCTTGTGCAGGGTGACTTGTCTCATCATCACTGTGACAGGGGTGCCACAGCAGGCAGAGCTCTGCCCAAAGCACTTTGCAGCCCACTGCAGCACCAGAGCAGGGAGAGGATGTGGCTGTGGTACCATGGGCTGTGAACCTGGAGCAGAAGAAAGCACTGGCTGGGTTTGATCCTTCAGGTGTCCCAGAGGAGTCCACTGCTGGGCTGTTGTCATGGAAACACTGTTATTTTTGGGGGTTTTCCAGACTGGCTCCAAACAAAGGTTAAAGGGAAAAAAAACCTGCAAGGGGTGGCAGGCAGGGAAGATGAGATTTCCCTCAGCACAGCAAAACTTATGATTATCTGAACCAAGAGCAAGTCCTCCAAGGTGCTGGAGGAATGACAGGGCTGGCAATCAGTGCCATGCCTCATCCATTTCTCCTCCTGCACTGTCAGGGTGCTCCTGCCTAAGGCTCTGCCTGGAGCAGAGACACCACATGCTGAATGGTGGTTATTTTTTACACCTCTCCTGCTGTTGATGTCTGTGTTCCTGTGTTTATCTCAGATCTAGGTCTGTGCAGCTTTTGATTGCTCTGGGTGTTGCTGGCAGAGCAACGTTGACAGTCACAAGGAAGAGCAGAAGGACAAACCTTCACATTGTGCTTTCTGTAATGTCAATAGCAAACTGTATAATTTCCATGAACTTTTGCCAAGCCTTTAAATTCAGAGGCCCAGGCTGTGCAGGCAAAAGGTGTAATGGGTCTGAAGGGCCAAATTAAAGGTTCATAAAATGATCTAATGGAATGAACCACATGGCTTCAGGGGTACTTCTGACCCCAGTGTGAGTTCATTCAGGACCTGTCCTTGCCCAGCCATGCCACTCTCCTGGAAATCCACCTTCCAGCCGTGACTGGGTCTTATCTTTAAACATGCAAATTGGAGCAGCTTCACAGAAGTCCTCACAAAACCCAAAGCTGCACAGAACACAGCCAAACTCAAACATGGGTCCAGCGTTTGCAGGGTGAGGAGGTACCACTCATAAAGTGATGGGTATTTGCAGAGGTTTGGGAAGCCAGTGCAGGGAAAAGGGAGCAGGACTGTAACCCAGGTGGCTGATCCCAACCAGGGAGCAGTAGCAGGATGGGCCAAGGAGCAGGGAAGTAACAGCAGGAGCAAATTGCACTGAGGCTCCCGTGATGCTCAGGATGTTAAAGGCAAAACTGGCTTCCCACTGAAATGGAGACAAAAGCATTTTATCACTTTTATGACCTGCTGAGTGATTATTTATTTAAAAAAAAAAACTAAAAAAACCCTCTTTAAAGAGTATTTTTGTATTTCTTCATTTCCAGCTTGGATAAACCCTCTTTCAAAAAATATATTTAATCTCCTTTATTCTGTGTCCAAAAAAAGGATGTGATGGTAAGGAAAAATTAGTAGCTTGAATGTCATGAACTTATTAAAGAAAAATGGAGATTTTTTTTTTAACAGGGAAGACCAAGTCATTGAAACCACATTTTGCTAAGAATACCAGAAGAATAAGTTGGAACAGGTACACGGTTTGTCATATAGTGTTTAAGGACAATGGGTGGCCTTTAAAATTTAAATTGCATGGTTGAATACAAAAAATCTCCTTGTTATAAAACAGAAAATGTGGTAGGAAGTGGGAGACTGACTGTGCTGGTGGGACATTTAATGTGCACCCTCAATGAGCCCTTCACAGCACATGTGACCCACAATGTTAACAAGAAAAGTAGTTTTGTTTTCAAACGCACCATCCAGGTTGACTCTGCTGCTCCCTTCCTGCCTCCTGCATGTGACACCCCATCGACTCCTGGGCTTGTCCCCCTGCCTGATGGCACCACCTACCCCTGCCCTCAGCAGGATTTTGGCGTGGCTGAGCTCAGCTCTGGCGTAGCTGGGTGAAAATTTTTGCTGGGTGCTCAGTTTCCCTGCCTCTTGTGCCTCCTCCTTGTCCCAGCACATCCCTGCCCTGGAGGGGTTTGCTATGGAGCCAGTTCCACCCTTTTTGCCAGCTGAGAGGCTTTTCTGGGGGAAGCCTTAGAAGAGCTTTTAGGAATAATTTGAATTTCCTTTGATCCAGCAGCTCTGCAGGTAGAGATCTGATGCTGCTGGAGCAGGCAATAACTGGCTGCTGTGCTGGAGCCTCTCAGGGAGCAGAAGGGACTCTTCTCCACCAGGCTGGAATGACTGTTCTGTGTTCCTCCCCTGTCCTGTGCTCAGGGAGGGCTTTGAAAGGGGTTGGATTGTGCACAGCAAAGGCAGGACCATGGTTCTTCTGGTGAGCTCTCAATGCCAGCTGGGAGGGCCTTGGAGGAAGGGCTAAAATTCACCTTTTGTGCACTCAGACATGACACCACGTCCTTGCTGTGCACTGCATGGTCACAGAGAGGGTGCTTAGTGTTGGCTGCCACTGAAAACTGTTCTGTGCATCTCCTGCCTTTGCTGTTCCATGCTCCTGAGAGTCCTGACCCTGAGGAACCTCAGGGCACTTGGAAGGAAACATGGCCATCCCTTACAGGACACCTTCCACACCACCACGCTGGCACATACCAACACACCAGCTCTAATTCTCATGCTGACAAATGGGGAGCAGGGAAGAAATTCAGGATGCCACAAACAGGAGTGCCTGAAGGAAACCCCAGGCAGTGCAGAAGGAATGTTATTAGGGTTGTTTCAATTTCTGCTTTATGCTGCTTTTTTCACTCTGGGCAAGGAGTGAGTTTGGGGTTGGTTATTTTTCCTGAGTGCTGCCAAAGGCCCAGCAGATGCTGTGTTTGTTATTCACCAGGTCCCCATCAGGGCAGGGTGTGTTTCATCCCTGTCCTTATTTCAGAGCCAGCTTTGTCTGGGGAGAGTATCTGTGACACACAGAGACACGTGTTCATTTAAATACAGCAGCACTGGCCCTGCATGGTGGGGTGGAATCTTTTTCCCAGTGGAAGCATCTTGCACCCACGTGTGTCTGTGCTCCTGACTTCAGGCTGGGGAAGGGGAAGAAGAGCTGAATTTGTGCTAAAGGCAAAGTCTATCTGACAACAGCACAATCTGGGCTGCGATTTCTGGTTCAAAGTAGAAAACTGTATCAGCACAGAACATTGAGCAGCATTGTCCTGTGGTTGTTTTCCATTCTGGCACGCTAAAATACAGTAAGACCCAGGGGGGGATTTGTGGCACTTTCCATTTTTGATTTAGGGAATTTGAAAAATACTTGTCTTGAGGCTGAGCCTGAAGTTATGATCTTGGCATGTCCATACCATTAAATTCCCGTGGATAAAAGCAGAAACATCTGGATTCATGAGTGGATGTTGGCTAAGTCCACCAGAAAAAAAAAAAAAGCAAACCCTTCAGGGGATCCTAGAGGGTTCTAGCCAGGATAAATAATACAACAAAACAAGAGTGCTATTAAGAGTAATTGTAATACTGAAGCTGAATTATAAGATGAGGGCCAAGCCCTTTACACAATCTGCTTTTCCAGCAAAGAGCCCTTCAATTTACACTTAACACACATGTGGCTGATGGAACAAAGGAAAAGTTGAAGGAAGATGAAAGCAGTGCAGAGATTATTCAGTCTTGCTGGTTTAGCTCCAGGCACATCATTTTAAAGAGTAGATGATCAGTTTCCAGTTTGTTTTAAATTTTTCTGGCAAGAAATTTTACGCTCTATCCCAAAGTTGGATGTGCTTAAAACTCTTGTGTTTTTATTTTAAGGGTCCACCTTTGTTTTTGTTTCTGAAGGCAAGACTCTGGAAGTGCTGTGTAGGATACACCTGAGTGCTGGGGCTGGAGGAGCAGCCCAGTTGTGTCACCAAGGGGGTCTTGTCCCTGTTCCCAGCTCTATGGGGACCCTCTGGGGGAACAGTTTCTGCTCTTCTCCCACACCTCTGGGAGGCTGAGCCCTGCCTTGCTGAGCCACATGCTGTACTTGAGTTTCAAAGCACCCAAAGTCAAGGGAAGTGGCCAAAACTGTTGTGTCCCACACACTCGCAGCCTCTTTGGCTGCAGCCTGTTGTACCAGCACTGCTTGCCTGGTTTAAAGGTAGTGGATGGAGAAAAGTTTGTAGTGCTTTTCCCTTACACCTCTTTTTCAAGTTTTCAGGATTAAAACCTGCTGAACAGCATATCCTCTGCCACCCAGCCCCTCCTTTGTGGGTCTCCTCCTTGCAACAGGTCTCCAAAGCTGCCACCAGCACCATGCAGAATGTCTCCCTGTGACGGGGTGGATGAGACCCATGGCAGATGAAAGAAAAGTGAGTTGCATGTTCCTGAAAATGCCCCTAGAGCACAAACCCTTCCTATTACAGTCAGAGCTTCTCATGACCAGGACTTTGCCCATGCAGATCTGCCTTACCCCCACTGACCTTGCCCATCACCCTTCCCCATTCCTGGAAAACCTTGGATCTTTGCCTTCTCTGTCTCCAACCAATGCATTTCAGGGTGGGTTACCTCATTGTGGAATAAAACCCCCATTGGTCAGTCCTTGTTCCATCCTCCTCCTTTGCTGCCCTTTCCTTCCTGTTGTCCTTACCCCAGCTGACCTGAGGGAGCTGATCTCTTGGTTCCACTCCAGTAGGTCCTTCTCCACGGCCAGGCTTTAGGTTGTCCTCCATGGAGATGTTTTTTGGGATTCTGGCACTGCTTAAGACTCCCTGAAAGCTTCTAAGAGGCTCTGAATGATGGAATATGCATTTAGGGTGAGGCAACACTTGAAACATGACTTGGGAATGCCAGTGATACACAAATGATGATGTTTAGGCTGCCATATGTCCCAGAGAGGGAATAATCCTGTTTACACTGCAAGGAGTGGGAGTTCAATCTGCCTTAAAATAGCCTCAATGTATCTAGGAAATCCATAAAAAGGATACACCAGCATTTCTTAGGACTTTATTTTCGGCAGCTCTTGTTATTTATTTTGCTGCCAACATCTGTCATTTCCTGCACTGTGTATTTCCCAGCACCCACAGGCTGTGCCTGAGCTGGAAGCTGACAGGACCTAACGCTAAATAATGGAGACCTGCTTCCCGTTAGCATCTTGGCCATCAAAGTGAAACAGAGAAATGCTTCTGCTCATAGATGTTGCAAAATATTTGTTTTAGATCAGCTGCTATCCCTGCCACAGTCCGTGTTGGCAGCTGTGTCCCTCCACCCAACTGGAAGGCAGCAGGAAGGTCTGCTGGAACTGCAGGGCTCTGAGTTGGGGACAAACAGTCTGAGGAGCTGAGGGATGAAGCAGGGCTAAATTTGGAACCTGAGATAAGAGAATACCTGTCTCTTCACAGTGCACCGTGGTTTTATTTCGGCGGCACAGAACACACCTCGGTGTTGCACGGCTGTTTGCAGATCGTAGGGGCTCAAAGGAGGCTCGTTGAAAAAAAAGGCTTTGATGTCTTCAGTAAACAAATAGCAGTGTTAAAAGATCTTCAGTTCTTGTTAGCATGCTGCAAACAGCTATGTTTGAAGAAAAATAAACATCCCAAGGTTGATGGAAGGGTAGGGAAGCCATAAAGTACTGCAGTCAGCTCCTTGGTACGAGGACAGCAGAAATGACAGTGCCACGAAAAATCCTTTTCTTCGTCCTTTTGGATTAAAAAGAAATGAATGAACTGTGTCAAGGCTTGCCAGTTAGGTGGTGGGAATACATGAGTATAAAACCCACTGGCTAAATGCTAAATCACTGCATTGAGATCACAAGAACATCAAGTCTCCTGCAAAACCAAGAGTAGGATTCCCCTGGAGATCTTTCTCCAGCTGTTGGGGTGAGGGGGAGAAGATGCACCTTCCTTCAACCCCCACTTTGACTCTCTGTCCTCAGGGCTTCCCCTGCTGCCACCAGCCCCTCTGAACTCCTGCAGCTCTGGGGCCTCACCCCAAAAACCTCACCAGCTTTTTGTGCTGGGCAGTTTCCAGGAGGAGGCACCAGGTGTGTATTGTACCCTCAGTGAGGAGGATGAGGGTTTCCCAGCCACGTGCCTACTTGAGCTTTTACTCCTTAAAGTTTGTTGTGCTTGTCTCACTGCATCACTTAAAGCATCCTTTTGGAAATGCAAAAACTTAGGCAAGGACCAAAGAAAAGCACTAAACAATTATCTCATTAACAACCGGCACAACCTGGGGGATCCTAATTTACATTTATACTCTTTTAACAACCCAAATCAGGGTAAGAAAGAGAAAGTTTGGGGGGCTCTCTGAGAAGGGGAATTAACAATCAGCACGTCATGATAATAATCAATATGCCAATATTTACTGCAAATTAAAATCTTATCAAGAGCCTCCAGGGAGCCTCTTGCTTTAGTTCCATGTAATTCCAAGCATTTCTCTGTTTAAATATAGTTCACAGAAACTAGGAAATAAATAATTCAGACATAGTTGATTTTTTAATGCCTCTGTAGGATCACTAACATCTTTCCTTTGATAACACTTTTGTTCTGCCTACCAAAGGTCCACTCTAAATAGGTCTGGTGAGACTCCATCCAAAGAACCAGAGCTCATATGAAAAAAACACAGGAAATAAGGCAAAAATTCAGGGGAAAAAAAAAGGGTTATAATTCCAAAGGTAATAAGTATCCCTCTCCATACAAGCTCTTCCCTTCCTTGTGAACCTCTCCCTGCTGGATTTGCAGGGAGGGTTTGTCACTAATGCCGAGGCAGGGATGGCTCATAATAAACAGCAGCTCCTTAGAGACCGTAGCCATGGCATGCAAGAGATGTTTACCTGGCACCACAAGCACTATTCTGTTTGTCTTCAGATGTTCCTACAGAAACAGAAGGTTTTACACTCTGGTAAATAAAGCTCCTTCACCCCAGGAATGTTTTGATATTTTTTTTTCCCAAATGCACTGCTCTTCCCTTTCAGCTGCAGAAAGCCCATCCTGTGATTTCTGAATTGCTCTTTAACCTGCTTCTCCAAGAGGAGAGACTGGTTCCCAGTGCAGAGACACAGGACTTGTTGACAGCAGCTGGTTGTTCCCTGCACTGATCTGCCCATCACAGCCAGCATGAATCCAGCCTCTGCAGGACGGGGATGTGTCCTCCTGCACAGGACCCCCTTCCCCTGGGACAATTGTTACTGGTGTAATGTGTGTGTAGGAAGTTGACTTAGAGGGAATAGGCTCTAGTTGGTAGTTTGAAATCAAATGAATCACACACCTAATGCTGTTGATTGACCCAAATATGAAAGAGAAGGGCTCTGAGACCCTTGAGAGATGCTCTGAAGGTGGGAGGTCACTCTGAGGATCTTTTACTGGGCACAAGGTTTTTGGTTTTGGAGAGATTAGAGCAGGCCACCTCCCACTACTGGAGCACTGTTTCTCCCTACCTGCATAGCAAATACTGATTACAAGAGCCAAAGCAATTGTGCAGTTTATCATCTGCAATCCTATCCTCAAACTCATTTCAAACCTGTCAGCTGCAGCTGGATGCTGCCATCAGCCAGGGTGACACTGGGCACAGCCACGTGCCCCAGAGCATATCTTGTTTCTCTAAAGCAGATTGGAATGGGATGATTGTGCTCCAGGCCAAGCCTGCATGCACAGCAGTGGCACCTTGGGCTGCTGAGATGACAACATCCCCTCTGCATGCTGGGGAAGGCAGGGTGACAAATTTAGTAGGAATTTTGTAATTAAACTCACACTTCTGAAGATCCCTTTATACCAGATTGACCCCATCAGGAGGAACCCAGCACTGAGCTGATTTATGGTGGAATGCAGCAGGCTGTGTGGAGTGTGTTTGTTCAAATAACACCAGCCCCCTTTACCAAGTACTGTTTTATTTCTAGCTCAATTAAAACACAATTAGCAGGGCTTGCAATTTTCTCAAATGCACCTGATCTTCAATGAAATGAATATTGATGTCTGTCCAGTGTGCAAGTCAAGTAACACATGGAAAATTGCACATCCTTGACTCAGCAATGCAGCTTGGAGGATGACTTCATGCCCCTGAATGAGAGGATCAGCATGCCAGATGTGCTTGATGCCTGACCCCTTTACAGGCTCTGAAAGATCACACATCACTTTAAAATGTCATTTCATGCATGCAGGAGGAAGAAAGAGAGTCTGATCTTGCTTCATGTTACTGAGCTGCCCGTTTAATTTTGTTAGGGTAGTGTGAATGTCTTAATAACATGAAGCAGAGATCTGATCTCTGGTCTGGCTGTGTGTTTCCAAAAGACACCCTGATGCCTTTTTCAGGGCCAGAGTGGGTAACAATCTGTATTTTCTTGCTATTAATTATAAGGCTGTATTTCATTCTGATTTTGAATGAGTCTCACAGCATAGTTGAAATCCTCACTTCCAGTCAGTCATTGAATTCTGCTGAATTGTTTTTTCTTGAGGCAAAAGCAGCAAATGTGAGTATAGAATTAATACCTTTTTAAACTGTGATTGTATTTCTAAGCCACAAAAGTCAGGTGGTAGTCAGACTTTCCTGCTCTTGGCCCCATTCTCTGTGATAGACTTGAATGTCCTTTCTTTTTCCTTGCCTAACTGCTCGCTCCCAAAATCCTCCTGAAAAGAATCCAGAGAGTGATCCAGGTCTCTGTAATAATCACGTTCCCATAGCAAATTATATAACAGAATTTTGTACACTTGTATTTTTTCCTCTCCTCCAGTGCATTCCACGCACCTACACAGTCACACTAATTAGATCATGTAATAAACTTAAATGTGGCAAAAAATCTGTTCACAGGGGGCTGCAAGACAGCTGGACTTGGAAAGCAGCCAGTCATTAATTTTGTTTTGTTTGAGAAAAGCTAAAGGACATTATCTTACTGAAGATGAAGCAAACTTCATGTAGTAGGAGCTGTAATCTAAGCAGGCAAACTATTTCATTTAAATAGTCCACTGTGAATCCTGATGTAAAGGTTTGCTTATATGAAAAAACAAATCTGTGAGAGTTTAACAAACTCATTAAAAATCAAACTAAAAAAACTAAACTAATGTTAGGTTAGACTTAATTAGTTTAATTAAATTTAAGTAAACTAAATGAATGCTCATCCATAACATGTACCTACAGAAGAACTAAGTAGCAAGAACTTAACTTTGAGCCTCAGGTGTCTTTTAAATAAAAAGAGATGTCTGCATGAGATATGCACCTCAATCAATTTTTTTGATTAGATTGTCTTAAACTGCAATCCCTGCATTTGTGGGGAAATACAGGGGGGTGAAAGCAGGGCCTACTCTAAGACACCACTTACAGTGGCAGCTTTATACTTGCACATTCATTTCTAGGGTAGGGAATAACTTTGAGTGTTTTGCCAGTTTGACAGCAGTGTTTCCTGGTAAAGGGATCAGCTCCGGGGCAGGGATTGCTTTCCTCAATTCAGATGCTGAAAGTTTTGGCCCCTGTTGTGCTGAATCATATTTAAATCTGTAGCTTTATTGAGTTGGTGCTTAAGTAGAAGCCCAGTGATTCTCCTGATGATCCAGGCAGACTGGGAGCATTCCCAGGTAACTGCACTTCTGCAGAGCTGACCCAAGCAGTGACATGGAGCTGACACAGTCGGGAACACAGGGAAGAAGGAGCCAAGGCTGGGCAGTGGTGTCATGGTCCAGGAAACACTTAATTTCTTCAAAATACCATTAACAAAGAATGTGATAACTTCCAGCTATATTCCTGATCAACACTAGATGTTGCTGTGCTGCTACTCATATAAACTATACATTAGCAAGGTTTTTAAATGGTATTTACTGCAATTTCCTCTTTCCTGTTTCTGTTAGTCACTATATCCTGACACTATATGCTGGGGAAGTGGTTCCTTTAATTTACTTTTCCTTCGAAGTTTCAACTTTATTTGGACAATATCAAGTTTATAATTCCCCCTCGAATGCACATGTAAAACTTTACAAAAGAGACTTTACAAAAAGAGACTCTTCAAATGATAACATGAAGCAACTCCTATATGAATGTCAAATATTTACTTAACTCTGCTTCTGGATTTTTTGCAATCCAAGGGGAATGACATTGTTAACTGGACGATTCCGGGAACAGACTGACAGCTGCAAGGCCACAGAGGGAAGTTTGTTTATAAGGGGACAAAAAAAAATTAGAAAAAAAATTTAAAAAAATGTTTAGTCCTGCTGAGTTTCAGGCTTTCTACTCCCACGTGTTTGAGTGGGAGAAAGGACAAATCTTGGGACGTTGATTTCCCCATGGCAACAGAAAACGGAAATTACTTTAACCCCATCTAGTGACAGATGACTCATTGCTCAGCCTGCTGCTATTTTCCAAGCACTAAAACAATACAGCTGCAAAGAAAAGGCCAGCCTGTATTATCTCATAGGCTGAGCACCGGGCTCGTGGGAGAGGGCAGTTCTCTGGCTGCCTTTCTGTCGAAGAAAGGCAGAGCTGGAGCCTTTTGGTCGTTCTTTCATTGTGTAAAGCAAACGTGTGCCCTCCATCCCTGTGCTGCTGGAAGGCAAAGCCAGGGTGTCCCCAGGATGGAGGTGATGCAGCATGGGATGAGGTGCTGGTGGGTGTTCTATTGCTTGGTCCTGCTCACTCTGGATATCATGGAATGGTTTGGGTTGAAAGGGATCCTAAATCATCTCCTAAAGGGATCATCTCCTTCCAACCACAGGCAGGGACAACCTCCACCAGGAGACCAGGCTGCTCCAAGCTCCCTCCAAACTGTCCCTGGACACTTCCAGAGATGGGGCAGCCACAGCTTCTCTGGGCAACGTGTGCCTGGACCTCACCACACTCACAAAGAACCTTTTTCTAATATATAGTCTAAATCTCTCCTCTTTTGGTTTAAAACTGTTCCCCCTTGTCCCATCTTGCAGCCAGGGATCTGGCAGGACATTGCCATGCTTTCAGTTTAAATACAGGAATGACTCCTTCCCAAATGCAGCCTAGTGAGGGGACAGCAGGGATGAGCAGGGTTTCCAGGCCCCTATATATCAAAAAGAGATCTGATGGCAGAAGTGCATTCTATATTGCTGGGGAAGTCATAACACATTCCCCCAGGTTGCTGTAATAGGAATATTCCTCTTTGAAAGCTTATTATGGGTGAAAGGTTGGTACCCTCTCCTCTTGCTGGCTTTCCCAAATCCTAGTAAGGATTCTGCAAGGCTCAGAAGTGAGGCTGGTAAGGCTTACTGAGCCTAAGGTTCATTTTGGGCATAAGATATTACACCATTGCACGGGGAAGGTATAATGCCACCCCTGAGATGATGGACTGAATAACTGGTCAGTTAACATCACTTTATTCACCACAAACTGGGATTAGACATCACACTATTAGGAAATCCAGGATCCCAGGAAAACTGCATGGTGGGATGGTGTCATGGGATATGTGAATCATTTTCTTTCTGGGAAAGACAGGCTGAACTGCTGGTACAATAGCTGAGTCTTTACTCAATCTTGTCATTTGTATGCTGGTATGATCACCTTTCTCTAATAGCAGGAAATCAGGTCCACAAGGTTCTGTTTGGACAGCATAATTAACAATAAGAATAGCTCCATTACCAGGTTGTTCTGGGAACCAAAATCTGCCTTAACGGCACAAAGATTATCTTCCTGCAGGAATCAACACATACCAACGTGAGCTGCTGGCTAAACCCAGACCTTGAATGAGGGCTCCAGCAGCACACTGCTATCTGTTTGTTATCTGGGAACACCCTGGGGTTGGCTACAGCTGTCCCAGAGCTGTCATGTCAACAGCAGCTGGATCAGGCTGCTCAGGCCAGCACTGATTACTGGAGAATGAACCACCCCAGTTCTGTCGGGGAAGTGCTGCTGGGCTGTGAGGGGTTATCTTATCCTGATAAGATTTTCTTACAGTTCTGCTCAGTATTGGCCTACAACGCAAAATGTCCCCTCCCAAAACTGCAAGAGGCCTGTGAAACTGCCAGCTGTGGGGAGGAAGAACCAGAGATCAGCACATCTTACTCCTGAAACAGAAATTGTGACTATTGCTGTCTAAACTTACAGCCTAGTAGAGCCAGAGAAAGATGTGGGAAATCAGATTACATTCCACCTCTTGAGACTCCATCCATCAGCATTCTGGTTTAGAAGCCCATGAGTTATGACACTGAACAAAAAAGACTGTTCCTTTCAGAGAAGAAACAATTGCCACAAAGTCCATGTAGAAAATGAGAATAACACTTCTAATATAGGTTTTTCTGCTTTAGTGTTCTCTCCACTTCTTTACCTAGAAAATGGCTGTATTACCTGGAAAAACATATTTTTGTATTTTGCTGCTTGAGGGGGAAAGAGCTAATTAAATTTGTAAAAGTGGAAAATAATGTTAAGAGGTCTTTGTAGGCCTGTGGTTCTGAGTGCTGGTGTCAGCTTTACAGCCAGTATGTGCAGATGGTAATGAATGAGCTACCATCAAGCTTCCTTTATTGTCCTAGGGCCTCACTGAGCTCATAAATGTCTTCACTGGTTATTATTTCCAGTTATTTAGTGTTCAGCTGGTGAGTGCAGCACTCCCATTGATGCTGCACCCCAAACCACCAGAGCAGGATAAGTAATGGCAGTTTTTCAACCAAGCCCTCTAACCCAGCTCAGAGAGGCTGCAGAGGATGTGCTGCAGCAGCCACTCGTCAGTACTGAAACTAAGCCCTCCCCAGCTGCCTTGTTTGTACATAAATAAGACTTTCTAGCAACAGCCTGGGCCCCTGGGACATGTAGAGCACCGAGCCAAGGCCAGGCACAGCCCCAAAGGGGACAGTGTGCAGGGCTGCTGGCTGTGCAAGAGGGCTCGAGCAGGGTGAGGGAAGGTGGTGGATCTCCCAGTGGGCTCCAGGACTTTTGGATAATGCATTTAGGCTTTCCACAGAAGAAGCTGTGCAGAATTTTGCATAGCCAGAGGACAGCATTTCTTCTGACAAACAAGGACATAATAGTCTTTTCCAGAATAAGAATATAAATGTCTCTCCCTGTAACAGCATTTGGAGCTGTGGGCAAGCGCAGTGTTCACACTCTGATTTACCAGCCCGGCGCCTGTGCTGGGTTCAGCTCTTCAGTTGTCCATAGAAACACTTCCTCTGCCTCTTTCAGCCTGCAAACACTGTGGTGGCTTCTGCAAACCACAAACAACCGCTGTGCACTTTCTGTTAGAAATCCTTCGTTCACACCAACGTGTTCTTCTTCCAGCTCTGTCCGTATTTCTGCTCTGCTCTTGCACCTCATCCCCAGGCAGAAGCAGCAGGAAGAGCAGCTCTTCTGCTCTGCCAGGCTGGTGCAGATTGGGGTCCAAACTTTCCATCTCCATTTTGCAAACCTATTTTCTTCAGCTCTGGCAGAATATTTTCATGCCTGTTAAGCCATAAGGGCTCAGCTGTGCCTGACTCTCTGGCCAGCCAATGCTCTCTCCTCAAGCAGCCTTCAAACCTCCCATGGAACCCCAAGGCTAGTTTTCCTATGCCTAGAGACTCCAAGAAATACCACCCTTTTCCAATTCTCATTACGGCAGAAAGAGTTTCTTTCTTGGTATCTAATTCTCCTAAACATGTTCAAGTTTTCCTACTGGAACTTGCTAATTTCCAAGCAGAGCTGCCTATAAAAATTTCCTTCAATTTCAACACATTTTCCCTTGCACTGGGGATATGGAAACATCTGCAGGCTGCCAGCTTTCCTGGCTCACCTTCCCAGGGAGGCTGCAAATTTGTGTTTCCTGGGACTACAGTTCCCAGAAGACAATTTATTTTCCCCTAAACCAGGAACCAAGGTTTGCTGGGTCTGTTGCAACTTTTGAAATGCTTCCTCCTCCCATGAGTGAGGAAGGGATGAGCCTTCCTGCAGCAAACTGGGGGCAGGAGGGGAATGTTGTAAGGGGCAAAGCATCCTTCTCAGCACAGCTCCCACCTGTCACAGCTCTGTGCAGAGTTAGGGGAGAGCATCTGAGGTCAATGGCTGAGAGCACTGCTTCCACTTTCATAGAACTACAACATCCCACGCAAAAGTGGTGATTAAAGGGCTGGCTGGTGTTAAATAAAGTGGTTTTGGGACTGTGTGAGAATGTTAGAAATGCCCTCCTCATCTGTGTGTCTCCCCTGAAAGAATGTTTCAGCATGTCTGTTCCTAAGAGACCACAAAATCCTCCTCTGTAGCCTCTGATCAGACACGTTTGTGGTTCCTGCTGGAACGGTGATGCCAAACACCACTGGCTTCCTCCTCCAGGGGAATAGTCTTAGGAAAAGTTTTTAAAGGAAGGACTGAACTCCATGGCCCTAAGCAATCTCTGTACTGTTCCATGTAACGTGACTCAGTACCGTACTTGGTCACTTAACGACTCTTAGTGTTCCTAATTAAGACCAGCCTTTGCCCAGACTATCGTTGTGTGAATACTGTCTCCGTCAGCAAAGTCATTAATTGTGGAACCACCCTATTTGCATGAGGGGCTGTAATCTCCTGAAGGAATCCCTGGTTTTTTTGCAATCAGAAGGCAAAGGTGTTCTTTTTACAACATCCTTCTAAAGTCTGCTTTTCAAAAGATTGAAAGCTCACACAAGGAGCCTCCCAAAAATCAGCAGTGTGTAACTGGCAGGTTAAAAGGTCCCAGGCTGGTGTTTGCAGTGCAGAAAGGCCGGGCTGGGTTTTCAGCAAGCCAGAAGAGTTGGGTAATGAGCAGAATCGTGTGCTCAGTGCTTTAAAAATGCTGTGGGATTTGGGGTGAAAACATGAAAAAGTCCTGGTGTTTCACGAGGACGCTTCTCCCCGTGTGCATAAGGCAGGATGACTCAGCTTCTCACTGATAGCAAGTTTGCTGAAACAAATACTGACCTTCAAACAGTCACTATATATTATCACTGATATTAATACCATCCTGAATACAATAAACCTAAACCCTCATTTCCAGGTGGTTTTTCACTTAGATCTCTCCCCGGGGATCTCAGCATCCCTTTTCATCCTTACTGGAGCTTAAGGAGAGCTTTGCTCTGTGGGTTCAGCCCATCAAAAGAAAAAGGAAATGGAAAAGAAAAGCCACTCAGAATAAAGATGAGACAACCTTCCCAACACCTGATTCTTCAGTTTATAAACCGAAAAGTTTATAAGAAATATCCCCACTTGCCACCTTTTTGCACAAAAATCTGTATTTGGACACCTAAATATACCATAACTGTCTTGCTCAGTGATCGTGGAGTGTGCTCCCTCCTCAGTTTGTTCCTAGGAAGTCTGCTGGCACTGGCTGTGTCTTGTGGGAGCAGATGCTGTGAGCACCTGGCTCCCCTGGGACCAGACAGGCACCAGAGGCAGCAGAGGAAAAGCAGAGCCATCCTGTCAAGATACTTTAGCAAATTTGAAACGCCCCCGTAGTTTCCCACCAGAGGAGCACGCTGTACCTGGCTGGGTGCTCTGAGCCAGCACTTGCAATCCTGAAGCACCTTTTCCTCACCTTCACTGCACAGTCCCTCGCTTGCCTGCCTCTATTCACCCACTTTTAAAGCAGTGTAAGTGTCCTCACAGCACAGATCTACCAAAAATGATGAAGAATGGCTGGCCATTAACTTTACCTGGCTTTCTGGAAACTGCAGGAGATATTTCCTTTCAATTTAGTAAGCTTAGATGCAGGAATATTATACAATTCTTTTCTCCGAGATAAAAAGTCACTTTTTCCTACATTTAAAACTGTAAGAATTGAAGTACTAACTATAAAAGAAGAAGAAAAGGGCCATGAAGCACTTGCTGTTTGCTCCTTCCGTGTAACACCAGAGTGACGTTGGAAAGAGGAAGCGCCTCAGAGCTGGAGCCGTGCCGGGCGATCCCGCGCCGCTGCTGGCGTGTCCTCACCCACTTATCTCTCCACTTCACCCACTCGTGGGGCATCTGCATCCCAGAGCAGAGGTGCTGCCCCAGAAATCCTCTCTGAAGGGCTCCAGAGACAGCTGTGTCCACAGCACAGCGCTGGGATCTCACGGTTTCCCACGGGTTAATGCCCAAGCACGGCAGCCACATCATTCCTGGAGGCTTTGGAGGGAATTCAGATCTGATCCAGGTAAGTGTTGGCTGGTTGGAGCAGGACTTTCCCAGGGCTGGCTCAGTGGGATACTCCTCGATGACATGGTTAATTTTGGGAATTCCACAGAGAGCAGGAGAAAGTGATGTGAAGTTGTCGTCTGCCTCGTTGGCTTGGTTTCATTCCTGAATCCAACGTGTAGTTTTGCTTTAAATGGGGGAGGAACAGGCTGCCAGGAGATAAGGGTGTTTGGATCTGGGATGGGCAGTTTGCTCACGGCAGCCCTTGGTTCATTAAGTCAATACCAACACTGACATGCAGCTCTGAATCACACCCAGCAGCAGCCTCCACTCCCCTAAACCAGCCTGGAGATGTTTGGTTATGGGGAGAACCCAAAGATTTGGAAACAGGTATCCTCGGAAAACAGCTTTTCAGTTGCACATTAATGCAAATTCCAAGTAAATGCTGGCCATTTGCATAAGGACCTGCCTGGAGAGATGCCAGGAATCGTGGTGTGACCCCCAAAATAAATGCCAGCCCCTTTCTAAGCACAGAAAGCTCCAGTGTCCTCAGCTGGAAACTGAGAGCTGTGGAGAAGATGCTAACCAAACCCCTCGAATTCATGTCATCTACCTACATGCAGGAGAGCCAGAAAATTTCCAGCAGTGACCTTCCTCTGGCCTCTCTGAAATAACTGGGTATCCAGGTATGCATTAGGGACTGACAGAAAGTTAAAAACCAAAGACTGTTAAAAAAAAAAAAAAGTAAAAGCTAAGTGTCCCACTTCTGGGTGTGCTGCTGTTACAGCTGCTGTACGTGATCCTCACAATTAAATTGCTGAAGAACCGGTTCTGGGTCAGGTTCATGTTCCCTCAGTAAGTGTGACAGAGGGTAACATGGGAATCTGGCTCTCCAGGGCCACTTTCATTTGAAGGTTTAATAAAGACTAGCACATCTGTGTGCCACTGGCTGCTCAGTTTGTTACTGTTATTCTTGTATTTGTTTAAAATTATCAGAAATCTACAGTGGAACACCGATTGGCAGGTAAGGGGGTGCAAAAACTGGGTGAAATGCAAGAACTGACAATGTTTTTTTTTAACTTTTCCCTCTGCTTAAAGAGGACCTGGTGGGTCAGCCAGGCAAATGGGTGTTTCGCTCACATTGGTAATTACCCTTCTGCTCCACACGCTGATCCCAGCCCCACCTCTGTCCAGTTATTCCCTTCAGAAAGGTTTCCATGTGAAGGCGACTCATCCTGTGCTGTACACTCGGGTGTTTTCATCTGCTGGGCACACACACTGAGATTTGTAATGCTCTGCTCTTCCCAGATTTGTGGATGGAATTAGAGGAAGGTGAGAATATACCCCCAGCCGTGCTCTTCTGAGGGCTCTGCAGCTCCTGTGCTGGTGAGTACAAACAGGAATGATTGCCTGGACTCTGCTGGGGCTTCCTATGTCAGGTTCTGTCTTTCTTTAATTGTTTTGTGGATTTTATTTTTCACTTGTTCTTCCTTTTTCAGTTTTCACCCTATGGCAAAGCCTGGTTTTACATGTTTTACTTGAGCTATGCAAAACAACTGGAAGTTGGGGGAAAAAATAGAGGAATAGAGAATTATGCTACTGGTTTTAGTGGAGAGCCTGAGCAAACTGAGAGCAGGATGCAGGGAACTGGGGCTGATGGCAGCTTTGAGTTTGGTCTAAACTCTGGAAAGGTAACACTCAGCGTTTCTGATTGCCTTTTTTGCTTGTGTGCTTGGCAAATAGGAAAATTACTTTTTTGAGACAATTCCTGATGGATTTTTAGCAGGAAAAATAAAATCTTTTTCCCTGGGCCTTGTGTTGGGGGGTGGGATCTGCTCCATCCCATGTTCCCCTTCCCTGTGTTGTGTGGTGTCATGGTGTGTCCACTGGGTTTTTCCAGCCCATGGTGTGTTAAAAGCTTCGTGACTCATTCAAACCCAATTTTTTTTTCCTATTGCAATCCACCCAATGGGCCACCATATAAAAATCCTCTTTCCTGTGGCCTCCCTGCCCCTGGGCTCCCAGTGAGACTGTGTGTGCAGCCCTGTGGGGGTCAGGGTGGTGGCTGGAGGGGACAGAGCTGTCTTGGCTGCTAAATCCCATGGCCCCAGCACGGGGACTTCAGCAGCAGCACTCACTGCTGGGTGTGTGAAGGAGCAAGGTCTGGGAGCTGCCTCTGGCTCTCCAAACTCCCCTGAGTGAGTCAACTTCTGATTTACAGGAGTCACAAGCTGGGGGGACACTAAAGCAACAATAATACACTGGCTTTCCCTCACCAGCAGGATCGAGTGCAGTTTTCTAACAAAATTTTGAACAGGAAAGTTTTGTAACACAGCTCAGATAAAAAAGAAAACAAGTGGGAAGAAGCTGTGTTATTGATCTCTGGGTGAGATGTGGTTGGACTGTAGGCGAATTTTGAGCATTTAAGAGCAGAGGCAGCAACGCCCTTATCTTGTTTGACCATCTCTCCACCAGATGCAGTTGCAGTTTGTCCAGATATTTGTAAGTTTTTCAGCATGAATACCAGAATAAACTATTCTGATCATCTAGTCTGACCTGCAGTGTCAGGCAAACCACAGGATTTATGGTTTCCTTGAACCAGTGTAGCCTTTGGAAGGAAAAAACCTCCTGTCTTTAATGAAAGCATTTTTAATGATGATGATTTTACTTAACCTGATGAAGGACTGGTTCAATGTTTGGATTTGTGTCAAATTCAGCATTGTCTGGGTCAGATTCTGACATTCACGTGGCATCCAAGAAAGCATTTTCACTTCACAAGAGTAACTTTTCAACAGTATGAGCAAGGATGTGAGGAACCTGGAAAGTGCAATATTGCAAAAGAATGCAAAGAAGCTCATTCCTGTGATAATAAAATATTAAAGTGATGAGCTAATTCTGACCATTTTAAACATTTTAACAGAACAAAGCTAGAGTTTAAATGAAAATATTCAAAACTAATACTCCCACTGCTTATAGGCACATGTAAGCTGACAGATTGTTTTAGATGCAGAGTGTAACTGGAATACACAGAGCTAGCACCAAGCAAAAATAAGAATATAGGGGAAAATGCAGCTATAGAAAGATACGTGTATTATAGAAAGAAATTTTGTTGTGCCTCCTCTGTATGGGATCATATACAGTCAGAGCAGCAATGAAGAAAAAAAAAGGTGTTTATTAAAGCTAACAAGGCCAATAAACTTACAGGAGAAAGGAGATGGAATATTGCAAAAGAAGCAGACAGTAGCTCTGAGGATGATATATTTGCATATCTTTAACTAAAACAGAGGGGGAAAGAAATGAAGGGGGAAGGTTGGAGCAGTGCTGGATCCAGACACATGAGAGCAATGCTGAGTTGGTGTCATGCTGGTAAGCACAAGATATCTCAGAAGCAAGTGAGATTTACACCAGATAAAATCAAAATTATGCAATGACTAGCACAATTCCTACCCCCCTTGAAACCTGATTTAAAAATAAAACATTAAGAGGAACTTCAATTCAGAAACTTCAGTTGCTTTTAACATAAACAAGGGAACATAGGAACACAGAGATATAAAATCAGGGGGAAATGATTCAGAGAACAGGCACATAAGTAGAGCAGTATTGTATCCTTGATATTCAGGGAGCTGGAACACCTCTGCTCTGGAGCCAGGATTAAACAGTTGGGGTGTTCTGCCTGGAGAAGGCTCCAGTGAGACCTTGGAGCCCTGACCAGTGCCCAAAGGGGCCCCAAGAGAGCTGGAGAGGGACAGTGGACAAGAGAGATTAGATTCAAATTGACAGAGGGCATGTACAGATTGGTTATCAGGAAAAAAATTCTCCCTGTGAGGGTGGTGAGGCCCTGGCACAGTTGCTCAGGGAAGCTGTGATTGTCCCATCCATGGAATTGTCTAAGGCCAAGTAGGATGAGGATGGAGCAAGCTGGGATAGTGGAAGGTGTCCCTGCCCATGGCAGGGGGTAGAACTGGATGATCTTTATGGTCCCTTCCAACCTGAACCATTCTGTGATTCTATGTCCAGAGCAGATTATGAACTTTTACTAAAACTGGAAAAAATGCAGCTGCTTTAGTTTCAGCCAGCCCAGCCCTGCAAAGAGTAAAACATTTGTTACAGAGGCATCAACCTGTGGCTGATCCAGCCTCACTTGGGCTGAGCCATGGGTGTAAAGTGTGCCAGGAAAGGGCTGGTTTGGGAAGGGGGGAGATGGTGTTAGTCTGCCTGAGGAGGTGATGAGGGCACCAGGAAGCTTGGAGGCTTAAGAAGGAGTTGTGGGGATGAATGACCAGAGAGGCTCTGTTAAAGCAAAAAGTTGTTGGGGAGGAAGGACTGGCTGAGACCTGGAAGTAGTTTCTGGTGACGAAATGGGCTGGCAGGTGGCAAAAGGGGAAGGAGGTGCCAGCTGAATGGTGATGGGGGGACAGCAACGTGTGGCTCCCAAGGATTTCCCGAGGCTGAGCTGGGGAATTGCTGTTTGGAGGTGTTGAAGCATTCCTGGGGTTCGAGCAGTGAGGGTGCCAGCTCTGAGGATCTGGGCTCTGCAGAGGAGCCCTGGGGCAGCAGGAGGGTGCTGCGGTGGTGGCTGAAAGGCAAAAAAACCAGGCTGAAAGGCACCAGTGCTGAAAGGCAAAAAAAAAACAGAGCTGAAGAGGCATCAGATGAGTCTGTGGCAGGTTGTGATGCTGCACAGGGGAGTTTGCTGCTCTTTTGAGGGTAGAAATATCACAGTGGGGACAGTTAGCATCTGGCTTCTTTGCCTGATGTGATGCCATTAAATATGCGAAATTTTGAGATGTCAACTGATGTGGTACCACCCACACTGGCTGCTGGTGGGCACAGCCCCGATCTCAGCAGGGCAGGAAGTGCCCCAAGTGCTCACATTACAGGAAGCTAAAAATCTTTCAGCCTTGTGCCTAAGATAATTTATTTCCTCAAGAAAAATCCTGCATCCCAAAGTAATCCGTGAAGGGGGGTCTCAAGGTTTTTGTGAAAGAGGAGCTGTTCCCTCGCAATAACACAAGGAAAAGCCCCTGATGAGCATCACCCAGCACAGTGAGTGGGGTATGTCTGGTGCAGGCTGATTCACAAGAACAGAGAGTTTTGACATTGCTGAAAGACAAAAAAAAAAAAAAGAAGTGGTGCATACTGATGGCTGTCACAGGAAAGACTCGCTCCTTTCAGCGCCTTGGTGCTGCAAAATACACTTTTTACAAGACAAAGGTCTCTTCTTAGGAGTTTGAATGGCTGTTCTTAGCTATTGACAAGCCTGGAGTTAGCAAAATAGGCTCTTCTTTCTTTTATGTAAGGTGATAAATATAAATGTCCCATGATAAATAGTCAATGGAATATAATAAGTTCTTACACAAGTAAATGTGCTTAATTTTGTTCCCAGACAACAGTGACAAAAGGATGTTGCACTGAATGCCTCGCAGTGATAGAGTTTCAGTAGTGAGAGGAAATGAGATCTTGTTTCTGAAAGGGGAGAGAGAGAGGCTTTGTGAATGAAGAACAAATCTGAAAGGTGCTGCTTCTTCCCTCTGTTTATGCTCTAATATCAATATAGGGAATAACAGTGGAAGCTGCAGCTGGAGAGGGCACTAGGGGTCACCCCTGTCATATCTATGTCATCTGGATTTAATTCTGAAGTAAGATAAACAACATGACAAAAAACAAAGCCAGACTATTCTGATTTCTTTTTCTTTCTTTTTTTTTTTTTTTCCTTTTAATTGTGTGGGTCAGACAGCTTGCATTTCATTTCTTCATTTTCCCCTCCTGCCTGCCTTCTGTCTGCCTCTCCTTTAAAACAAAGCCCCAGGAAGCCAGTGGGTTGCAGCCAGGGACGATGCTATAGATGCAGGGGACTTGCATCAAAATTCCCTCTGTGTGGCTCCCATTTATTTAGAGCAAAGGTCAGGCAAATCACAAACACTAAGTCAGTCGGGCAGAATCACAGAGCAGCCTTGGCATGTTCCTGCAAGTACCGCAGAGCAAACTGATTGCAGCCATGAATGGCTCCCTTGTAGTCCGGGGAGTAACTCCTGACACGTTTTGCTCTGCCTGCCCGCCCAAAAATCCCGTGCCTAAAGATCTTTCTCTCCTCTTTTCTTCCCCCCAAACAGAGAAGTGTCCCTGACTTCTCATGCAACTGCATCTGATACCTGCATTTGGAGGATTTGTTGTCTGGGCTATGAAAAGAATTGCAAATTCTCCTCTCTGAGACTTTTTTTGACCTTGTGTCTAGGAAGCAACCACTGCTGTCAGCTGAATCTGCCGTCTGAGCATTGGAATTGTGCATTTTAAGGTGCAGTGCAAGATGTCTAGGGAGGAAAAGTATTTCTTTATGGAGACAGATGATTTCTCTCAAGACAGACAGGCTTTCAGGCACACAAGATGTGATGAAGAGGCTGCACCCCCTACCAGCCTGCTTTTTTTAGCTCTAGTAATTGATGTTGCAAGATGTAGATCCCTTTTTCTCTGCACATAAATTATGGTAAATTGTGGTGGGTTTTGTCACATGATGTGGCAGAAGTTGAAAGTTCACGAGAACTTAAGAACAGACCTGTCAGTTTATTGAAAGGATCAGCTGCCAGGAGCTGGGAAACTACAAAGACAGAACTTCTGTCTTGGAAAATCCCTTTCCTGCAGATCACTGGAGACAGGAAGAGCTGCAGAGAAGCTTCCCCATAACTATGCCCCGTTTGCACGCCCCTTCCTGAGCACCAGTCATAATTCCCTTGGGATGACACCCTGAGGTTGGGTGGTGCTTAGCCTGCCCTGCCACACAAGAACAGAGACACGTTTTTGGACCATCACAGGGATGATAAATCTGCTTGGAGTGCATAACTGTAGGGGCTGTTTCTGGAGCAGTGTGAGGGCAAATCCAGACTCACCGCCCGAGCTGTGCTCAGGGCTGGTGGCAGCACACACAGGACATTTCTGTCCCTGCCACTGGCTCCTGCCAGCTCCAGGCCTGGCCCTCAGCTGCCTTTGAACTGGGAGCTGGTTCAGTGTCAGCTCAGGTATCCGTGGGCTGCAGCAAAGCTATCACCCAAAGGTGGGGGCGTGCTCGGGCTCCCTATTTTAGGGTTTTATGTAACATCCAGCTTATATAAGCCTTTGTTAACAAAATGGGTGGAGTGTGTCTCGCTTGGATTCCTCACTAAAGAAACGCTCATTACTTAACGCTTACTCAAGTGCTCATTACATACTTTAAGAATAATTTATTTAGTTCCTTTCCTGTTGCTAATAATAACACGGCGACTTGACAACCTGTTATGGACAAATGATAGAACATGTAATTCCCCATTCAATGAACTGCACCTTGGAATAAATGAGAAGCAGTGCTGTTGAGGTAGACGAGGGGAAACTGAGACATATCCCAGAGGTACTTAATGGGAAAATAAGGCAGTCCCAGGGTGGAAGAATGAGGCATACCCCAAACCATGATCCTGGGCTGTGCATTGGTTTCTTCTTGCTGCCTCCTGGCAGGAGACAGTTTTAGGGTGCTGGTAGAGGAGGAAGGATGTTGTGGCCTTGCCAGGATGGTTTGGCCTGCAGGATGTGCCTGGGGACACCGCGTTGGTAGCACAATCCTCATCTTCAGAGTTCCACCCAGCATTGTTTCCCACGTGGAGGGAAAAGGGAGGGGTGGGCAGGCAGCAGCATCAAACACTCTGCATCCCATGTCCTCATCCCAAAGCTGACTTGGATCCCAGGAAAGTCCCAATGGTCTCTGTCATTAATTAAATACCTTTCCAGATCTGGAGTTCTGTCCTCCAGCAGGAAAAGGTGGGCTGTATCCCGCTGTGTGGGAATGGTAAGGCATTAAAAGCTGTCAGATAACCAGACCCCATGGTACAGAGGACCATGCAAATTGTTTTCAGAGGGGCTTGTTGAGCTCACTCAAACCTGGCATTCACGTTCCTGCAGGGCTTTAAATAGAAAGGCAGTGTGTGTCTGAGCTCAACACCATACGGAGCTGGTTTGCACTCTCTCCTTCCTCCAGATCCTGTGCTTCATCTACTGACGTGCTTGGCATTCCTTGAAGTTTTGTGAATTGCTGCAAAAAAAACTCCAAAAAACCCAAACCACCCAACCTCCTTTTTTATTTTATTTTCCCCTTCTTTTTCCCCCTTAAAGCCTTGCCTTTCCCTGCAGCCCTGTCCCTATCCCTGTCCCTCCACCGCTGCTTGGGGCAGCTGCCACACGGTGGCATCCAGGTATCTCTGGAACGATGCACCAGCGAGGAAAAGGGCGGGACAGCTTGGATTCGGGCAGTTCCTGCCCAAAAGCAAGTGTGAGATACAAGAAATACGTATTATTTTAGTTCCGAGGCACATTTCTGTCCCCTGAGGCTCTGAAGGGGTGATACAGAGGGGAGATTCACTGCTGCCGGGAAAATCAAGCTAGACGTGGTATCTCATGTATTATTCAATATTTTTTTTCTTCTTCTTCTATTCCTTTTTTTTTTTTTTTAGAGTTTTTTAACTTTTTCATTTACCACTGTCATCCACACTCCCCCTCGCCGAGAGAAAGAAAAAAGCCCCAACCAAACCCAAACAGCAAGAGTATTGTTTGTGTTTCCATGGGAATTCTGTGAGAGGAGACGGGTGTGAAAGAAAACTGAAATATTCTGGCCAAATCTGATAAGGTTTGGGTCCTGAGCAGCCCCCGGGGTTATCTTGTAGCAACTAAAGTCCAGGGGTCTGCTGTCCCCTGACTGTGCAGGGGGGCTGCTGCTGTGTCATGGGAGGTATTACACTGCTGTGGAATTTTGCCAGAAATAGCAATTTTTATGGGAGAAGACAAGACTACAATTCCCAGGAGGCCCTGTGGCCCAGTCAGGCACTTGATGCTGAAGTGACTTTCAACAAAACTTCCTTCCCTGCCTGTTCCCTCAGAGTTAGGAGGACAATAGTGGTCCTTGAAGGGAAGAGGAGGAAAAAAAATACATGACAATGTGATTTCTGTAAGCAACCCTGCCATTTCCTTTCGGAATACTGGTCTTATGGGACAAAACAATTTTTTTTTTCTTTTGTGCATGCATGTGGCTTAAAGCCAGCTGGCCCACATTAGGTTGTCTTGGGTTGCTCCATCCTTGGCAGTGCCACCAGTGGCTGCCTCACTGTGGATCCAGAGGGTTTTTCTGGAATGTCTGGTGCACACCTCCACGGGGCTCCATGGCCTGCTGTGGGTGCTGTGGGGCACTGGAGTTGGGGCTGGAGCTGAGCACTGTTCTGCTCCATCCCTTGTGCCCCTCTTGGGAGGATGTTCAGACATTTTTTCATTGCACTGCTCTGAAATGGCTACAACAAAACACATTTCCAGTCCCTGGTGAGGTGACACTCTGAGATACAGGGTAAAATAGCCCTTCTGTCCTAAGGAGCTGCAGAGTCACTGTGCTGTGGGGCACAAAAACCTTTGCTCTGTAGTCAGGACATCTTCAGCAGAGGCTGGGGACAGGGTGCAGGAGCAGGAGGCACGGTGGTGTCCCAATCTGGAGCCTGGATTTACACACAAAGTAAATCCTCATCTCATCAAGGGTGATAAAGCTGATCCCTCCCTCCCCTGGGGCTCTGCAGGCTCCTTCCCAAATAGGAGGAAAAATAACTCCTTATTTTTTCTCCTAGTTTCCCTCTAGTCCCCACACCTTTGCAGAGGCACCAACATGATCCACACTTGGTGTCAGGGAGTGCCTCCGGGCCTAAAGGGGAATTATAAGGAGGAAAAAGGCTCTTTCAATGCCTGCAGATATGAAAGACACTCCAGGCTCCACCCTGGCATTTGATGGTTTGTTTTTTTATTGTTCCATCTTTGATGTGTGGGTTGCTGTGAACAGTGTCAGGAGCACTGGGCTGGGGAATAGCCAATTATTTGTGACACTGTGAATAATGCAGGGCTGCGGTTTGTACTGATGTAGCTGGACTCATTTAACAAAGGAAAAGCAAATGAGTGATAAAAATCTCTATAGGTAAAACCCTCTATTTAGGTGACACCTGTGTTCAGCATGTCAGGCAGATTCCTGATGTGGCTCTGCTGAGATCCTGAGATCCTTCCAGCACTCCAACTCCTTGGCAAAACTGCCTTTTGCCACAGAGGAAGGGGAGAATGTTTTTCAGGTTGTGCAAAAATGGTTTGAGAGGCTTGGAGAAGGCGATGCTTCTTTGTGCTGTCACATGTTCACTCCTGCCTGCTCTTAGTTGGGCATTTATTTTCCCCCCTTTTCCCCCCCTTAAAGCCCTGTCTTGTTTGGCATTTCCTAGTGTCCTGCAGCCCTCTGGTCCTTCCCCTTCTCCCTGTCTTGTGATGTCAAGTGGTGACCGAGATTGAAGACAATGTCCTTATTTAGAAGAATGCCTCTTTCTTCTCCTGTATTATCTTTCAGCTGGTGGATTTGGTTTGGTGTGTAGCAGCACAGGGTTTTAGTTCTCCAAGAGCCCTTCTGCAGATGTCTCTACATGCCTCATGTGGCCCCACTTTTGGCCACCTCACTGGACATGGAAGTGAAAATTTTTAGAGAGGAGGAAAAAATATGAAGTATGACTAAATAACAATAAAAAATAAAAGATTGCTAATATCAGCACCTTGGTTTTACAGACTGCAGCAGCCCCAATCCCTGACCGTCACTCAGAGCACTATTTGCCCCAGAGTCTCACCTTAAATAAGAAAACTTCACACCTCTGTGACGACCAGGCGTCCTCTCAGGGATGTGTGGAAGATTAAAAAGCAGGTGGGAGAGAACCAAAGAAACTCCTGACAGATAATACTGTGCTTCTTCAGAGCTCAAGATATTTTTGAGAGTATGTGCCAAGTATCCACTTTATGAACTGCCTCCAGGACAGGGAAGGTTCTGGGAAATGTAGAGAACCACTAATGGGCACAGACCAGTGTTTCTGCTGGGAGAGATGATAACTGTGTGTGGAGAACCTGCTCTGCTGTGGTGCTGCAGAGAGGGGAATTGTGCAAAGTAGAGGCCAAAATGCTCACCTACACTGTCTGCTCTCTTCTGTTTAGCCCTGCTCACTGCCAACATAAACCTGCAGCAGAGAGATTAAATATGCATTAAGTGAGCTGAGGTTTATGGATTTGGAAAGATTTGCCAGAAATCAGCCAGTCACGTAGGGGATGAGCACTGAAATGAGCTCTGGGCAGGAGGGCAGGGGTTTGGGTGCAGAGAAAGTTTATTTCTCTGTCTGGTATGTCCCTGCTCTGCATCAACACACAGGGAGAGTTGTGCAGAGACGGGAGGTGGCAGAGGTCCCCTGAAGCTCGCTGGCCTCCTGCCCCAGGAAGCTGGGGAGTGAACAGAGGTGTGTGCAGAGAGGATGGCAGAGGTTGGGCATCCTGGGCAGGTGGGTGCTCTCTGTGCCATGTCTCTACTCAAACCTATTCCATATGTTTAGCATGAAACCTCTCTGCAGTGTGGGGTAATGTGCCTATCTGGAACACAGCTCTGCCCTCTCTTTGGGGTGGAAATGGCAGTGATATAGGGTAACTTTGAATATTTCCCATTGCCCTGCACTGTTCCACCCCGGTTTCCTCTCTTGCTTTGTCCTCTCCTGACACTGAGTGCAACAAGTATCTGTGCTGAGTTTTCCCTTGCTCAATGCAGCCAGCACTGCTGAGCCACCTTGACTCACAGCTCTCCACAGATGCTGAATGGGGCAGTGTTTGAGCCCAGCCCCATGAGCTGAAGGAAACCATGTTGCAATGCTATTGGGAACGCACCTTAGATTTCTAAGTTTGATTTTAGGCGTGAAGCACATCACTCACACTGGTTTTGTTAAGGTGTTGGTAAGCCAAGTCATAGTAAACCCAGTGTAAATGAGCTGAGCCAGCGTGTTACAGGTGTGCCCATAAACAAGGCAGGTGCTGCTCTGGTGGAGAATGTGATGCTTCAATATTGCACTGCCAGAGTAGAGGACAGAGGCTGCCTCTGCACCAGCAGTGATCACAGTTGGGTTATTTATCTCATCTACATTTGAGGACTGGGGTTCAGTTCTTCGTGATTTAAATAAATATTAAAAAAAATCATTTAAGGAAGAAGAATATCCTAATAACCATGCTGAAGTCTTGCTGTAGATACAGAAGTGGAATCACTGAGTTCCTTGGAAGAAATCACCAATATCTCCCTGTTCAGCCACAGCAGTGAGAGCTGCAGTGCTGCAGACAGATTTTGGGCGTTTCACCAGCACTCACGGCTGGGTTATAGCTGGAACCTGCTGAGGATTTTGCTTATCCGCGTGTCAGTTCAATGCTTCTGCAGGCACAAAATTTTTCTCTCTCGCTAAAAAATCTGCTTCTTTGCATATTAAAAAGGGCATATGGGAAGTAACATGGTAAATGCAGCATGTGCAGGGGAGGACGGCTCGGATCCAAACAGCACCGGACTGTAATTATAAGGGTTGTCTTACGCTAAAAAAAAAAAAAAAAAAAAAAAAAAAAAAGCACATCGCCTGTGCAATTAATAATTGTTAATTTGCAGAAGCTTTTTGAATCTGTTTCCCTGGCCAAATCCAGTTTCTCGGTAACGGCGGAGAGCCTTGGCTTCTCCCTCCGGGCACGAAGGGAAAACCATGCTCCCTGTGGAAGCGGCACTCGGAGCGCGCAGCAACCTCAAATCCCCTCCACACGCCGCAAAGTTGGGCTGAAACAACCGAGCTCGTCCCCTTTCCGCTCACTCCGCGATTCCCTCGGCTCTTCACGCCCACCCCGGGCGGAGCCGGGTGTGCCCGTCCCTCCTCTGGGCCGTGTCCCGGTCCCGGGTGCCCTCAGCGGGGGCGGGCACGGGGCGGACCCGGAGGCCGGGCCTGGGCAGCGCGCCCGGACCCCGCGGGCGGGGCCGGCTGTAGGGAGGCTCCTTGGGCTGCTCAGGGCTGCTCCTCGGGCCGCTGCTGCCCCACGAGAGGGACGGGACCCGGCTGGCTCTGACGGCACCCGGCTGGCGCTGACGGC